>PVIW01001013.1:0-70000 GCA_004026585.1 Noctilio leporinus | reverse complement strand
CCTTCAACTCAGGAAGGCACCCCAAGTTCTGCCCCCCTCCCAGCCCCCCCACCTGAGGTCCCCAGGAGGCCGCCATCACGTTGGGGTGACTCTTGGCTTTGAAGGGGGGCCAGGGACAAGTCACCTCCACGGTTCGGGCCTGGAGTCCCCCCTTCGGCAAGTAGTTGGCGGGGGTCAGCCGGCTCTCAGGCCTGGAAGAGCTGTGACCTCGCCCGGGGCTGTTCCTGCAGAAATTCAGCCAAGGCAGGTGGACAGCCTGGGGGTGGCCCTGTCCCCCAGGCTTTGGGACTTTGGAGCTTTGGAACAGGAGTGCGGCTGAGCGGGCTGAGCGAAGGACGGGGATGTCAGCGGCTTCTGTCTGCCTGTCCCAAGGGTACGTCCCCGTGTGGCTTACAACATTCTTGCCTCTTTCACTCAAGTGACAGGCTGAGGACGGGCTGACGTGTTCTGGGCCTCAGCTGGGGACGTTTTCCTGCACGTGTCTACCATCCGCTTGTTCCGTTCCTTTCCCGGGTACCACACGAAGCCACTGGCCACGCGAGTTCCACGCGTGGTTTTACCAGGCTCTTCCCACAGGCTGTGCTGTTGAATCCCCACCAC
Source organism: Noctilio leporinus (assembly GCA_004026585.1). Lineage (NCBI taxonomy): Eukaryota > Metazoa > Chordata > Mammalia > Chiroptera > Noctilionidae > Noctilio > Noctilio leporinus. The sequence continues at coordinate 69,400 of PVIW01001013.1, read as the reverse complement.
ATGGTTGCCACGGACCCAGCTCAGGACGCTGGACGCGTAGAAGGTCACACGCCCATCTCACCCTGAGAGAAGCCAGGACCCTGGGACAAATTTCTTCAGAAGGGCCCTCCCAGCTACCACGGCCGTCTGCCCCTTGGGGCTCCAGCTTCCGAAGGCACCGATGACGAAGGCTGGTCCCCAGTGTTTCTCCGAAGCTGTGGCTGTGACAGACACTGGGCAGCTCTCTCAAGTTTCCTGCCAAGGCCTCAGGGGGCCAGAAACGTGCCATCTGATTCAGGGCCACATGCTGGTGCCACCGGGCGGGTGGACGCTGGACAATAGAGATCGGAGGCTGAACAAGCGTGTAGACCTTGGGGGGACCCTTCCTGAGGACGTGCTTCTCCTTGAACATCGTGCTGGGCGCGAGTTTCTTGGGGCAGGAGCTGGGTTCTGCTTTTTCTTTCTTGTCTCTGACGTAGAACCGTCCTCAAAGGGGACACACACGGTCCCGGCTGCTACGTTGACACGAGGATGGTCTGTCTTGGCAGGAGTGGTGCCACCTCTCCTCCTAAAGTCACCTGGAAATCCGTGTTAAGACGATACTCCTGTCTCATCTGCAAAGCCCCCGTCCCCGAGAATCCCCGGAGGCCCGGGGACAATCGGGGGGCATGTGGACCCCTCCCTGGCCCCTCATAGCAGATGCGCTTCCACACGGGGGAGTGGCCGCTGATATTTTTGGTAACTCGGTCACACTGAGGGAATTCGGGAAAGTGACAGTGGGCCGGCCTGGCAGAAGCTGCGTGGTGCTGCCTCTGACTTCCCTTTCCGAGGCCCCCGTCCCCGGGGTCCGCCGCCCGGCATTTCACCGGCCCTGCACTGTGTTCAGTCGCACGTGCCTGGGGTCCGGGGAGGTGGGCACGAGCATTGTCTGTCTGTCACCGGGATGAGGGATGAGGAGAAGTGATGTCACGTGGAGTTTGGTGTCAGGCCAGTGAGCCGTGGTGTCACACAACAATCCAGCTGCTTTTCATGACGACGAAAGACATCAGCCCCGTCCCCTGCCTGGCTGAGGACGTGACGGCGGCATGGAGCCGGCCACATGAGGGTTTGTCCTTCCTGCTCCCGTCACCCCGGGGCGGGGCGGGGCCACTCAGGGGTTCAAGCCATCTGTGCTGACGTCCTCGCTGGCACGGAGTCTGCGCGTCGGGCCGAGGGGGTGCCCTGGCAGGAGGGGGCCCGCCACCCCTGGGCCACTGCCGGGCATGCTTTCGGGCCCCTGGTGGGCGAGTGACACCAGCTCTCGACTTAGAAACGGTGGCCAGATACCACGATCCCCCTGGCTCCCTCCTTCCTGTCCTTACTGGGTGGTTTCACCTGACAGGAGGTAGTCTGATGCCTCTCACAGGCCGTTTGCTCCCCAGGGCACCCCTACGGACTGTTCACTGCACTCGGGGAGCCATGGAGGAACAGGGGACGCCGTGATGGGTCACCCCTGTCGCCGGGGCCACAGCTCCTAGCAGAGAGAGACCAGGGCGGGCTGACCAGAGTCCCCGCCTCTCAGAGCCCAAGACCTCGGTCCGGGGAGGGGTGGGTGCTGGGTCTGTCCGTGTGTCTTCTGCATTGGGCACCTGCTTCAGGGCCACCCACCCAGACGCCTTCACCTCTTCCTGCACATCATGGCGGTACTCGGTGCATCCTCTGAGCATCCTGCCCGCCCGGGCTGTGTGAGCCCTGTTTCGTTCTTTTTCTCGGGTTTTGTTCTGTTCCTTCCTTGGGGGCCACCGTTCTCTGTCTCCCCATGTTGGCAGCTCCCCCGTGCTCGTGTCTGGGCAGTGGGCACAGCTGCTTTGACTCCCGGTCTCAGGGCACCTGCCGAGGAGCGCGGGGCGCAGCCGCAGAAGGGCAGGTGCGTCAGCCTCCTTCACCCCGAAGCTCCTGGGGGTTTACTTGCCCCGCAAACAAGATGTTTGAGTGACTGATTAATACCCCACGATGTGACTACGCTTTTCAGTTTCCTTTTTTTCTTTCAAAAGGATTTTAGTTATTATTTTTAGAAAGAGGGGAAGGGAGGGAGGAAGAAAGGGAGAGAGACACCCATGTACGGTTGCCTTTCACCTGCCTCCAGCTGGGGACCTGGCTGGAGACCCGGCTTGCAACCTGGTCCTGTGCCCTGGCTGGGAATCGAACCAGTGGCCTTTGGGTTCACAGGCTGGTGCTCCATCCACGGAGCCACCAGCCAGGGTTTTCTGTTAGCAATTTTTAACTACCTCCTTGGGATAGATGTCTGGATGTGGCATCGGTGGGACCACAGTGTACACATGTTTTGAAGGATCTTGGTGAGTGTTACAGGATTATTTCGTGGGGGGGCTGCCTCCCCACCACGCACCCCACCGGGGAGGCAGGCGGACTCCTGCCCGGTTGCTTTCCCTGTGTTTCTTCTACACCAGCAGTTACTCTTCTATGAGCCATTTTTCTTCTCTTCGGTTCTAGTTTTACTTTTGTTGTTGACTACTGCCGATGTCCCCACCCCATTTTTATGTATATTTTTTCTGCGCCGTTCCATTTTCTGTCTTCGTTTGCTGCCTTTGTCTCTGCGATGGTTTCCAGGAGCTTTTTTTCCCCCGCGAGGGGAGCTCACCTTTGTGCCACGTGTTGCAAACGTTTCCTCGGGGCCTGTGGACTCGATACATTTACAATAAGTTATGATACAGTTTGGGCCGTTTTGACAGGCAGCCGTTTCATGGCTGTGCGTGGCCGCCTCTTGCTGGGCTGCTGAGAGGCAGCCGCGCTCTGATAGGAAGCAAATCCGCGGCGGAGATTGCAGATGGCAGGTGCTGATGCCCTGGACTTTCCATCAGCCTGACTTCCCGAAAGTGCATGTCATCACAGGATTTAACGAACGGAGCCGCGTTCCGCCCCACATGGGTCTGGGGTGGCGGGCTCCGCCCCACGGGGCCTCTCCGAGGACAAGAAAGGGTTTCCGAGGGTGGCCTCCCCGTTCTCTTTGGGTCGATAGCCAAGTAGGCGGATTTTTTTTTTTTTTTCATCCTCATGTGTTTATTGATTAGAGAGAGAGAGAGATCGGTTGCCTCCCGTGTGTACTGTGACTGGGGATTGAACCCGCGACCCAGGCATGAGCCCTGACCGGGAACCGAACACACAACCTTTCTGTGCACAGGATGATGCTTCAACCCACGGGGCCACCTGGCCAGGGCCAACGGGAAGATCCTTTGGTTCATGTGGTCCCAGGAGGAGACAAAGGCTGTTCTTCAGGGTCCCTTCTCTTGAGGTTCCCCCTCAACGCTACCGGCATTTGCAAGTTGGGAGGCAGCCCGTTTCTTCATCCCACCCCCCAACAACCCGGGAAGGGTGTCAGTTGGAGGACAGAGGGTGGCCCGCCCCCCAAGGGCAGGGCAGGGAAGTGACCCGAGTTGCAGAGAGGCTGCATCTCTCAGCCTCAAGTTCACCCCTTTTCACACCTTCCCCCCACGTTGCCCGTGTGTTTGTGTCTCACGGGCCGGGCAGAAACGGGGACACTTTGCCTTCCAGCACCCCTGCCAACTCGTTCCTTCGGGAGCCCTGGCAGCCTGGGGACACCCCAGACTCCGTTCACACTCGGGGTGACAAGGAGGGGACCATCACCCTGAAAACTGGCAACAAACTCTTGGTCGTGGGCACTGCTTCGCGTGACAAGAAACCCCTGAAAGCGGGGGCTGGTGAGCGTCCCCACCGTGTGACTGTCCCCAGCGAGCGTGGCACACAAGGGGCCGGCAGCAGGGGGTGTAGCCCGCCTGGGGAGCCGGGTGGCCCGGCCCTGCTCCCACACCACGCCTGTCAACAGCTCCAGGCAGGTGCCATCTAGCAGGTCCCCAGACAGACCCGGGAAGCTGTGGGCTCGTCCAGGGTCCAGGAGGGGACTTGTGTCTTGTGCGTCCCTGTCCCAGGGATCCCCAGGGTCTGAGCCCGCCGTGGTGGCTCAGGGGAGGACCCTGAAAAGCCACTGCGCTGTCCTCCCAGGGGCCAGAACCAGCACCGGCCTGGGAGGACCCCAAGCCCATTCTGTGCTGTTGCCCCGGAGCTGACCAGACGCACAGGCGCTGGGGGTCCAAGACCCCCACCGGTGTGGCCCAGCGGGGTTATTACTGCAGCAAAGGCTCAGGGACAGGGCAGGGGGCGCGGCTGGAGGCGGAAGGGGAGGAAGGGGACAGCAGTGGCTCCAACTCTTTCCCTGAATACCCGGAGCATGAGTCACGGTGGGAGGGTCCCCACGTGGTGACTCAGACCAAGTCACCCGCGAGCCTTTCTTCTCCCGGGCAGGATGGGGCTTGACCTGGACTCAGGGCCCAAGATTTTGTTTGTCTTCGTGGGGCGGGGGACCCAGGCCCCCCAACAGCGCGACAGCACTGTCCTGTGCAAGTGCGCCACCGGGGACGTGTCCTTCGCCCACGTCCGGCTTTGCAGGAGGTCTCGGGGCCTCCCCCGCCTGACTCTGCCCCCACCTCCGATTGTCCTCTGCTCTGTCCCGTCCCCGGGAGCCTGGGACAGACCCCTGGGACCCGGTGACTCACAGGGAGGCCGCACACCCGCCTCCGGATGGAGAGCCACCCAGCGTGGCGATGACCCTTGTCGGGGTCGCAGCGGGTTACGGAGACTAGAAACCTCTGGTGACCAGCTCAGGGTTCCTGGTTTTCCTTTTCCTCACAGTGGGAGCGCTCAGCCCCTGGATGTGCGTGTCCAGGCTGCAGCCGGCACCGTTCCTGCTCCCCAGCCCCCGGGAGAGCCTCCCCGCGCCCCGCGGCTGCATTGGGACCCGCTCCCCCTTCTCTCCAGGGCTCTGATGGCCACACGCTCACTGGGACCCTCTGGGTTTCCAGGAAACACTGGGTTTCCTCCGGGCCTTGTGAGCAGCCAGGGCTGCTGAGGTTCTAGTCCTTGTGTCCGGCACACCAGGGGGACCCACGGCCGCCTTGCTGTGTGCGCGTGACAGTTAGAGGACCGACCCCTGTAAAGGGCTCAGCCTGGCGCTGACTTGAATCGCAGGCTCAGGCATGAGCGGCGAGCGGCAGGTGTGCTGTGGGTCCCTGATGCGGGTCCCCTGAGCGGCAAGCGGCAGGTGTGCTGTGGGGCCCGGATGCGGGTCCGGTGGCCGCAGGACGGTGCTGGGTGGCTGGCCTTTAGGTGAGACGTGTCTGTTTGCGCATTGGATGCGCTGGGGTCTTAGTGCCCCCCGGGGAGCCGGAGCGAGTCGGCAGCCAGGTGAACCTGTCCCGAGTGCTTCTTCTGGACACGCACCCCTGGGGCCTCCGGGACGTCTGCGACCAGCTGAGACCTGATGCTCCAGGGGCTGCTTGATGCCCCATGACCGGGCGGGGAGCAGGAAGGCATGGATGGCCTTGCTGTCATGGCATCCCCTCCACCCAGACCCCTTGGGGGTGGCCCCCCTGTTCCCCATCCTCCCTGGAGCTGGTGCTGGGCAGGTTCCCGGACAGGACTGACGGGTGCCCTAGAGAGCCACATGGCTGGCTGGGGGGCCACCTTGGAGGTCCTGTGCCCCGACCCTCACCGCAGGCCCCGGCCCGGTCGGCGCTGTGCCGGAGGCGCTCTTGGGAGCGGCCCCGGGCTCAGGGCTGTTTCTGCATCTCAGCCGGGCTCCCTGGCCCGCGGCCAGCGGGTGCTCCGCAGCTGCGTCTCCTTTGTTTATTGTGGTGAAGGCTCCGATCGCAGCATCTATCATTTTAACCGTTTGTAAGGGCGCAGTCCCGCGGCGTCGGACCCGGGCCGCGCTGCGTCACCGTCACCTCTATTTATACCCCGGCCTCTCCATCTGCCCTGTCGTCAGCTCGGTCCGCCCACATGTGGCTGCCCCCCGCCCCGCTCCGCACCCTCGGCCGTTCCCGTCCCCAGGGATTTGTCAGCAGCCGGTTCTCAAATGGACTTGAAATGTATAGACCTGCCCTGGCTGGGGCACAGCGGACAGGCGCCGGCCTGCGAGCCCAAAGGTCACTGGTTCAATTCCCAGCCACAGCATGTGACCGGGTTGCAGGCCAGGTCTCCAGCCAGGTCCATAGCTGGAGGCAGGGGAAAGGCAGCCACACGTGCATGTCTCTCTCCCTCTCTGCCTCCCTCTGTGCCCTGCTCTCTGAAAATAATAGAATCTTTAAAAAACGTGTGGACCATTTCAGACGAAGATGGCTGAAAATGCACCAAGCATCCCCCCCTGACACGGGGGGATGGACAGGGAGCAGTGGGGGACACACGGAGCCCCTGTCTGAGCCCAGAGCGAATTGGGGATGCGCTGAGGTCCCCGCGCTGCCTTGACGACTGTGTCCAGGTGTCCCCAGGGGTCATGGGCACGCTGCTGAGCGGGGTGTGAAAGGGTTGCGTGAATGGCATCATTGTGTCCCGCGGGCAGGTCCGGGAAACAGTGGTGGACCGTCCCTGCCGCATCCCAGGTCCCACCCTGACACGGTCTGACTCCTCCAGCTGGGGCTCCGGCACCCCCCGCTCCCAAAGGTTTTCTCTGAAACTGTCTCTCGCCCTCCTCCTTCTTTAAGTAGGAGCCCCGACACCTGTCTCAGCGCGCTTTTGGGGGAGCAGAGGGAGGTGTCTGTCCCCAGGAAGCGTGTGAGCAGAGCTGACCCTCGGGCTGACCCTCCCCAGGGGGCCGCACCCTGCTCTTACCTGTGCCCAGATCGGGGGGGGGGGGTGCTCCCTGCCTTCTCCCTTATCAGGACTTGGTCTCAGGAAAAGATGATTATCAGTCATGTACATGATAGTGTGAGTGAGTGCCAGTCAACGAGCCCCTGATTCATTCAGTAAATATTAACTGAGTTTCCGGGACTGGGGGGACAGAAACCTCACCCCTGGCCTGAGAGGGACCTTCAGGAGCCGGTCAGCTGCTTCTTAGGAGCGGGGCTTGGTCAGGGAGGGCTTCCCGGAGGTGGAGATGACTCGGCTGAGTCTTGCGGGTAAGTTGAGGAGAGGGGAGTGCGGGTGGGGTTCCGCGGAGGGGCGGGTCACGTGCTGGAGAGCTGGGGTGTCCAGTGTCCAGGGAGCCGGACCCGCCTGGGGTGGGTGGCTCAGTGTCTGCAGCTGTGAGGGTTCTGAGCAGGGGTCCCCGCTGTCCTCTCCTGGAACCACACTGAAGTGTGTGTCATCAGCCACACGGAAGGGGCCTGCCGGGTCTCGGGTTGGTCATAACGGTGGGATTTTACTTATTTATTTTTTAAAGTGTACTTGAGACAGAGAGAGAGAGAGAGAGAGATTCGTAGTTCCACTTGCTGGTGTATCATTGGTTGGGTCTCGTATGTGCCGGGACCGGGGATCGAACCTGCAACCTCGGCACATCAGGAGGACACCCTAACCCGCTGAGCGGCCCAGCCAGGGCCTGTCATGGTGGGTTTGGAAGGTGGAGAGATGATTCAGAATAAACTGAGAGTCACTGGTTGCTCTCACATCCCAGTTTACAAGCGGCCGCACGTGGGCTGGCGTGTGGCCCTGCCTGTGCGGACCTCGGAGAGACGAAGGGGTCCTCCTGTCTCCTGACACCAGGAGCGCAGGGCTCAGGGAAGTCAGGGCCTGGCCTTGGAGGACGCAGCCCAGAACCGGAGGAGCCGGGGGTCCTGGTGGCACCGGCAGCGTTTCAGGGCCCGCCAGCACCCCGTGGACTTTCGCCCTGGCCTGGATCCTTTTCCGGGGTGCTTCCTGCCTCCCTGCTTTCTGGGGTTCCCCCTGCTGGAGCCCGGTCTCCCCTCAGGACACCCTGGCCTTCACGCCGTCCCCAGCTCTCTCACCCGAGTTCCCTGGGTCCACAGCCCTCTTTCCAAGCTGTGACTCATACGAAGGACAACAGCGGTGATCACAGAAGCGGATGAACAGCCACTCACGTGCCTGGCAGGCTCCCATCTACGTGGTTGACGTGTATGAATTCCTAAAGGTGGTGGGTCCTTTCTTGCCCCCTGGGTCACGGATGAAAACGCTGAGTTGCAGCTCCTGGGCCAGGGTGGAGTGAGACAGTGATGGGCTCAGGCTCCCGGGGCGGCCGGGGTCCCTGGGGGTGGCCCCGGGCCTGCCCGTCCGGGGAGCACCTGCTGCCTGGGCTGGGACCCTCAGACAGCATCACCACGGGCGGTGTGACCCCCTAGAGTGACTGGCTGAGCCATGTGGAGGTCACCTGGGCCAGAAGCCGATGAGGGACTGCGGAGCTTTGGAGACGGTGCAGAAGGGCGAGCGGGACACCTGGGGATGTGGTGGCGGGGAGGGGCCAGGATGGGGGGGGCACCCACCTGAGCATGTCCCGCCCCACCCAGTGCTGGTGGTAATGGGGGGGAGTCCTTTTTCTAAAAACAACAACAACAAAGAATAACGAATACAAATTGTGATGAAGAAGACGTCGCGTGAAATGCACCGTCTTACCCATGCTTAAGGGGAGAGTTCGTTCCGGTCAAGCACCTTCATGTTGTCACGCTGAGAAGCGGGAAGTGGGTGCCCGCTCACCCCAACTCTCGCCCCGCCAGGCCCCGCGACCCCCCCTCATGGCCACCCAAACTCGGCTGTGCGTGTGATGTCTGCACGACCTCATCTACTGGGGATCAGGCAGCGTTTGTCCTTGTCGGGACGGCTTACGGTGTATCCGTGCTGCAGCCCAGGTCGGAATTTCTTCCTCTGTTATTAATTTTTCTAAAGACTTGGTGCATTTATTCTCAGGGGGAGGGGAAGGGAGGGTGGGGTTGCCTCTTGTGCGCCCCCAACTGGACACCTGGCCGGCAGCCCGGGCTGGGCCCTGACCGGGGATCGAACCTGTGACCCTTTGGTTTGCTGGGTGGTGCTCAATTCATGGAGCCACACCAGCGAGGGCCCTCTTCCTTTCTTTAAAAAAAAAAACCCTAAACCCTTCACTTTAGGATATGTTTTCATTGATCTGGGAGAGAGAGAGAAAGAAAGATTGATCCGTTGCCTTCTATACACGCCCTGACCTGGGATCAAACCCCCAACCATTATGGACGATGGTCCAACCAACCGCACCCCCTGCCAGGGCGAGAGTTCCCCCGTCTGGAGGCCGGGTCCCCCCTCCCCGCACGGGCAGGCGCCCTGGGCTTGTCCATCCGCCCATCGGTGGCCCCGGGATTGCTTCCGCCTCTGGGCCAGTTATGAGCAGAGCGGCCGCCAGCCCGGAATTTCTGGGCACGGGGTGATTCCGTGTTCAGTTTCTTGAGGACTGAAACATTATTCCTGTGACAACAGGTGTTAAATCACGCGGTGACCTCCCTCCGCAAGGGGGCCCCGAGGGCGAACTTTCGTTGGGGGGGGATGTTTTCCTGAAGAAAGCCGCGGAAGGAACACGCGATTTCCCTCATCTTCTAAAATCCAATTGCGAGGACAGGGCGCTTACCGGGCGCTGCAGCCCACCTCCTGGGATGAGCTTTTCTCTCAGATGGAGGGTTGTTATTCTCTCAGGCGCTGGGGGACAGTGGGGCCAGGGGCAGCAGTTCTGTGACTCTGACGGCATCACGCTGGGGTCCCCCCTCCTGGCTCTGGTCTTTCTCACACATGCCTCATGGCCCCAAAATGGATGCTGCGCCTCCTGCCCATCTGGGTGTGAGCACGTCCCGGGAAGGAAGGACGGCTGGTGGCCACCGCCGGGCCGGTTCTGCCCCAGGTCCTCCTGCCACATCCCCGGGCCCAAGGGGGCGTCACTACGGCAGGTCAGCAGACGAGCTGTTCAGACCCGGCCGGGCTTCCGACCAAGACAGAGGCCGGGTTCTGAGCCCGTCCTGAGCCTGGGAGCCCTGCCCTCGCTTCCGGTAACCCACACGGGGGTCCTCCTGCGAAGGAGGGGGCGCTTGTTCCCGGGACTCCAGCTCCTCCCAGGGGCCGTCCAGCCCGAGCTGCCCCCAAAAGCCCCACGTACGGAACCCACCCTGGGCCCAGCTGGGTCCCCGCCCTGTGCATGATGGAAAGCCCTTCCCCTTCCCCCCCTTCCTCGGGGGCCCCACACGCCGCTGCCTGCACTCAGGGGTGTGCCTGGGGGCTTTGTTTTAGAAGGACACACTTTCCTGGGGTCTCCATTCCAGGGCCCCCTCCCAGGGCTGGGTAGGGGGTGAGTCGGTCCCGTTAGTCACCCCGTGGACTGGGCAGAGGACTGACAGGGGAGACACCCTGAGACTTTGGGGTACAGAGAACATCACCGATGGGGGCTGAGGACAGGACGAGGCTCCCAGGGGTCCCCAGTGTGTCACGGGGTCAGAGCCTTAGGGTCTGCTGCGCTGCCTGCCGATGGCCCCCGGGGACAGAGGACACGTGGCCTGAGGCCGACCTCGGCGCGCAGTGGGCCGGCGGCGGCTGGACCCTGTGGGCTGTTTCCCAGGTTGGAGGCCGGCCAGGCGGCGTGGGGTGAGGGGCACTGGCCAGAGGCCGGAGCCGGATCGATCTCCCTTGATTAATTCTGAGTCATGGTCTTTTCTCAGAAAGGCACCTTCATCTCAGAAAGCCTGGCAGGGCCCAGAGCTGGAGCCTGGAAGAGCCTTTCTGGTGAGAAAGCTGGGTGGCTTCTCCCTCCGTCCATAGCTGGTGGGGTGGGGTGGGAACCGCCCCTGCGCCCCGCCCGGCCTCAGCGCCTCTGCTCACCGCGAAGAGCTGCCTGCCCCAGGTGGTCCTCGGGGTCGTCCCCACGGAGCCCGGGCGGGTGGTGACGGAGGGGCCACCCTGGGCTTGGGGAGCAGGAGCAGAGCCCAGCCGCTTCCCCCCGGTGGGGCAGCGGTGTCACAGCGCAGACACCAGCGGCGGGACAGGGGCCTGGAGACGTGGCACAGGGGGCTGGGAGGGAGCCCTGCCTGGCAGGGGCAGCGCCAGGCTCACTGGGGGACTCGGGCCCCCCCCGAAGGAGCAGCCCCGAGAGGCCGAAGCGGGAGCTGGACCGAAAATGAAAGGTGCCCCTCCAACGGGTGGAGAGCAATTCTGGCTGGCGGGGCACCTGCGAAGGAACACAGGGCACAGCGCTGAGGGGTGGGAAGGGCCGGCGCACGAGGGCTCCGCACCCCCCCACCCACCCACGGACCCCTCACGTCCTCAGACCCCTGGGCCTCGGCGCTCGGGGTTCTCCTCCTGCGACGCCAGCTCCCCCCAAATCCGGTGATGGAACGGCCCCCCTGACCCTCACGCAATCGGCCGCCCCTCTGCGCCTCTTCCTAACACCCCCTTCCGATTGGAAATGGATCACCTAGCTCCGAGCTTCCCCGCGCCCATGGAGACACTATTTGCAACTATCAATAATTATTTTCCTATGCGTGTAATTAACGCTCCCCTTCCCCTCCATCCACCGGCCGCGGAGAAACAAATCTTCCAATTATCTTCACTTGCCAGCTCATTTTTTCCCTTCAAAATATCTCTAATTATCACTCTTGCCACAAGTATAATCAAGTTGCATAAATTAGAGTCTATTCTTAGCTCGGCGTCACCCCCCCCCCTTCCCCAACCTTTTCTCCAGGCACGTTGTATGTTATGGTGACAATTTCTAAGCGAACACATCCCCCCGACACACAGCCCACACGGCGCGGGCCGACCTGAAATCACGTGTGTCCCTGGTCCCCGAAGAGCGGACGCACACGGAACCGCCAAGATGACCGATGGTCCCGGCCGGGCCCCGCCCCACGCCCTCTGCCCCTGCAGGTACAGCCAGGTCCCCACGCAGTTTCACGGGCCCCAGGGGCGGTGTCCCAGGGCCGCAGGCTTCCTTGACCATCCCATGCTGCCCCGCTGCGTGCTGGGGCACACGTGTCCCCGTCCGTCCCACAGCGGTGAGGACACTTGCGCCCACCAGACGGCAGCTGTGTGGGGTCTCCGTGGTGCCGACTCCCAGTCCAGAGGAGAGTGAGGGGCAGGGGCCAGGGGCCCGGAGGGGCCCTGAGCCGCCCAGGGCAACGCGTCTCCAAGGGGCCTGGTGCCGCAGGGCCCATCGCAGGGGGACCTGACGTCTGTCCTGGATGAGGAGCCGGGCCTCTGACTGTGGCTCTGTCCCTGCTCATGGGAGAGGCACTGGGAACCGCTCACGGCCGGGCGGCGCTGGTGCACCTGCCCCGGACCCGGGCCGTCTGCCTGGCGGCCGGGACAAATGGACGGCCCTCTGCCCCGCGTCCTACGCCGACCCTGCAGGCGGCCGCAGACCCTCCTGGCCGTGGCGAACGGGGACGTTGTGTCAGCGCAGCGAAGAGGTGGTGACACCCGCCTGGGCCTGGCTCCCTGCCGTGTCCTGGCCACCGGAGCGGCGGCCCTTGGCCTGCAGGGGGACAGTGACAGCGGGGGCACCTGGGTCGCGGGCGGCGGCGCTGCCACGGAAGCAGCGGGGCTTAAATTAGGCCCGGCAGCCGCTCTGCTCCCCCAGCTGCCTGGGGCGCTCAGCTCGCTGACGTCACCGTCTGCCTGTCCTCAAGTCCGCGGTCACGTGAGGACGCGGCGGCCTGCGCTGCTCTCGCCTCTGTCCCGCCTCTGGGGAGCAGGCGGGGGCGGCCTCTGCAGGGAAGCCCCTTCGCTCCGGCCTCGGACCCCAACCCGTGCACCCCGGGGGAAGCCGGGAGTGTGGTTTCCATGGTGACCGTCCCCGCAGGCCCTCCTGGGTTCCCGCCTCTGTCGCATCCTCCCTGACGCAGGAGCAGCGGCACGTTTGCGGGGGCCTCTCCCACCGGAGGGACCCCGGGGAGCAGGGTCAGGGTGGGGGCTGAGTCCCAGAGCCCCGCGCACTGGGCGGAGGGTGGGCTCCTCCCGCGGACGCGAGTGAGGGACGTCCAGGGCCTGTGTCCTCAGCGTGTCCCTGGCCGCCTCCGCCTTCCCAGGGGTCAAACCCGCAACCTCTGCTTTGGGCTACAGCACCGGTCACACTGGATGGGGACCCACCCCGGGGACGTCCTTCCGTCCTTCCCTCCCTCCTTCCTTCTTTCCTTCCTTCCATCCTTCCTTCCTTCCTTCTTTCCTTCCTTCCCTCCTTCCTTCCTTCTTTCCTTCCTTCCCTCCTTCCTTCCTTCCTTCCTTCCTTCCGTCCTTCCCTCCCTCCTTCCTTCCTTCCCTCCTTCCTTCCGTCCTTCCTTCCTTCCTTCCTTCCTTCCCTCCTTCCTTCCTTCCTTCCTTCCGTCCTTCCCTCCCTCCTTCCTTCTTTCCTTCCTTCCATCCTTCCTTCTTTCCTTCCTTCCCTCCTTCCTTCCTTCCTTCTGTCCTTCCTTCCTTCCTTCTTTCCTTCCTTTCCTCCTTCCTTCCTTCCTTCCTTCCTTCCGTCCTTCCTTCCTTCCTCACCTCCCTCCTTCCTTCCCTCCCTCCTTCCCTCCTTCCTTCCTTCCTTCCTTCCTCCCTCTTCTTCTTTTGTTTTTGGCCTGGACGTGTTTTCTTCTTTGTTAGAAGATGGAAATCATGCCCCTGGGCATGTTCTGTGCGGCTCTACCTGCTGGGTGCCGGGGTGCAGGGCCTGGGGCGGGGGGAGGGCCCATCCTCAGCGGGAGGGTGCGGACCAGAAGCACCCGGGCTGCCTGGCTGGGCTCCGGGCCTCTCCCAGGAAAATGTGGACTCTCAACCCTCCTCTCACGGTTTAATCTCCAGCCGACACAAGTTTCTGCTCACTTTTATCAGACTCCACAGAAGTGGACAATCCTTTGTAAATACGAAACTGGCTGAGTACCTTTCGGCTTCACCACGCGGCGTTTACCAAAAAAAAAAAAAGAAGAAGAAGAAGAAGAAGAAAAAAATCAGTGGGATCCAGGGCTTAGACGCTGAAATCCTATGCAAATAATTACGGCGAACGTATGAATCAGAAAAATGCGCTTTGAGCTGGGCTGGCCGCTCCTTTCAGGATCGCCTTTTATTTGAAAACCGGCACACAGAAGAGGAATTACACGTATTTGCTTTTTTCTGTTGAATATTTTCATGGTTGGCTCTGTCTGAGAAAACCCGCTGTTTAGCTCCAGTTGACAGAAACCGCAAAGCCAACGTGTCAAAACAAGACGGGGAAAGTTACTTTTGATGTGTTTTATTGAGATATGCCGGGTACTTTCCAATTATTTTATGCCAAGAAAGGTAGCTCTTTGCAAGGGGGGAAAAAATGATCCCTTTTGAAATTCACAAGTGTAACTTGTCAAACCTTCAGCCTCGCTGACGGGGATGGCAGCCCGAGTTCTGCGGTCCCGGCTGCCGCAGGAGGCCGGTGCCCCTGAGGGACGCGTGGGCCTGTCCCCCACACTGCCGCCTGCCCTCTAAGGGTGTCCGGAAGGGGCAGCTTCCCGGGAGTTTTCGGAGGAGCTGGCAGGTTTGGCGCGTCATCAGCCCTGCTGCCCGGGCAAGAATCCGAGCTGGTGTAAGGCTGAGGCCACCAGGCATGGGGACAAACGTCTGGGGTCCGCGCGCGTCAGGGTGGGTGGCACCTGGGAAGGCCCGGCTCCCACGGGGCGGTGGGCCAGGCCTGGGTGCCAGTGTGGACATTGTCCCCCCGCCCCCGGCTGGGACGCTGAGCCCTGTCTGCTCTCCGGCCCTGTCCCCTGCTCTTTGGCTGTGGGCTGGGCCACCTTCGCAGGCACGCGGGGGAGTCAGGACTTTTCCAGGCACCCGTTTTTTCAGAAGGTGACGGAGAAACAGTCCACAGGGACAAAGCCCCGCTGGGAGGAGGTGTTTTCAGATTAGCCGGAAACCACATGAAAGGCGGGGAGGGAGGAGGAGGGGGCTGGGGCCGGGGTGGGGGGGGAGGGGGACAGGGAGGGGACAAGGTTTGAACTTGACTCAGGGCTGGGTGGGGCAGAGCCTCGGAAGCTGGGCGGGGAAGCTGGTGGGCCGCCTGGAAGCCTGGGACCCCGCCTGGCTTGTGATCCCCTGGGACCCTGGGGGGCAGCTTCTCAGGGGCTCGGTGGGCGTGGGTGGGTCCCACTGGGAGGGTCCCTGCCCAGGGACACCTGCCTGGAAAGGGGGGCTGCAGCTAGGTGTGCTGCTGTGCCGAGGCCCCAGGTGGGGGGTCGTCCCACCCTACCCCTCGGGGGTTTCTCTGCCGGCCCCCTGCACTCTGATGTCCTTTACCAACAGGGACAAGCACAGCAACACTCGGAAAACAGCCTTCATTCAGGCATGCACTTAGCTGGAATATTACGCTGCCCAGAAGGCAGCAACGGCCACGTGGTCACCGTCTGCAGGGGGCCCTGCGGAGGGCCAGTTGGCAGGTCAGGCCGGGAGCTGCGCAGACTTGGCCTTGGGGAGCTCCCGCGGGACGTGGGCCCCACACCCTGGGCTCAGGCCACCGGAGCGCGTGCGGCTGCTTCACGTTCCCCTCTGGCTGTGTGGGGACCTCGCTGAGCGGCGGGTCCCGGGCCTCTGTCCTTCGGTGACAGCAGTGTGCGCCGGTCCTCTCAGGGTGACTGAGTCTCCCGTTCCACCGTGCCTCCTCCCCCATCTGTGTCCCTGGTCCAGGGCTTCTCCTTGGGCCTCTACCGGTAGGTCCCCAAGACTGCGGTGGCCCCGGCTGGCGACCCAAGGCAGGGTCTCCCCCCGCTGGCTTCTGCCGAGGACGGGAGGGAGGTTCAGGATGGTGCGGCCACTTTCCTGCATCCGTGGGAACAGCGAAGGCCTTGGGTACGGGACAGTGTCATCTCGGACGTCTGACTTCCGCAAGGAGTGCAGATCAGCGGGGATGGGGGACAGAGTGGGGAGCAGGTCTGGGGCCCCGGGCTGGCAGTGGGCAGACGTTCGTGGGTGGGGGAAGAGGAGGAGCAGGTGCCCCGGGGCCCATGGTGCCATCCCGGTCCACCCAGAGATGCTGGGCTGCAGCGGGCCTGTGACACGGGACCCGTGCCCGCGGAGTGGGACACACGTGGTGTCGTTCAAGTGGACTGTGTACGATTTCGTTTTCCCTAAGTTGCTATTCTCAGCTGGACTCGAGGTTTTCTGACGGGAACGGAACGAGAAGAGACCCAGCCAGCAGGCCCGTGTGAGTGAGAGACCCTGACCGCGTTCCGGGGCGAGGCCGCCGGCTGAACGTGGGGCCAGCGCCTCCTGCGTGGTCTCCAGCCACCCGCGCACACGCGGACCCTTCTCACACCAGCGCGGCAGGAGAGGCTCGGCACCAGCGTGTCCGGGTCACTGGGGTGGCCCCTGTGACCTTGTGCGGCAGAGCGACAGGTGTGCCCGTGCTTCCGCATCCCGGTTTTCTCTGGGCACAGCCATCGCGTGAACTACGACCTGCAGCGGAGGGTTTCTCAGGGCCCCTGGCCCCCACTTGGGGACACTGCTTTTCCACCTGGAAGCCACCGGGAGCCCCAGCTTCTGTCTCCACTGGCTCCACCCCCGGCCCCCAGCTCCCTAGGTCTCCTGGAAGAAGCCATGTGACCCACTATGTGCAAGTGTGCGCATGTGTGTATATGTATGTACAGAGGGCTTGTGGGAATGCATGCACGTGTGTGTCTGTGTGAGCCTTGTGTGCACGAGTTGCTACATGCTTGGTGAATGCGAGATGCTTGCAACTATGCATACATGTGCACATGTGAGGTATGCGTGGGAGGATGTGGGCACATATGTATACGAGTTGTGTGCATACACATGCACATGTGAGAGTGGTATGCATGCATGTGAGTGCATGTGTGTGCATGTTGCATGTGTGAAGTGTGTGCATGTGTGCTGTGCATTGAGGTGTATGTGTTATACATGTGAAGTGCATGTGTGTTGTGTGTGAGAGGTATGTGCATGTGTGCTGTGTGTATGCTATATGTGCATTGCCATGCATGTGTGCTGTGGTGTGTACTGTGTGTGTGAGGTGTGTGCATGTGTGCCATGCATGTGAGGTATGCATGTGCTGTGCATGTGTGCTACATGTGTGTAAGGTATGTGCATGTACACTGTGTGTGTGAGGTTTGTGTGTGTGCTGTGCGTGTGTAAGGTATGTGCTTGTGTGCTCTGTGTGTGAGGTGTGCGTGTGTGCTCTGCATGTATGCTGTGGTGCGTGCTGTGTGTGTGTGTGCTATGCATGTGTGCTCTGTGTGTGAGGTGTGTATGTGTGCTATGGTGTGCGCTATGGTGTGCGCTGTGATATGCGCTCTGTGTGTGCTGTGATGTGTGCTGTGGTGTGTGCTGTGGTGCGTGTGTGCTGTGGTGTGTGCTGTGGTATGTGCTCTGTGTGTGCTATGGTGTGTGCTGTGGTGTGTGCTCTGTGTGTGCTATGGAGTGTGCTCTGTGTGTGCTGTGGTGTGTGCCCTGTGTGCTCTGTGTGTGTGTGTGCTGTGGTGTGTGCTCTGTGTGTGAGGTGTGTATGTGTGTGGTGCATGTGTGCAGTGGTGTGTGCTCTGTGTGTGCTCTGTGTGCGCTGTGCTGTGCGCTGTGGTGTGCACTGTGCGTGCCAGGCTGAGCCCGGAGCCTGCTGGCTGACGGGTGCGCCCGCGAGGTCAGGGCGGGGCTCCACAGCAACCAGCTGGAAGTCAAACAAGGAAGTGGGATCAAGTCTGAACCTGATGGTGCGCTGGTGCGTGGGCTGCAGGCCGAGGAGGCTTCAGGGACAGGAACGGGGATGGGGGAAAAGGGGGGAACCTGGCCGTCTCGGGCTGAGGGGTGGGCAGGAGCTCAGCCTGTCTCTGAGCGCCCCTGGGCTGCCCTGCAGCCACGGAGGGGCTGGCGGTGGGGTACAGCCTGACCTCAGCAGCCACGGGGCCACTGCAGAGTCATGGGGCCCCCCAGGAGCCATGGGGTGAGCCTGCTGGGCTGGCTCCTGAGCCCTTGGTCCGCCTGCTGCCTGTCTGCTCCTGGCCCGGAGCAGAGGGACAGGCCTCTCTCTGTCAGGGGCCCTCCTCCCCCACGGCTGTCCCACGCCTGCCCCCGGTCGGCGCCAGCCTGCACCGGGAGGAGGGCTCAGGAGGTCAGGGTTGGTCGGCTGGCCAGCGCCCAGGGTTTGGGGCGCCTGTAGCCCGTTCCCCCAGAGCTGGCCCCAGACGGCCCCTACATCAGCTTGCCCATGCGTCAAGTCCCCAGCTCCTAGCAGTGACCCTCAAGGTCATCCCCAATGTCCCTCTTCTCTGCCCCACCTGCTGGAGCCATGTTCCCTCCTCACCTGCAGGAGCCAGTGTGGAGGCCGTGACAGGTTCTGCGAGGTTTAGATACCATCCACCTAAATTAGAGGACCAGCCTCTACCCCCTCCCCACACACAAAGGGGAACAGTTTCAGAATGCCAGCACCGACCATTGCAATGGCCCCATCGAGGTCCAGAGTAACCCTGCTCCTTTTAGCAATGAATCCCAGTCTTTCTCAATTTTTTTCTCCCAGTGACGGAATTTCCAGTGCATATGTCTAGTGCCGGAGAAGAAAAGCCATTTGGTTCTGGTCAGAGTGCGTACGCAGCACATGGCCACCCACTTATAGCCCCCCAAAGTCGCCGGGTGAAATGCTTCCCCCAAGTTCCCACACTTGAGTTTGAAATACGGTGTGAAGGGCACAGCCGTCCAACCCGGGCTGGGCGTAAACCCACCCCCACCCGAGGTCCTCGGGGAGGGGCCACCGAGCAGAAGAGATGCTTTCCTTTCCGGGGCAGGACCCCGAGGGGCAACGGGGACGCGGCCTGAGACCACCGCAGATGAGCGTGGAGTACGGACCCGCCCCAGCCCAACGTCAGAGCCGGAGGCCATCATCACCCCTGCCGCTCCCAGCCTAACCCGGGTCCAGCGCGTGTCCACCCATTCACACACCCGTGTGGTGCGGGCGGCACCGTGAGACCCAGCACAGCCCCAGGGACCCCACGCGGACTTGGTTTCGCATGCTGAAAACGAAAAATGAAAACAATGCAGAAACCATTTACTAATTCACTTAAAAACAACCCTAAGAAACCCATCGCACCCGTAACACAGGTTTAACAGAAATAGCTACATTTCCTCAAACAGTAACATTTCAAGGAGCGGGGCGGTATTGATTTGCGTCCATTGGCGGATGCCTGGTTGGACAGATCGCTGGAGTCTCACGTAGGCCGCCTTTTTCTTTTCGTAAAGAAGAAAAGCAGGGGGAGTGGGGCATTACCGGCAAACCAGGCCGTGGGCCCATTTCAGCGGGACAACTCTGGAATACGTCCCGGGGTTTTCACTGTTAGGAGTCGTGGTGTTCTGACTGTTCACAAGTGTGTGTGCGGCCACAGGTCTACATGCCTCTTGGTTACATGTTTACCGGTGGGGCACGGAGTCCTACGGTCCCTGCGTTTGACATCTCAAGGGCGGCTGAGGACCCACCCGCCATGTAGGAGCGTGTCGGCACGCCAACACGGAGGCCACCGCCACTGTGATGACGGCCACCCTAGTGGATCTGAAGTCACAGCTCACACAGGCTGAGTTTGGGTTCCCGGGGGGTTGTTGGTGGGCAGGGACCTTGGACCCCTTCAACGGGGCCTGGTGGCCATTCGTGCGTCTTCTGTGGAGAAACGTCTGTTCAGAATCTCTCTTCGCTTTGCAGCGGGGTGCCTTGTGAGGGGTTCTGGCTAGTGGTCTCCCCCGGGGACGCAGGGCTTGCTAGCACGTTCTCCCGACCCGCACACTGTCTCCTTCGCCTCCTCCATGGTGCCCCTGGACACGTGCCAGTGTTGCACGTGGATGAAGTCCGCGTGGTACTTTTCTTCCTTCGCTGCTTTCGAAGCACACGTTCCCTGGTTTTAGGGCTTGAGGGTGCATGGCTGTTTTTTCCTCCAGGAGTTTCACGGGTTTAGCTTCCACAGTTCACTCAAGGGTTCTAATTTGTGGTCACACATTGCCCGTGGCACTGCCCTCCGTTCCCTTTTGCAAGGTTGGTATAGAGGTCCTTCTTTCATTCCCGGTTTTAGCCCTCTCAGTCCCCCAGCTGCAAAGATTGCTGGTCGTGACAAAGAATGAACTTTTGTGTCCTTAATGTCCCCTGTTGTTCTTCTATACGTCATGTCATTTACTTCTCATCTGCTCTGATCTCCTTCCTTGCAGTTGCTTTAGTTTTTTTTCCAGTGTCTGGCAGTGAAAAACTAGGGTGTCGATTTGAGATCCTTCCTCTTTATTGATAGAGGCGGCTCCAACTTGGATTCCTCTCCAACTCCTGCTCTGGCTGTTTCTGGCCCACAAGGGGCAACCACGCGTGGATGCGTCTCTCCCTCTCTTATTTTCTCCCTTCCCCTCTCTGTAACAATAAATAAATCAATAAATTAAAAAGAAAGGTTATGTTTATTTTCTAGAGAGAGGGGAAAGGAGAGAGAACAAGGGGGAGAAAGAGATCAACATGTGAGAGAAACATAGATTCGTTGCCTCTCATGGACCCCAAACTGGGGACTTGGCCCGCGACCCAGGCATGTGCCCTGACCTGGAATCGAACTGGTGACCGTTCAGGGTACGGGCTGGCCCTCAGTCCACTGAGCCACACCATCCAGGGCTTAAGAATAAAACTGTAAAGCCCTGGCTGGTAGCACAGTGGATAAGGCGCTGGCCCGCAAACCCAAAGGTCGCTGGTTCGATTCCCAGCCAGGGCACATAACCAGGTTGCAAGCCAGGTCTCCAGCCAGGTCCGTAGCTGGAGGCAGGTGAAAGACAACCATACATGGATGTTTCTCTCCCTCTCTGCCTCTCTCCCTTCCTCTCTCTCTCTCTGAAAATAATAATAAATAAAATCTTTAAAAAAAGAAGAATAAAACTGTAGTTTCGATGTTCATGACGTTAATCTTATTTAACATCTCTCATTCTCTCAATACATTCCAGTTCCTGTTGGATGTCATTTTCTTACTGCAGCAGAGCTTCACCACCATTTATTGCTGTTCCTATCCATGATCTTCCATATCTATGCAAAGACCCAATAATACCATTACATAAATATTATGTTATATAATTGCCTTTTAATTACACAGGGAAGAAAGGAGAAACTATATGTAATTATACTATCTTTGATAATTACTGACATAATTACCTTTACCAGCACCCTTTAAAAAAAAAATAAATCTAAAGTCAAATTGCCATCTGGTATCATTGGCTTCCCATCTGAAGACTTTTCCTTTGCGTTTCTTGCAAGGTGGGTCTACCAGCAACAAATCCCTCTGTGTTTATCTGGACGTGTCTGCTTCACCCTCCCTTCAAAGAAAGTTGTGCCAGAGATGTCTCCATGGGGAGTCATTCTCTTTCAGAACTTGGCTTATGCTGCCCACCGCCTTCCGGTTTCCATTGTGTCTGCTGAGAAGTTAGCGGTCGGTCTTCCTGGAGGTCCCCACTTCTCTGGCTGATTTCGAGGTTTTCTGCCTCCCGGGATTCATACAACAACATGTCGGGGTGGATCTCTTTCCATTTCTCCTACGTGGAGATGGTCAAGACGGACGCGTTCTTAGGCACGTAGATGAATTCTTTAGTTGTTGACTTTGGGACATTTTCAGCCATTGTTTTTTTGGGCGGGGTGGGGGGGAATCTTTTCCTTTCCCTTTATTTCCGCTCCTTGCCCGTCCATGATGCGCAGGTGGGGAGGCTGCACGTGTCCCGAGGTATTGCCCGTTTTCTTCACTCTTTTCTCTTTGGATCGCATACCTGTCTATTCATCCACCTTCAAGTTCTTCGGTCAGCGCAACTCTACGGTGGAAAGCTTTCAATGAGCGTTGCTTCTCATTTTGGCCGTGGTACGTTTCCATCCCGGAGCTTCCCTGTGATGTTTAAGGCGATTTTTGTTTCTCTGCTGATGTTCTCCATTCACCAAGCGATCGCCAGTCTACACGCCTTTGTTTCAGCCCGGCTTCTCTGGGCTCTTTGAACTGCCACCAGCGGCTGCTTTGAGATCTTTGTTAAGCCTGACATCTGCGCCTTTTCAGAAGCAGCTTCTGTGGCCTGAGGTTGTCCCCGTTCACGGGTCACACCTCCCTGTTTCTTTTTTTGGTTGAAACCTGGGCAGAGTACGGAGACAATACATGGCAGGAACGTGGATGCTGGTCCCTCCGTGGGCAGGGCTAGGAGTTGTTGGCTTGTTTATTTGTTTGGGGAGTTGGCCGGACTCTTCCAGGCTCTGCAGCCTGGGAGGTGACTGCCGAGACCACACCCTTGGGTGCGGGTTGTCCCTTTCTAATGGCTTTGTTTCTCGTCCTCTTCTGCTGTTACCACGCTCAGCTCTGTTGTTTTGCGACAATGCCCCTGAGCAGAAATCCCTCCGCAGTCACATTCGATGAACGTCCTGCCCCTTAGCAGGGAGGGCCCCTGGAGCCCGTCTCCCCGTCTTTTCCTCCAGCCCCAGGACGGGTCTTTTACTGGTTCTTGCTGGTCGCCACCAGCCTCCTCTTTGACTGCAAAAATGTCCATGGTCTTTGACGGCCCCCTTAGGTCGGACTTCCTCCCGCTCTGTTGCAAATAACGTCCGTTTTGCTCCGGCTGGAGCGCCGTCCGTCCCGTCCGGCAGAAGGCTGTGGGTTTGAGGTCAGTTTCTTGGGAGCTTTCTGTTCCCAAGGCCCAACCCTTCCTGCCGGACACCATCTCTGCTTCCCAGTCCCCACAGGGAGGGGCAGCGGCCCGCTCCTGTCCCTGGGGGTGGGGTGCTGCCCCCCACCCCGGCATGCAGCCCTGTCCTGCTCATGTGCCCGGGAGGGGGCAGGGGGCTCATGGAGGCATGTCCCCCAAGCCCGTTTCTGTGCAGTGAGGGGCCCGGGTGAGAGGCGGCACCCCAGCCCCTGGTACTGTGGTCCGTAGCGCACCTGTGTCTGCTGCCCGGAGCTGGGGTGCCCACCCTGGAACCCACAGCCCGGCCCGGCCTGGGTCTGTGGTGGTGTCAGTGCCTTTCCCCTGACTAGTGATTCTTTCTTGAGGAAAGTGAAAGTGATTAGAACAGAAGAACGCGCCGTCCCGGCTGGGGTATCTCTGCAGAGCCGGGGGTCTGTGACAGGTGATGCCCCCGGCCCAGCGGTTGGCCCGTGTGCTCTTCTGGGTCCTTGTGGACGATGAGGTGGATTCATGCTAAATACAACCCCGAGGTCCTGCTGGGTGGAGAAGGGGCCCACCCTGCCCGCCTGGTCCTCTGTGCTGTGGGCGAGGATCGGGAAGGGGGCTCTGGGGGGTCTGCCTCTCCTGTAGCCCTTGCTTACGGAAGGTCACCCTGGTGTTGATAAGGCAGCCTCTATCAGCTGGTTTCAGGTCTTGCTCCTGGAAGCCATGGCCACTGTGCTGTGAGGAGGGACATGGTCCGCCCCCAGGCATGTCTCCCAACCCGCTCCCCGCATGCTGCCAGCCACAGGCCACTGTACCCCTCCACGTCTCTTGTCCCACCCTGCACTCTCACGCCCCACCGTGGTCTGCCTCCCGCCGAAGGAGCGCTGGGACCGCAGACGCTGGGAGACCGGGAGGGACGGGCCCACGCACGGAAACCCACACCTTCCTCGTTTCCTTGTGCCAGGGCTCCCAGAAACAGTTGTGTTCCCATCGCTTGCTACCGCCGAGATGAATGCCGTGCGTAAGGAGAGACTCCGTCCTTTCCTTTGGAAGTACGTTTCAATTCGCAGCTGTAGTTTCGGTCTGTTTGTCTCAGACCCCACGGACCACCTCTCCGCACCGCGATTCAAAGTGTCGCTCTGCGCACTGGCTCGTGTGTCTCCGTGGACCGAGCGCCACTGTGCTAACTGGAAGGTCGCTGGTTCGATTCCCAGTCGGGGCACAGGCCTGGGGTGCGGGCCAGGTCCCCAGTTGTGGGCACATGAGAGGCAGCGACACATGGATGTTTCTCTCCCTCTCTTTCTCGCTCCCTCCCCTCTCGCTAAAAATAAATAAATAAAACCTTTTTAAAAAAAAGTGTCACCACATGGGAGTGTTGACGCCCGTCCATACGATGGAATCCACACTCGCGACCTTCCGTTCACGGGCCCCGATGACATCGGAGTGGCTGAAACACGTGATGGCCGTGACAGGTGTGTGTCTTGGCGGCTAACGAATAAGGCAGCGAAGGAGCGCTGGCCGCCTCCTTCTGCGTGGCCGAGGGACGAGGTGGCTTTGGGTGGGGGGAATCTGTGTTCCCCACGGCTGGGGTCCCATCTGGAAAGTGACAGTGTGGGGCTCACAGGGTCCTCCGCAAGCTCCTGTCTGCGGGACGCGCTGCGGTGGCACAGCTCCCCGCTGCATCTGGGCGGCCCCCCTCCAAGGTCACCCCTTAGAAACCCCGCCAACTCCCTACAAGTGGTGCAAAAATGAAGACGCTCCACGCCTGCGCCACCCCAGGGCAGAGGGGGAATTGCTCCTCATGGCCGCCGGTCGGGAAGTCGGGGCTGCGCCCGCGCTGGGTTTCTGCTCTTTTCTCAGGCTCGGGAAGGACTCTCTCCAGGGACCTGGACCTCCGGTGTGAAACCGGGAGGAAAGAGGAGGGGGGATTCCCGCCCAGCCCTCTGTCCTCCTGTCCCCAGAGTCACTCGGACGTGCGGCTCCTCCCTTCCAGCGTGTCTGAGAGGCGCACGTCACTAGGTGGAAGCACCCTTGGGGGTGCAGCTGAACCCCGAATGAGCGAGTGGGGATGGGGGGGGCCCAGGTGCAGGGCCAGAGCCCATCTGCCCCTCGTCTGCCGCCACCAGTGCAGGGATCAGGCCTCCCTAAAATCGCCCGCAGGAAACAGAATGTGTAAGTTGTCACCTGCACAAGTTCCCTGGGGTGACCTGGTCGGTTCCTTTCCAGCAGGTGGCTTGCCAGGAAGAGGTTTTGATGGAGGAGGAAGAGGAGGGTGGGGTGAGGGCACCCTGAGGACACCGTCCCCAGGATGAGGGTATGGTGGCCGCTGCTGGAGGCGAACCACAGCCCCCGGGGGGGGGGGTCGGGACAGTTTGTCCGTCATCTGTGGGCTGACCAGCCTCACCAGCCTCACCTGGGGCCCGTGGGGTGGGTGAGGATCTTTGAAATGGGAGGGTGGAGGGTCTGGGGTGTCAGGAGGGCCCCGGGGCACCTGGGTTCCCTGCAAGTTCAGGGCGGACGGCCGAGGGGAGGTAATTCCTCTCTGTAGCTCTGCATAGCACATTTATTCAGGCTCTGTGGCACCGCGTTTGGTCCTGGGGATAGGACAGGACCCGTCATGGCCCAACCCCAAGGAGTTCACTGTTCAGGTGGATAAGACAGGGGCCAGCACCGTCTGACCGTGACGAGTTTGCACAGGGACCTGCGGGGGACACCGCTGGGGTGACGTGGCCGGGCGGGGGCCGCAGACCTGGGGCTCAGACAGGCAGGACCGGGCGGAGCTGAAGGGAAGGTGTCGCAGGAGCGGGGACTGTCTGGAGTAGAGACAGACCACCCGGAGGCTGGTGGGGGGAGCGAGGACCCCGGCCGGCGTCACCCTCACGCCTGGGCGGGTGGTGAGCTGGGCAGGAGAAGTGGGTGCACGGATGTCCTGACGGTCAGGCCCGGGGACCATGGGGACGTGTCGGAAACTTCCCTCTTTCCCTGGAATTCGTCTTTAGTTGGGTGCCTTGTGCTTCATCTGACCACCCCAGACACGGGGCCCTTCCGTCAGGGCTGCTGGGCAGTTCTCTAACGAACGGTCACTGAGGACCTCCTCTGAACCCAGCTCCCTGTGGTTCTCGGGAGCTTGGAGGGAAAAATGGCCCCTTTTCAGGAACGTTCAGCTGTGGCTGTTACCCGAACTCGGCCGCACGGGTCCTGGCCGGCGGCAACCAGCTACGCGGTGACGCTTCCGTTCCTCTCCGGGGACGTCCTGCGGGGCAGCAGCAAGGCCTGGACCTCCACTGGCTTCCCCGGCTGGCGCCTAAACAGGGAGCCTCCCGGGGCCCACCCAGCCCTGCCGCCCATCTCAGGGGGCCCTCAGGGCGGAACGCAAGTGCCAAGCTGAGCTTTATTTTTCTCAAGTTTCTCTTTCTTTTTTTATGTACAGATTTTAGACAGAGAGAGACAAACCTCGGTTTGTTGTTCCACTGATTGATACAGCATCATTGGCTGATCCCCCCCCGCCAAGATTGTGTTTACTTGTGTTTAGAGAGAGGGGAAGGGAGGGAGAAAGAGGGGGAGGGAAACAGCCACGTGGGGTTGCCTCTCACACGCCCCCAACTGGGGACCCGCCCGCCACCCAGGCCTGTGCCCTGACCGGGAATCGAACCTGCCACCCGTTGGTTTGCAGGCTGGCGCTCAATCCACAGAGCCACACCAGCCAGGTCTAAAAAATATATATATATATTTAATTTATGGATTGGAGAGAGAGAGAGAGAGAAATATCAGTCTGTTGCTATTGCACGAATTCTTGCATCTGTTGGAGAAGAGATTTACCCAAAGGTTCCCGGTGACTCCGGCCCGCAGCTCCCGCCCGGCCTGGAGGAGCTGGAGGTCACCCCCGCACGCCCAGGGGCAGGCGCTGGTCCCTGGAGGCCTGACCGCCCGCATCAGGGCGACCTTTGCGTGGAGAGCGGGTCTTCCCGGCAAGCGTGTGTGACTCAGCGTGCTGGTCCCTGAGTCTGAGGCGGAGACAGAGGTCACCTCTTGGCCCCGGGCCAGGGACTCAGCATCGCGTCATTTGGTGGCCGGGTTCCCGGAGAAGCACAGGCGACGGGAATCGGGCCCAGCGCCACTGACCTTGACATCTGCTCCAAGTCTGCACTTAGATGGGAAACACACCCCGGCGTGCACGCGTGCAAATCACACAGAGCTTCAACCTAGACCTGCGTAAGGCTCAGACGTGCTCCGGGAACGCTCACCCTTCTTGCTTGGCACTGAATGACCAGGTCGCCCTGGACCAGCGCCGGGTGGTGGGACCCACGCGGGGCCCCAATGTGGGACCCTGGGTTCCAGCCCAGCCTCGTCCCCCGCCCACCAGATTCCTACGGCGTCTTCTAAAAACTGGGCTAGGGAGGCGTCTGCCACGCATCGTGCACGGGCGGCTCCTGGCACACTCGCCGGCTCCTTCCGCTCCTTCCGGGTGCCTGGCAGCGCCCAGCGCTGATTTTGCGCAAACCGGCCAAGTGGGTGAGGTGAAAGGGTCTCTCTCTTCGTTCACACCACCTTCAGGGGCCGTGGGACGTGACGCAACAGAAGATCCCCGCTTTCTTCGCAAGCCACTCCACACCCTCCGTGGCAGCTGGGCAGAGGCACCGATGGGGCGGCCTCTCTGCGGCGGTGATGTGGGACCTGCTCACGGGGGCCACCCAGACCTCCAGAGCTGGTCTCCCTCCGTCATCCTGGGCCCCCTGTCCCTGCCCTGTGACGTGTGTCCCCAGAACCGCTGGGAAGGAGCCTCAAGGACCACGGTTTCTGCATTTACCTGCCTCCGGGCCACCTGGACGTTCCAATGCCCTGGCGGGTGGCTCCGTTGCTTGGACAGCGTCCCCACACAAAGTTGGGGTGCGTCCCGGAGGAACTGATCCCCATTTCCTCCTGCATGGATGTTTCTCTCAAGAAGCTTTCGTAAGAACCAGTCAGGTCCGCAGCTGGAGGCAGGCGAAAGGCAACCATACATGGATGCTTCTTTCCCTCTCTGTCTCCCTCCCTGCCCTTCTCCCTGAAAATAATGAATAAAATCTTGAAAACCAACAAACCCACAGGGAAGGGAAGATGCTGGGGAGGGAGGAGGAGGGGTGCGCTGTCAACAGAGCTGCCCAGGCAGCAAGCGGACACCGGGCAGCGGTGACAGGGCTGTGACCACCACATGAGGGGAGCACTGCTGTCACCCCAGGTCCCGGGTGCAGAAGCTGTGGTGAAGCAGCCCAGGAGCCAGATGGCAGCGATCGGTCCCCCGGTGCTCACAGGGATGCTGAGCCGGAGGGACATGCCCTGCGCCCGGGCTGGGTCGCACCTGTGTTCCGGGGCCCAAGTCCACACAGGGGACCTTTTGACTGTCCCGCTCGGGTCTCCGGGGTCCCGTGCCATCACGGGGGACTTCGTCCAGCCCTGCCCTGCGTGAGCTGCGTTCACCAGCTGTAGAGGCGAGGGTGGCCCGATCCCGCCGGGGCTGCCGTCTGGGACGTTCCACTGTGGTCTCGGTGACCCCCGCGGACACTTCGCCGCTGACGTCACTGCGTCCTTGCCCCAGAACTTGGCTGCCCTTCCCCATGAGTCAGAATCCGTAAGAAGGCCGTGCCTGGTCCCTCGGAGTATTAAGGGTTGAGACAATGGTTGGCCGGCGCTTGCATTTAATAATGAGATGGGACACGTTCACGGATATTTCAAGAAGCTCCCAGTCCTCGCTCCCTAATTAAGATAACAGCCGCGCGAGGCGGCGCGCGGGCACGCGTGACCGGCCCGCGGGAGAGGGTGGCGGGGCGGCCGCCGGGCGGTCCAGGGCAGCGGCACCCTGTGCTCCTGGCTGCCGCCTGTAATTAGCACCTGATTTATGTCGCCCGGTTCTCATTTCCAGACTAATAGATTTCACGGGCTATTAGTTTCCGCCACACTTCCAGCCGGCGGGGGGGTGGACCTGTCACTTTGCCCTTGTGTTCACGGTGACGCCTGAGAGTTGGGGTCTTGCGTCCGACGGAAGAAGGCGCAGGGGGCAACTCTGGCCCGCCGGGCCCCAGCAGGGCGGTGCTGATGGCTGACCTCTGCCGCCGGGGACAGCCGCCCGCTGTGGCTTCGGTGTCCCAGGGGCGTGCCCAGCTTTATTGAATCCCAACTGACAATTTCTTTTCCGTGGTGATGACAACTGCACCATACCCTCAAGGGCACGATGCGGAAGGTCACGCCAACCACCTGGCGGCACATCCGGTCCCCTGACCTTACTCCCCTTTGTCACCGAAGTGGTCCGCCCCTCGTCAACCATCTCCCCTGCATGGGTATTCGCTGCATGGGTCTGATTGCCAACCCGTGGGCCGCCCGTGTTTTGATAAGATGCAACACCTGACTATTGAGTCAGGGGCGCTGACCTCTTCTCTCTCAGGTTGGCAAATAGAAAAATGATGACGGCCCTGGCTGGGGTGGCTCAGTGGGCTGAGCACCCACCTGCAAACCAAAGGATCACGGGTTCGATTCCCAGTCAGGGCACAGGCCTGGGCTGGGGCCAGGTCCCCAGGTGAGGGCGCGTGAGAGGCAACCCCACCTGGATGTCTCTCTCCCTCTTTCTCCCTCCCTTCCCCTCTCCCTAAAAACAAATAAAATCTTTTTTAAAAAGAAGAGAAGATGGCAGGCAACACGGCCCTGGCTGTGAAGGGTGGACGCATACGTGACGGAGGAACGCAGGGATGGGTGGGTGGGTGGGCGGGTGCGTGGCGGAGAGGTGGACGAATAGATGAGTGAGAGGCAGGACCGTTGTGAACGTCTGGGAAAATGGGTCCGTGGGTGACGAATGGCTGCATAAAACAGGTTCCCTGGAGAAAAGGTAGGGGGTTAAAAGTGAATGTAAAGGCCACCATCAAATGAGGGATCCATGCCTACGGACCAGCACCCGCCACACGCCCCTCTCTGCGCCTTCCCCGCGTTGCGGGTCTTCTCTTTGTAGACGGTGTCGTCACCTGCCCTTTTGCGCTCTCGGGTGTCCTGGCCATGTGAACGCCTTCCGCGCACTTCATGGCCTGCATGTCCCCTGATGCAACTGCCTGGGGTCTTGCTACGGGCCTGTAAGGTTTTCCTGGGTCCTCGAGAGCACGGCAGGTGCTCAGTGTGTGTCCCCTACCTGTCGGCTTCCCGAGGGTGGGTGACGTCTTACGCCCTGGCCCTGGACAGAGGCTGCGTCCTGACACCTGGCCTGTGTCAGCCCTCAGAGCACAGAACTGCTGTCCCTGGGGAGCTGTGGCCACGGTGGCCCGGAGCTGGAAACAGGGTCTCAGGGAGGAGGCTGCCAGGGGGCTCGGAGCGGAGGGACCCGTGGGGCAGGATGTGTTCCCAGGGTCAGGGAATAAAGGGCTGGAGGGCCCCCCGGTGCCGTCTCCCGGGGCCCCTTTGGACTGCTCTGGCCCTAGCGTGGAAGCCTGATGCCGGGGGACCCCTGCTCTCAGGGCACTCGGCTCCCCGGAGTTCCCCAGCCACCCTCCCAGACTCGGGGCCCCTCCGCTGGGGGAAATCCCGGTGCTGGGCCTTTGAAGGTGGAGCCCCGGGGCCTGCAGGGCTCCCCACCTTGGCTTCAAAGGCCTGAGATGCAGCCACTGAAGGGGTGGGTGTGGCGGACGCGGTGAGGGACCGGTTCCCGGGCTCCCTTGAGCAGAAGCTGGGACCGCAGGTGGCTGTGGGGAGAGCGGCCCCTGCCCAGCCTGAGAGCCTGTGGGTCCCTCCGCAGTGCCGGACAAGCCCCTACTATGTGCTATGAGCTGGACAGAAGGGCTCCGGCCAAGCTGGACCGCTCATGGTCCCACAGGGGTGTGGCACACCCTTTTCCCATTAGCCCGCCTTCGAGGCCACTACACTCGGGCCTCTGAACCCACAGGGC
The DNA here is from genome assembly GCA_004026585.1 of Noctilio leporinus. Classification (NCBI taxonomy): domain Eukaryota; kingdom Metazoa; phylum Chordata; class Mammalia; order Chiroptera; family Noctilionidae; genus Noctilio; species Noctilio leporinus. The sequence goes on along the minus strand of PVIW01001013.1, from coordinate 39,138 downwards.
TGGGCATATGGCCACACAGGCTGGGCACCTACCAGGCAGTTGCTGCCCCAGAGGGTCACCGCCTGTGTCGTGTGGATGGCACCTGCCCACTGGGACAACGGGGAGAAGGGGCTGGAGGCCTCCGGTGCCATAACGTCACGTCCCATCTGGTTTCCCGTTCCAGTGGCCAAGGGGTTTCACTGAATCTGGACACGGAGTGACGGGGAGGCGTCCTGTGAGTCCCCCACGGTCCTGCCTGTTCCTGAGCATTGGGGAGAAGACCGGACGTGAACAGGGGACCCTGCAGGGGTGTGTCCTGCTGCCTGTCCCAGCTAGTGCCGCCTTCCTGAGCTCCGTGCTGCTTTTAAAACTGTGGGCCGTGACCCATGAGTGGTTCCGTGCCCACTTGGCGGGTCTGCAACTGCTGTACAAAGAGAGATGGAGAGGGTGGGACAGACTCCGTCTGAGGGCCCTTCCTTCTGGGCAGGTGCCGGCGTTCCGGGGACACATGCCCCGCAGTGCCCGGGGCCTCCACATGCTGACATGGTGGGCACAGGCCTGCAGCGCTGGCTTTCAGAGGGTGTCAGATGATGAACTGTCCCTAACGCGTGTGGATGAAAGGGGACGACTTATTGGATTTGGAGCCTGGTTTCCGCAGAGACAGTGGGATGTGTCTTCCTCCCTCCCTCCCTTCCTTCCCCCCTTCCTTCCTTCCCCCTGCCTTCCTTCCCTCCTTCCTCCCTTCCTTCCTTCCTTCCTTCCACATGTTCTGTCCAATGCTATGGGAAGCAGCGGTGACTGATCTTCACGATTCAGAGGCAAACAGGGAATTTGTTCTTCTTTCTTGCCAACACTCCAGGACCTCAGTCCCCACTCGTGAGCTAGTATTTAAAATGTCTTTAGTTTCTAGAAGGAAATTGTGGGTCCCTGCTGTCCCTGCCCCAGGTCTTTCTTGAAGACCCCCACCTGTCTGCGGGAAGGGGCCACTTCTTGGGACAAGTTCATGATGCAACTAGCTTCTTAGGTTTGCCATCCGTGGCACGAGCGACTAAGGAGTGGGTGTTGGTGGACTTTCAAAACCAGAAGACAAACCCAGAAGGGTGTGCCCGCCACGGGCCTGCACGCTGACCCATCGGGTCTTGTGCTGACCAGCTCCCCATGCTGGGCGTGTGTCACTGGCCCCGGGGGGAAAGGGCACGGTCTGCATCGCCCACCGTCCTGCGGCCGCGGACAGCCTGGCGCTCAAGCCTACCGGAGGTGGCAGGAGGCCCCCTCGGAGCTGCGGCCACGTGCCAGCCCAACTTAGTGCTGCCGTGCCCACCTTCCCGTCCCCCTTGCAGAATCCAGGTCTCCAAGTCCCCACCAAGGCGACCCAGTTTCTGGCTGGCGTCTGGGCTGCTTCCCCCACATAGACAGGGCCCTTCTCTGTCCCTAGGAGTTGACAGTAACAGGACTGCCCCACGTGTTCCTGCAGCCCTGGGCAAGCTGCTGGGCCAGGTGCCGGACAGGGACGCAGGCTCTGTTTCAAGGTCACCGTCTTGTCAAGGTCACTGCCTTGGTGAGTCAGCCAGGATTGAAATCCTCATTGAGGATGAGGCCAGCGTGTGGCCGGAAATGAACGAATTGTTTTTGGGCCACAAGGCCTCTCAGCACCTGGGTCGTTCACCCTCCCGTTTCCGGGAGCGCGGGGAGTGGCAATCACGGGGCGCCTGACCCGCCGTGTGACCAGTGGTCGCTGGTCTACCGCAGGCTCCGCGCGTGGCCCAGGGCCTGGAGAGCTCCCTGGGGAGTCGGAAAAGGGAGAGAAAATACTGTGAAAATGGGAAAGGTTGTTACCAGATGTCAGATGAACGTCATGGAAATAGCTTCCAGTTTTCAGTCCACGGGGACTCATCTCATTTATTTAGGGGCCTGTGAGCCGGGGGGTCCTTTAGACTTCCTGTCATTCCAGCCACTGCGAGACCCTCGCAGGCTCCCTGATGCGGGACGTCACCATTCAGTGCGTTGTGTTTCCGTGGATCGGGGTTCAAGACCCTTGCTTCCCACCCGCCTGCGTGGGGTCGAGGGCCTGGCTGCTTCCACAGGCCGGTGCACGTCCACACCGGCTGAGGGGTGCAACTCGAGCCTCTCACTGGTGCTTAGATCTAAGTTCTCTCCGGCAACTTTAAACAGAACAGGGTGTGTGCATGTGTGTGCGTGAACATGTGTGCGTGCCTGCCTATCTGTGTGCACATCTGCCTGTGTGCATGTATACTCACGTGCACACACGTGCACACACGTGTGTGTCTATCTGGGCGTGCATGCACACATGTGCACACACTCACATGCACACGTGTGTACACAAGCATGTGTGTCTACCCGGGTGTGCATGCACACGTGCATATACTCACATGCACACATGTGTACATGTACATGTGTGTCTATCTGGGCATGCATACACGGGCATGCACATGTGCACACACTCATGTGCACACATGTGTGCGTGCACATGTGTGTCTATCTGGGCATGTGTGCACACATGTGCATATGTAGGTATGTGCCCATGTATCCACATGCACATGGACACACATCTCATGTATGCTCAAGTGTGCACACATATGTCTGCCTGGACATGTGTACATGCATGTGTGCACATGTGAATGCATGTGTGTGTTGCATGTGTACATGTGTATTGCAGCTGCTGGCCAACCCTACCTCTGGCTGCTTCTCACGGACAGGGAGAATGAGTCCTGGACCCTCCCAGCTCCTGCTGAGACCCTTGGAGAAGCGTCCCTGGCGCCAGGGGCTTCGCCAGCCCTGCGTGTCCTGGAAGGGGCTGGGGCCCAGCAAGTGCAGCCGTCCGACCTCCAGTCTGGACAAGGCCGACCCTCATCTGCTTTCTCACAGGAAACGACATTCAATTCCTTTCTGCCTTTCACGTTCCAGGCCTCCCCCCTTTTTCTTCCCTCCCTCTGTCCCCTGACCCCCAGGATAGCAGCGTCTTCAGTGGGGACAGTGACAAAGGAGGCGCTTTTTCCTGCCCCAGGTGCTGACGGCCATGCGGTGTGCCCGGCTGGGGGCCTAAACCAACACAACGAGGGTGGACTGGATGCGGCCACTGCCGTTCCTCGTGGAGACAATACCCGTGTCTACCACGCGCCACGGTCCTTGCCTTCCCTGGGAAACAGAAAGTGTCCAAGGTGAACGTGATCGCAGACCCCGAGTCACACATACTTTCCTGTCTGACTCATTTAAGCCAGAGCGGCGACGCGGCGTTACCACGTGCCTTCATGTGACTGAGGGTTCAAGGCATTCCTTCCCAAGCACGCACTTTGGCTCGGGATGAAAGGGTCCCGGACGGCTTATTCTCAGTTACACGCGGTAATTACATAAGTAACCCTTTAACTACTAGATATGCAAATAATGCGCCATTCTTTCTGTAATTACTCTGTGTACACGGTTTGATGAAATCCCAAGGTTGTAATACATGTTTATGGAGAAGATTAGCAACTACGGCTCCTTTCGGAACGGAAGACGTGAAGGAGGAATTTAAAGCTCTGCAGTGAGCGGGCGGACCACCTGGGAGGAAGCGGCCAAGGAGATCCGAGTGGGGGCTGGAGGCCCGGCCGGCAATGTCCCGCGTGTGTCCTCTGTCCGGCTGTAGACAGCCTGCCCCAGAATCCGTGGGTTCCCGGTATGGTGTGTGTCCCCCACGCCCAAAGAAAAGCAAATCTCCGCAGGAGATTTTGGCACATCCATCTGCTGGGGCTGGAAATCCCTCTGTAGGTGTTTCAGGTCTTGTCTTAACTTAATCCGGGGGTGAGGGGGCTGCGCCCGCCTCCCTCGCTGGCCTACCCACCCCGGAAGAGGAATCGGCCGATTTGGTTCAGATCAGAGGCCTTCAGCTCCTGCTGTGGAAACAAGGTATTTCAGGTGCGACGCCCAATCTCCGTGCAGCGGCCAGAGCGGCGAGTCTTCAAACTTCGCCTTTCCTTCTCCTTCCGAATCCCGCGCCTAGAGAGAACCTTCGGCTGCGGGAGCAAATGCGGGTGCACAGATGCCCCCACACACGTGCATCGGCTGTGGACGGACCTGCGCTTTCTCTCCACCTCAGCAGTGGGAGCTCTCCTGCCTGCCCTCCGGCCCGACGCAGCGGGACCTTCACCCCATCCTCGCCGCGTCTGGTCGTGAGGTTGGCTGCGGACACCAGTACGAGTTCACCCCTTTGCCAAGAGGAGTTTTAGATGCCGACAGTGTTGGCACTGGGGGTCCTCTGGCCAAAAGTGCAGCTTTCCGGGAGCTGAGGTCCTGGGGGGCTGTGCAGCGGACAGTGCGCCCATGCACTGGAGCAATGAGCAGGGGTCAGCTTCCGGGGGCGGGGCGGCACAGGAAGAAGACCGAGGGGGTCCTCTGGCATGAGGTGGGCGGGTAAGGTCTCTCCGAGAGGGGCCTTGGAGTCAAGGCTGGCAGGAGGGGAGGGTGATGGCTGAGCAGGCCCCTGGGTGACGAGTCTTGAAGGAGCCGCAGAAGCTTGTGCAGGAAGAGAGGGCAGATGGGACAATGCCTGAGGGACCGGGGACACGGGCCCTGGGGTCCTGTGGGCCTGCGGCTTCTTCAGAGAGGCTGGCAGAGTGCGCTATGCACAGAGCCCCCCATGGGCCATGAGCTGTGAGGACCAGGCGCTGACCCGGGTTTAGGGACAGACCTCAGGGAGCAGGATGCCCCGTGGCACTCAGTCTGGGACAGCCCCCTACGCACAGCCAGCGAGGCTCCCGGGGCACAGATGTCAGCAGGGATGGCGAGGCACCTTCGCTGGGGCAGGGACTGTGGGTGCAGGAGCCTTGGGGGAGGTCCAGGTCCAGACAGAGGGGAGGCGCTGCGTTGAAATCTCTGTGGGGTCACCTGGACACACAGGTCAGGGGCTTGGGAAGGAGGAGGCCCAGGAGAGGCAAACTCTGGTCCGTGACCCTGATGGCAGAGGAGGCCACGGGGCCCATGACGAGAGGAGGGCCCAGCCCGGACCCCCGCAGAACCAGGACCGAGGGCAGGAGTGGAGGCGGAGGGTGTGGGGCCTGGGAACCCAGGGAGGCCAGCGTTCAGGAGTGGGTATCGGTCAGCCGGGCTGGTGGGCTGGGACAGCCAGTGTGGGGCATGGCCGCTGGCCGGAGCTCCAACGAGAGGGGTCTTGGGGGTGTCGGGGTGCCTGGAGCCCGAGCAGTTGCAGCCAGCCCACGCCGACTCCATGTTTCGGAAGATGAACACATCTCAGTTACTGGTTATGTGATTCTTGGACAAGTTAGTACAAAGTGTTGGTGGTCACAGCCCTACCCCCACATTTCATGCTGAAACCTGCCCCCCTCCCCCAAGGACGGTACTGGGAGGTGGAACATCTGGGAGGGTCTGGATGGTGGGGGGCGGCTTATGCTGAGCCCCCTCCCCACCCCACCACGCAGGGCACCGCCCAGGTCACAGGAAGTGGACCCTGAGCAGACGCAGACCACGCGTGTCCAGCCCCCAGAACTGTGCGGAATCTGTTCATGTCTGAGCCTCCCCATCTGCAGACTTTAGTGAGAGCAACCCAAGGGGACTGACAGGGGACCCCCCGGCCCGCAACCTACACGCTGGAGACGGACCAGCGCAGAGTGTCGAGTAGGAAGGATGGCCCCTGGGAAGGGCAGACAGGGGCGTGACAGTCACGTGCCTGCCCATGCGGTGCCGCTGTCCCTGGCGTTGGGGAGCGGCCGTGGTAGAAAAGGGAAACCTCCTCAATTCTGCATTTCTCGTGGTTACCGCGGGGTTTCCTGTTCTCACCGCGTCCGGCTGGTTTTCCGGGAAATAGCAGCAATTTCTGGTCCGTGGTGGTACCCCCTGCAGTTTCATTGTCATGTAAACTTGGATGAGGGGGGCTGGGAAGTGTGTGTCCCCTTGAGCCGCTGGTCTTCCCGTCCCTGTTCGAATGTGGAAGCCTGGACTCTCCCCTGGAAATACGAGGTGCAGGGAGGTCCGGTCACCCACGTGAGGTCCCAGCTCCCCAACTCGGTCCCCTTGAGCAAGCCCCCGAAATGTCCCCAACCTCAGGAAGCTTGGGAGCCCTGGCCCCTGACCTACGGGCCCGGAATAGGCTGAACCAGGCGTTTTCCTGAGCGTCCGCCAACCGTCCATCAAATACTTGGATCGATAAATGACTCTGGTTTTCCTGGTCCCCTGACCCACCATTCGGCCATCTCTTGACCTTGTCATCGCTCTCTGATGTCCCCGGTCTGGGCTGCGGCCGGGAGCCGTCTCCCCTGTCAACATGCGAGAGACGGGAGCTCCACTGCCTTGTTTACTCCTCGCCCCCGCTCTCTGCTCCCCGGTCCTTTCAGGGGTGGTGGCCCAGAACCTGGGTCCGGGCACGAGGGCTGGCGACGGAGCTGTCACGGGCCTTTGTGAGCGCCCGCCCACACCTGGCCGCAGACAAAACAAGGCCGGCAGACGGGCCCCGGGAGATTAGTCCTTTGACAAGTCTCCGCAGACGCGTGGCGCTTGGATTGAGGTGTCAATAGATGGTCCGGGCCTGGGGGTGCCTCTCGGCATTCAGGGGCCCTGGTAGGGGACGGTGTCGTGGTGACAAGGGCGGGGAACAGCCTTGTGGGCCAGAGGCTTGTGGTGGCGGTGAGCCCGTAGGGTGACCCAGGCCCCCGACTGACAGTGCCTGTCCATCCGACAGCATGTCCCGTGAAGATGAACACGTTCCACGCCCTGGACCATTCCCCACGTGAAATGTGGCTTCTGTGACGCAGAAACTGACTTTCACATTTTATTCCAGTTGAACGCGAGTTGAAACCTCCATGTGTCTGGTGGGCCGGGCGGCGGCCCCTCTGGTGGCTGACGGCAGGGGGACTGGAGTGGAGGGAGGCTGGGGTCTCGTGTAGAGCTGCCTGGCCACTGACCTGGGTCCCCGGTCGCCGTGAGAGCACCGCTGGTCTCACTCACACGGGGAAGGAGGGAGCACGCAACGTGTCAGCGGTGAACGCACGGGGGGCTGCACGTCAGATGCAGCTCCCAGGCGCGGACTTGGGAAAGAGTCAGGCTGGGTGGGGCTCTGATGCTCATGGCTGCCCCCGGGCCCTTCCACACCCTCAGCCTCCCAGACAGGGCAGCTGGGGACCCGCCCCGGGGCCGGTGGCTGGGACCCCGGGATCACAAGAGCACCCCAGGGCCCACAGCCGGAGGGCACCTTGGGCAGGGACCGCCCCCCACCCACAGCTAACACTGGCCAATGTAGGGAGGAGGGACCCTCCCGTGCTCTCACGTCTGTTTTTGCCATGTTGGCTGCTTAACGTTTACATGCGAAAACTCCACTTCTTCCAGCATCTGCGCCAGGAATAAAAACGAGGTCAGCCGGGGTCTCAGACATTCAGCCACCTTTTGGGCCCTCGAAGTGTTAACTGGGCGGCATTTTAGAGCTATGGGTGTCTGCACCCCCGTTGCAGTTCCAAGGGGCATTTACAAAACTGCGTGAGGACGGAAGCCCCGCGGAATTGAATTGAATGGATGGAGTCAATCCAATCCGCCTTGTGATTAGGTCCATGGAAGCCGTCCGTCTCTTAATTTAGCCCAGATTAACTCACGTCCTCTCCTGCAGGTCTTGGGCATATGGCTCCTGACCTTAGGAACTAACTTCACGCTGACCTGGTCGGTCGCATCGGGACCCCATGCTTCTGTCACGGGCTGTGTCCCCTTTGCTTGGTAGCAAGAAGGGGTGATCCCCAATTTTTGACTGGCCCCTGACGGCCGGTAAGAGGTGTTGGGACACATCGTGTCTCTGTCTCACCATTGGCTTCCTTTCAGCTTGCACTCACATCTGTCCTCATCTTTTTACTGACCTCACATCTCACGTACGTGCCAGCCGGCCGCCCCAGAGCCGTTCTGGAGTGAGTCAGTGTTTCAAAGAATAGATGGGTCCCATGTTGGTATCATCCAGAAAGCGACCCTGTTAAGCACCTGAACTGGCATGGGGTTCATACATTTCCTTCCTGAGAGGTGGCAATGTGACCCGTTAGTCACCAGACTTAACAGGACAGCCCGCAGGATGAAGGGCACCTAGCGGCTCTGGGTTTCCTGGTGACACACGGGCAGGACAGCCGTGTGCCCCTCATGTGGGGAGCGACTGGGACCTCTGTCTCCCGTTGCGCCTGCCTGTCCCGGCCGCTCCCCCTCTGTAAACGACTTTACTTCTGGCACCTGTTCCAGGCGCCCAGAAATTGACGTTACACGTCACGGTGAGGGGCCCATCTGCCTTCCTAACCACAACACAGAGATGTCTGTTGTCATGACGATTACCCACACTTATCCTTAAAGCCCCAGACGAAGCAATCAAGGGAGAAGTGAGTGGGGGTCACATATATGGGGAAGCGTTATTTATGGGTGGAATTATCACCGAAAAATTCACACGTGGATGTCTTACTGCCTGTCCCACAGAATGCGACCTTGTTTGGAAATGGCGTGCCTGCAGATGATCAGGTTGATGTAGGCCGTTAGGAGCCCAATTCAATCCCTTGGATGTCCTTTAAAACAGGTAATTGGGACACAGATAGACAGATATGCACAGAGAGAGAACGTCACGTGAAGGTGACAGCAGGTGGGGGGTGACCTTCTCTTCTCTAAGGCAAGGGACACCCAAGATGCCCACAGCCCCCAGAAGCCAGGAGAAAGGCCAGGGACAGTCTCCCTCGTGGCCCTGTTTGAGGCACTTGCTGTGGGGGCCCCAGGAAACAAGCCAATGCTTCCCCAAAACTGAAATCGGCAGGGAAAAATAACAGATATTATCAAACTAAATGTACAAACACAAGCACATTGCCAAGGATACAGGGAACAAATGTAAACCTGGACTAGAAGAGCCCATGTTCAGTCGTGAAAATATAACCTCAGAACAAAACGCCTGGGTGTGTTTCCCTGGGGTGCCCGATGCAGTGGGGGGCGGGCACGGCACGACAGGTTTTGTGATTAGAATACCGGATACAGGGCAGCGACGGCTTAACATATACCCGAGTGAGGGGAAGAGGAAGCTGGGATCTATGACGATATTCGGCACATTTTCAACAGACACACCCATGCACCAACGATGCGCTTTTTCTTAATGTGCGCTGTCCGGCAGACCTTCGTCACAGCCATGTCCCTACTGCTGTTGTGGAGCCGTGAAAAGGTGTGTCCTCTGGGATCATCAGTCTATGAAAGACAGAGGGATCCTAATGCTGTTCCCACCCCGGGGCCCCAAGGGGCCCTGGTCCCTGAGACCTTTCACAGCGGAGACATTGCAGGTGTGACTGCAGGTCCTGAGACGGGAGGGTCACCCGGCCTATGTGGGCGGGGCCAGTCCAGGGACGGGGTCTGGAAGTGGGAGGCGGGAAGTGACGCTCGCTGCTGTGCTGGGGATGCAGGGAGAGGTGACAGGCCCATGCAGATGCCCCCAGAAGCTGGACGTGCCTGCATGACACACCATGTTGGCTTCTTCGCTTTGGAGGCTGAATAAAACATGGGGCAATGGTCCCCTCACTTAGCGTGGCCTCGAGTGCCACTCAGTACGGCCGAAGAGGGAGCTGCCTGGCATCTAAAATGAGCCGCAATCCCACTCCTCAGCCTGGAGGAGCCCAGGGAAGGGTTGACCGAAATGCGCGCTCAGGGTTCCCCAACTAGTGTTTCTATCCAGCCACCCCGACTGGAGCGGGAGGTGGCCCGGAAGGAGAGCGCAGCTGGGTTGTCGGTATTGACGACAGATCCCCGATGCTTAATACGCTTTGGTGGGTAAAAATTCGGGTAACAAAACACACAACAAACAAACCTGGTTAGTAAATGAAACGTGGGTTCCCAATGATGAAGGGCCTCCTGGATAGAAGGCGTTATGAGTCCCTAAGAGGCAAAAGACATGAAAGGCAACTCACGGAGAAAGAAACACACAGCCGATAAAAGCCAATTCATGTTAACTCTCATGAGCCATCCAAGAAACGCAGGAAGACAGTAAGTGACTCTTTTCTTCTGTCACATGGGTAAGGAAATAAAATACGTCATGTGGTCAAATCTACCATCAAGGTGATTGAGTGTCCACACAGTGGCCCTTTCGTCCTGAACTCATGCAAATTAGCATAATTAATCTTATCAACGCCGGTTGCGTCCTAGCTGGCCACTGAGACAGTCCCCGGGCTCGTGCAGTGGTCCTGGTCTGTGGGCAGATGACCACCGAGAGGAAGGGACCCAGCTCGCTGCCTCCACCAGGCCGGGGTCTTGTCCACCGCTTGGACGGACACCTGCAGAGCTTTCTCCAGACGATTTTAATCTGATTAATGTCTCCAACCTCTCCAGCTGGGAAATTGTTTAACCCCATTGCATTATCTCAGGAAGCCTTTCTAGATGGGAGGCCCCGATGGGCATTGAAACGGCCCAGGGAAAGGGGACTCGGTGTCCGTGTTTGTTGGCGGACTCTGCGTGCCTGGCTTCAAAGATGCTGCCCCGTATGTGGCCTTCCGCTGAGGGACGGGACACTGTGTTCACTCGGACACGTCCATGCATCAAAGCCGACACGAAACTCAACCTCAAAAAAGCGACCTGGCCGTGGTGGGCTGGAGGCTGGCCAGCAGGAGTGAGGAGGTCAGTGGAACGCAGGGGACTGACCGAGGGAGAAATTGGTCACAGAGAGGCCAGTACGTGTGCTTCATGCTGGTCAGAGGTGGCCGACACTACATGCAGACCTCACATACAGAACCGCCAGTGGCCACCATCCATCCTCCTCTTCCAGTGCGCACACGTGATGGTTCTATGTTTACCTTTGAAAATAAGGACTAACCCCTGGCCGGGTGGCTCAGCTGGCTGGAACACTGTCCCTGCACTGAAAGTTGCGGGTTCGATTCCCGGTCACGGCACGTACCTAGGCTGTGGGCTCGATCTCCATTCAGGGCACATGTCGGAGGCAACCAATTTGATGCTTTACTCTCATTCAATGTTTCGCTCTTTCTCTCTACAACCAACAAATGTATGAGAGAGAGAGGATTGAAAAAGAAAGAAAGACTACCGTCTGGTTAACGTCTTATGTGTAGAGTAGAATTTCCGTCCGTGGAAAACCCAGGCAACAAGACGCTGACCAGCCACATTTTTTTCCCATGTTTCTTGTGCCCATTTTTAAGCGAGATGCGTGTCAAATATTGAGACGGGAGAATGACCTCCTCTGAACACCTAAGTTTTCTTCCTCAACCTCTCGTCCTAGGCAAGGAGCTTTCCCAGCCACCTTGTGGGATCAGACACGAAGGTCTGTCTGTAAAATGTTAGGTCTCTTCGCCAGGTGCTTTTACCCATGGACCGCAGGGCAAGCATTTTAGAAAACGTCCAGCAAGGCTTCCTTCTCAAACCTTTACCCTCCGAATTTCGGGGGCGGGGGGCAAAAGTCCCAAGTCATGAGCTCAAAATATATTTGAAATCTTAAGCAAGGGTGATGTGGGGAAAGTACTCAGTAGAAGGAAATGAGGGGAGACATCCAAGGTGGAGGTAGAGATAGGTACACTGCATCGCCCTCCACAACCAGAAATGGGTACATCTACCTCAAAACTGGAGGCCACCAGCAATCCCAGGATACCGAGTTGCAGGGAGGTCCACCAAACCAGAGACAGAAGGAAGAAATTCTCACCCAGACAGGTAGGAGAGGCGGGGCTGGGACAGAGGACGGGTTTGGTGCTCGGATCGCTGGCAAGAGCTGGGGTGCGGTGTCTGCAGCCGGAGAGGGGCAGGGCCAGCCGGTGGAAAGCGGGGCCACCGCAGGGAACCCTGGGGAGCTCCCGGCACCAGACCAGACCCCGCAGCTCCCAGTTCCAGCGCCGGAAGGAAAGCAAAGCCTCATGGCTTCTGACTGTGAAAACCAGAGGGGTTGGGGCGGAGGAAGACACTGCGGGTCTCTCAGCAGCGTCTGTTTGTTGAGAGGCCCCCACTGTCCTGGGACACCCACAGACCCACCCACCCTGGGAACCACGGCCAGGGCAGCAGCTAGAGGGGCGCCAGCCCCACATGGGGAGCAGAAGTGCCTGGAAGGGGGGTGAGTCTGAGCAAGCGGCATTGTTCCCTCTCAGACCCTCCCCCCCCACAGCGCCACTATGCGGTGAAACCGGGTCACCTGCACTGACAAATACCTGAGGCTCCGCCCCTTACAGCGTAACAGGTGTGACAGCTCCACCTGAGACACAGAGGCAAACACAGGAGCCTGTCAAGTTGAGGGGACAGAGAAATGCGGCCCCAAAGAGGGAGCAGATCAAGGTTCCAGCGATGAGGAGATGCCAACCTAACAGACGCAGAGTTCAAAACGCTGGTGACACAGATGCTCACAGGCTTGACAGACGTGCTCCAGCGTGGCAAACCCATGAGGGAAGAAGCGAAAGACTCTGCTAAGCGAAATGAAAACAAATCTGCACAAAACCAGCGGTGAAGGGAAGGAAACCAGGATTCAGACGAACGATCTGGAACGTCAGGAAGAAACAACAAACTAACCAAACAACCAGAATGGGAACGGAATCAAAGAAGCGGGGATCATTTGGGGGAAAAGGTGCCGTGATCAAGAAACATAATTGGTGGGTGCAAAAGAGCCAGGGGGAAATTAAGAATAATATACGGCGAAGGGTGAAGCCAAATAGCTTGTATGCATGGACATGAATGAAGAGGGTGGGATTGCAGGAGGAAAAGGGGGTCCTGGGCGGAGGGGAGCAGAGGGAAAAGAAAGAAGGGCAACTGTAACCGCATCACCAATAAAATGCACCCTGAAAAAGTGATGAATTGGAGGTGGGTGACAGCAGTCTAGAAGACAGAGACAGTGTAGCTCTCCGGAGCGCAGCGTAGCCTTGTTTGGCCTCTAGGACGATAAAAATGCCTCTTTCCGCCCTGGCTGGTGTGGCTCAGTGGATGGAGCACCGGCCTGTGGACCAAATGGCGGCTGGTTCGATTCCCGGTCGGGGCACAGGCCTGGGTGACAGGCCAGGTCCCCAGCTGGGGACGCAGGAGAAGCAACCACATGGTGATGTTTTTCTCCCTCCTGTTCCCTCTCTCTAAAAATAGGTAAATTAAATCTTTTTTTAAAAAAATGCCTCTTTCAGGACAAAAGGCCAGCGGGAGGATGGCCCATCCTAAAAGATCGCAGGTCTCTGAGCTGTCACGTGACCCGCAGAGGCTGGCCGGCCGCCAGGCACTTTTCACGTCACCCCGCACATTGGGTCTTGGGGGACCCAAGATGCCGATACTGTGGCTACTGCAATTGGTGTGAGTAAAACGACCCTTTTTCTCTCTTTCAAAGAAAGAAAGAAAGGAAAGAGGTTACCAACAGCCCTGGATTCACAAAAAGCACCTGCCAGGTCCCCAGTTACCCTGGTGTCCGCCTGCCCCAGCGCTGCTAGGCGGGCCCTTGATTCCTGCGAGTGGAAAGGTGGGTTCTCAGTGCCCCCCTGCACGTAAAGCCTGCCAATTAGGTCAATAAAAGAGGTGACGTTTGCCACGAACCGGATACCCCCCAACACGGAGCACAGGCAGCAGACCCTGGCCTGGGTGTATGAATAACATTTTCAGCAACATAGTTTGGGGGTCAACGCAGCCAGACCTGCCGCTCACAGGCTTCCCTGAAAAGTGGTGGATGTTTGAGGGTCTTTGTGGCCAACCCGGGAGGGCTGTGCCGCACCCCCTCCCCCAACAGCCGGAAGGTTAAATCCCTAATTTCGCACCATCTGCAGCCTTGGCTCTGGCACAAAGTGGGCTCTATCTGTTGAATCCTGAGCCGGCGTGACTTGAAGCACCCTGGAGACGTTCAGAGACGGCCGTGCGCCCTCTCGGGGGTTTACGTGGAGGGGAATTCTAGAAGGATGGCCCCTGCCTCCTGCATAAAACGAGGACTCGCCCCCTCGGCCATCACACGCCTGCGGGCCCGTCGGGACTTCTGCGGCCACGTGGGGGCTGCTTCCTGTGTGGCCACCGTCTCCAGGGACAGAGGAAGACGCACGGCCCCACGCTGGGAAGCACTTGCTCCCTGTCTCCTTCTGGTTCTTCAAAGCAGCGATAGTTGACTGACTAACAGACGTCTCTCCACTTCTAAAACACGGGGCAGCGGTTGGGTTTTCCCAAAAGAAGAAGGGAGGCACTGTGGCCTCCCTCAAGGGTTAGAACCCACGGAAGAGAGCGTCCCGCCACCGCAGGGAGCAGGACCCACCCCGTATTGACGATTTGTCGGGAAGGAGCTGCGTCCCCGCCCCACGGAGCACGGCCGGCTGGGTAGGCCAGTCGGGGTGGTATTTATTTATCTTACCGTGCAGCAAGCGGTATCTGGGTGATTGCATTTTTTGCAAACAGATTAAAGGCATTTTTGTCATTTTTAATGTCTTACTCCTCGTGCTTTACGAGGAGTGCTTGCGATAACGTGGACCTGCGTTTCACAGCGGGAACGGCTTTGGTGGGGTTTAATGGGTAACTTATTAGCCAGGGAGAATTCTCCAGGCTGGCTGGGCTGTGTACCTGGTGGCGTGAACTCGGAGCCCGTTTTCCTGTGTACACAGTCATGTGCGGACTCTGACGGTCTGAGTCAGTGTTTTGCTGGCTGACCGGGAGGCCAGGACCCACTGTGCGCACCAGGAAGGCTTCCTCGTCTTCAACGGGGAAGGAGAGCTCCGGTCTCCCCAGCATTTCCCCCGGCACGCGTTCTGGAAAGGCCGGCGGGTGCTTCTTTGCACAGAGGCGTGACGCATCCATTTCCGTGTTTCATAACACACGGGGAGTCCGGACCAGACCAGACAAGAACCTGCCTCGACAGATGCCATGACCGCGAGGCAGGACGCCTCACGTCTAGGAAAAGTAGCCCCTGAGCCCCGGTTCTGTTGGCTTCCGAACACGGACGAGGGGGGCCGCCACGTGCTCCTGTGGGTGGACGCGCCCCGGGGTCCCAGGCCTGCGTTGGGTGGAGGTCGTCCCAGCCGTTCTCAGACTCGTGCTGTCCCCCCACCTCCTGGAGCGGCTGCTGGGTCCAGGTCACCAGGTGAGGACGTCCCCTTAGAACAAACAACCCCTTTCAGGGACCTTGGGGGCTCGTCTTTCCTCGACCCTCCCACCCACGGGATTCCGAAACTCCCTCTGGGCAGGGCTCCAGGAAGACAGGATGTCCGCCACGCTGCGGCCGCAGGTCAGCCACAAGGACCTACATCCCATGAAATGAAATGACCTAGGACTTGGGAAGCAGGACAGGCCTATGTCACTTCCATGTCCCCGTGAAGACCACGAGCCGCTCAAGGTTGGCCAAGGTGTCCTCAGCCACAGCCCCTGTGATACCTGCACCAAGCATGTGTGCGCAGCTGTGCGCAGTACAGGTGTGGACAGTGCAGGTGTGGACAGTGCAGGTGTGGATACAGTGCAGGTGTGGACAGTGCAGGTGTGGACAGTGCAGGTGTGGGTACAGTGCAGGTGTGGACACAGTGCAGGTGTGGACAGTGCAGGTGTGGACAGTGCAGGTGTGGGTATAGTGCAGGTGTGGGTACAGTGCAGATGTGGGTACAGTGCAGGTGTGGACACAGTGCAGGTGGACACAGTGCAGGTGGGTACAGTGCAGGTGTGGACAGTGCAGGTGTGGGGACAGTGCAGGTGGGGACAGTGCAGGTGGGTACAGTGCAGGTGTGGACAGTGCAGGTGTGAATAGTGCAGGTGGGTACAGTGCAGGTGTGGATGTGCAGGTGTGGGTACAGTGCAGGTGTGGACAGTGCAGGTGTGGACAGTGCAGGTGTAGACAGTTCAGGTGGATACAGTGCAGGCGTGGACATTGCAGGTGTGGGTACAGTGCAGGTGGGTACAGTGCAGGTGGGTACAGTGCAGGTGTGGGTACAGTGCAGGTGTGGATGTGCAGGGGTGCAGAGTGTGAACGTGTGACACAGTGCAGGTGTGGAGGAGGCCGGGCTGGAGGTGCAGGGGTGCCGCTGCTGGACTGGACCCCCTGGCTGGCAGCTGTTTCTCAGGCCCTCCCCACGGAAAGGGCTGTGAAATGCATCCATGGAGACACCCCTCCTCTGTTGCAGGACCCAGGACCCTGGACGGCCACTGGAGCCAGCGCTGCGGGGGCACGTACAGCTGGAGAAGGTGAGCTGGCAGGAGCGCACATGGGACCATAGGGCTCCTGAGATCCAAGCGGCACCCCCGGGGTGGCACGCAGGGAGGTCGTAGAGGCTGAGGGTGCCGATGAGGGATTGCTGGGTGGGGAGCGGGCGCAGGTGGTCCCTGTGGAGACTTCCGCAGAGCAGAACCCCTAAAGGATGCTTAATCTTCGAAGAAATCTGCCCTGGGCTCCGGGCCGGCCACCCCAGGGTGCAGCGGCCTGTCGCTGGCCGCTCTGCCCTGCTGAGGTGCTTTGTCCTGGCTGGGCATCTTGCTGGGGACCCAGATGGCCACGGCCGGGACCCCCTGGGCTCCTTTTTAAGCAGAGCCCACACGCTGAGCTGACCCCCAGCGCCCCCCGGCTTGCGACTCAGGGCTGGTGACTTATTTCAGCCGTCACATGCCTGCCGTTGCCTGTGGAGCTCCCCGCACTGAGAAGTTTCCTTTCCACCCGGGACCCTTTCAGATACACCCAGGGGCCAGGGTGGCAGTGCACCCCCCTGCTCCGGCCATGGGCTGTGGCCGCTTTCGGGGCCACCGTTTGCTGGGTGTCTCAAATGTACGGGGTGCGGAACCAGGGAGAAGTGGGGAGAAGCCTCAGAGAGCCCCAGGGACACGGCCCCATGGGGTAGGTGACACCCACCTGTGTGGCAGTCGCTCCAACAGGTGTTCAGGTAGCCTCTCCTCTCACTGTGCACACGCCCCCGTCAGAGGGTGGGACCCACCATTGGAACACTCATCAGGGGCCCTGGTCACCTCGCCGGTACCACTCCTGACGCAGAATCGGTTCTCACAAGGCGCTTCGTACGAACACCTGAGCCCAAGGGTTTTGAGGAAAATACAGTGTTAGGGGGAAAAATACCACCCCTCTGCCTGCTTCCTGCCTCTGGGTGGTCCTCACCTCACGTTACCTCAGTTTCCCCTCCCGGACACTGACACGAGGATCTTTATCTCTCAAGAGTTAATTAATATTTGCAAGGTACTTTGATATCCTGAGATGAAAGGGGGTTAGGAGAGCAAACCTCATCCGCAGGCGAGAATCTGTCATGACGGCCACGGCTGCTGTTCACAGAGATGATTATTAAACCAATAATAATAATGATGATGATGGTATCAGGGTGTGGCTGCGGCATCTCGCCATTCGGTCCTGGGCACCTCTGACCCAGGGCCACCGGGTTAGAGGCGGTGGGGGCTCCTCCTGGTCTCCTGGGATTTTCCACGGATCTGCCGGACAGACAGGGGATGTCACAGGCCTGCTGTGATGCACGGGGACTTCTGAAGTGCTATGTCCAGTGACACCCAGCAATGTCCAGCGTTTTGCTCCTCAGTGGAGATCCTCGGGGCCTCCCAGTGTGTCCAAGAGAAGCCCCACGTTGGGGGCACCTGGGGCTTGGAGTCCCGGGCTGGGCCACCGACCGGGCACAGGGTGGTCTCCTCTCTGGGCATCATGTGTTCCGTTCCCACCTGACGTGAAGGGCTGGTGCCCAGACCCCGGACAGCGCAGAGTAAGCGCAGGGCCCCGCCCCCTCCGCCAGGGGACTCTGGCCTCTCTGTGCCCCCATTTTGCCACGTGCAAAGTTGGGGTGATCACAGGCCCAGCCTCCCAGAATGAGTCAATGTGGGCAGATGCGGTCAGGGTGCCTGATACATGTTAACGACTCATAAATGTTGCAGCTGCTCCTGTGATTACTTTTATTAGCGGCTTCTTTGTCTTCATGGAACAGAGCTCCGTAGGGCGCCAGTGAGTCAACACGTTGTCCCGTTAGGCCATTAACGGTCCTGCGTCCTTCGTCCTTCGCTCGGGCTCTGCCCGCGGCCCTAAGAGCAGCCAGCGAGGGTGCGTGCCTGGGCGCCCTGGCCCCGCTCCCCGAGCCACGAGCTCTGTGCAGAAGTTTGGGGTGCAGGACGGTGGCCCCCTAACCCCAGCTTGTCCCCATGGCCTCAGACACATCTGAGAGCACGTCCACCCTCATCTGCTGTCCCCACCACTCTGGGGGGCAGCTCCCAGCACACTTGATGGCCTGCGTCCCCCATGGGGTGCTGACTATTCCCCAAGGTGGGTGACCGCCAACCTGAGGTGCAGTCCGGAGCACAGAGCAGGGCCTCGGTGGGGGACAGACGCGCCTCACCTGTCCACTGGGAAGGCCCGGTTCTCCCCTGCAGACCCCCCAGAATTGGGTCTCCTCCCGGGACCGTCCCTGCCCCAGCAACAAGCCCTGTCCCATCACATCCCTGACCACGGTCACCGTGTCCAGAGAGCGGGGACGGCCGGGGACCAGCCAGCTGGTGGACTGGGGAGCGCGGGCCACGCTGTGACCCCAGCCCCTTCTGTGCACGGTCCAGAGACCCAGGACAGGCGAAGGAACCTGGGGACATCCCAGCGCGGTCACCCAGCCTCTCCCGTCCCGCCGGGGCCTGCAGGGGAGGGGGGCTGTGGTGGCCACCCCATTCCCATGCCGGGGAAACTTCCTGCACTGGGCCTGGACCGCTCCAGGGGGACGGGTGAACAGCCACCCCATTTCCCAGTGGCCCCGCAGAGGGCAGAGGAAGAAGGGGGTACCGGTTACTCCTGTGACGTGCAGGTGCCAAGCGTCCGGTGCCAGGAGCCGCGCCGTGTCCCCACCTGGATGATGCTGTCTGGGGCCTGCAGCCCCCGGCTGGCTCTGCTCCGTGATGCGGACTTGGGGGCGGGAGGCACTGCTGGACGGACAGACGGACGGCGGGAGAGCTGCGGACGAAGCTGGTGTTGGCTGAGGCAGTGGGCCCCGCGGGGTCCCCGGAGCAGTGTGCTTTCTCCCGAGGGCGATGGCTCCTTCCCGGCCCGCCGCAGGGAGAACGCACCTCTGGGGAGAAACGTGCCTTTCGCAGAGAAAGCTAATTCAGGCCCACGCCAGCGTGTTTGGCTTGAAGGGTAATTATACACCCGGCACGCAGGCTTTGAACTCGGTGGGTCTTTCCTCAGCTTCGGGCGAGAACACAGCAAGTGCCCGTGTCCTCTGGGGCGGGAGGGGCGCAGCGGCGAGGTGGCTCCATGCAGCCCAGGTCCCCAGTCCCCGGGTCTTCTGATGGGAACCTTTTCCTCGGACCTGCGGGTCTGCTGTCCTCTGCGGAGCAGCGGAGTCACCAGGAGGGCAGAGCCTGGGGTCCCCGCCGGGTGGCCTGCTGGTTCGCTCATCCACCCAGGAGGAGGCAGAACGGCCCGGTAGATGCTCAGGTGTCCCCAGGCCCAGGCGGTTGGCCGGGGACAGCGCACCTGGCTGGGACCTAGAGGCCAGGCTCCTCCCTCCACCCGTGTGGCCTCCTTCTCCCAGCACCTCCGCCCCCGTCCCCCTGTCCTTGTCCCCAGACGGACATGACCCTGTATGTGGACCTCACGTTCCAACGTGGTGAATGTCCACACCCGCGCGACGTAAAAAGTGCTCAGGGACACAGTTCGCATGGCTTTTCTCCGACGAGGCCGCCCACACCCACGGTGACAGGGCATCTTGCTTGGGACGGGCCACCCGTCCTGAGCTCTGCGGTGGCCGTGCACATCGGGGCTGAGGCCTCCCTGGAGGGGACAGGCCGTGGGGGCACAAACCGCATGGTGCCGGCTGGGGACCCCTGTGTCCCGGTGACCTGCCATCACCCCCATTTTTCTCCAGGCTGCAGGCAGGGCCGCACCCCCTGAACAGGCCGCCAGGCCCAGCGGCACCTCCGAGCTGGTCAGGGGACGGAAGGGGCAGGGTGTCCGTAGCATCAACTCACTTCTATTGGATGCGAGCGGGAGCCATCCTGGCCCCTGGGAGCCCCGGAACCCCGGTGCCCCCCAAAGACTTTCCTCACGCCCGTCCCGTCTCCTGAGATTGTCTTCGGTCCAGCAGGAACCAGCGACAGCACCGGGAGGGCAGCATTTCGTGCCCCCACCCCCCGCAGGACCGCATCTCCCCAGGACGCCAACGCCAAGCTGCTGTCGTTCTCTAAATAAAAACATGTCATCAGTCCTTTTCTTTAAAAAAAAAAACAAACCAAAAATCCTCAGCAAGCCTAGGAGGCACCGCGCTCTCCGGGGCTGGTCCTGCGCCCCAGGGAGTCACTTCGCCGTCCCCCCTCCCCGAGAACGCGGCAGGGGCGGGGGGGACACGGCCAGGCAGGTGCAGGGCACCCAGAGGTTCCGACCCGCCGGCAGCAGACACGCGACACGCAGGGCGCCCGCGCCTGTGTCGCGGGGCGGCGCGCCGTGGCCGTGTGCCAGCCGGGGACAGCTGTGCGGAGCGCCCGACTCCCAGCAGCTGTATTTAAACGAGAAATTAAATCTCCTTTTATTTAACGGGCAGAGTCTTTTTAGCGATCAGAAAGGAAACATTAGCCGCTGGGGAGTGTGGGCCGGGCTGGGTTGCGGCTGGTTTTGGGGTGGGCGCTGGTGTCTGGTTCCCCTGCGGGGAGGCAGCCAGGTCTCCGCCGGGGGCAGGAGCCTTCGCTACCTTCTCCTTTGTTCGCGGACAGGGCACTGCGGCCCCGCTGTGGGAGCGTGTGGGGACACCCGTCCCCTCCCTCTGCGCCGCTCTGCCCTGGAGGCCAGGCCCCCGGGTAGGCAGGAAAGAGGAGAAAAGGGAGAAAAAGAGAAACACCAGGGTGCTTGTCCTCAGACACCCCAGGAAGTCACGGGGGAGGCACGTCCGTGACGCTGGGTTGGGCATCTCCGAAAACAGCACAGCAGCCGCCGGGCACGGGGCTGCCACCTTCCTCCTGCGCCCAGAGGCCACGGCCTGGCAGCCGCTGCAGACACAGCAGCCACCGCGCCTGCCCCTGCGTCCACGGCCCCGGTTGTCCGGGTGTCTCCATAGCAACCGTGGGCAGGACAGAGCTGGGCCCACCTGGGACGCTCAGGCGAAGGGAAGTGGGCTGGGTCTCCCGAGAGCAGGGTAACCTGCATGTGGCTCTGAGAAAGCGCCCGGGGTGGGAAGCCACCACCGAGGGGGGCGGTGGCACCAGAGCCCAGCATCGGGGCCCAGGAGGTCACAGCCCGTCCTAGCGACAGACACGGCCCACCCGGCCTGGCGGTCAGGATGGCTCCAGCCCACAAGTCCTCGCGCTTTCAGGACAGGAAGTGTCCTAATGCTCTGCACCTACCCCCTCGATGTCCTCGCTGGGACGAAGGCCCTTTGGGACCCTGTCAGAGACGCCGTGCAGACCCGGCCGAGGCTCAGCTCCGCGCCGCCCATGCCGGGTCGTGGGTTCGATCCCCGGTCGGGGTGCGTGTGGGAAGCCAAATCGCTGTTTTTCTCTCTCTCTCTGTCTCTCTCTCTCGATCAATCAATGAATAGAATTATATCTCCTGGTGAGGATTAAAGCCATAAAATAAACATAAGAATAGACACTGAAACCCAAGCGAGCCGCCGGCCTGCTCTCTGGCCGCTGTCACAGGTCATCCTTCCTGATTCCTCGCTGTTCTACCCCCTCCGCCCTGAGCTGTGGAATCGGGATCCGAAGCTGTGAAGATCTTTGAAGAAACCGCTACCCATGTTGAATCAGCGCCTAAAAGAATTTCCAAACGTTCCGAGGGCAAAGTGGGGTGCTGGGGGGAGACAGCAGCTCCCCGAGGCTGCGGCCCCGCTCTCACCCTCGCCTGGGGTCCGTGTCTTTGTAAACGTCCTTCCCGGTCCTGCGTTTCCACCCACCCAGCCCTCTGGGGACCACGGGCCTGCGGGACAGGGACACCGTGGGTCACTAGCAGCTCTTGGACGGAACAGAGTGACCTGAGACCCAGCGGACAGGCGTGTCATCCAGGCGGCTTCCCAGAGGAGGTGAAGGCTGAGTTCACTTGAAAACACGTCCCACCTGGTGAGGACGAGGAAGGGACCCTGGGCAGAAGGACCCAGCCGGCTCGGAGTTGCCACCTTCAGGGACACGGGGCACTTGGCCTCCACGCCGCTGGTGGGGAGGCGGGAGCTGACAAGGAGGAGGAAACTCAGATAGAAATAGCCGAGACTGAAAAACACACCGACTGGGGAACATTTAATAAAACCACCACCGTGGAGCCGCCAGATTGAAAATCACCTTAAAAACCGCAGACGCTGGACGCGCGGCAGGAATAATAAAAACGATCTTCCTTCCCCGTCTTACCTGTCGGTACTGATCACAGTCAGTAGCGGCTGACGCGGTCCTGAGCTCCCGGGAGCAGCGGGCGGAGAAGGGGTCACCCTCGCGGTGCTTTGGGGGGAGGGGGTCACAGGTTCATGAAAACGTAAGTTGCGCTGGACCCAAGTTGGGCTGGGTTTGCAGACGGTGCCTGAGGGCACGATTGGGCGTCACCAAAGGCGGATCGTCCTTCCCTGGGCCTCGTGTCACCTCGCCGGCTCCCAGCCGTACTCTGGCCACAGAACCTAGAAGCCGCCAAGAGTCCCCAGCTAGGGTCACATGCAGCTGGACACGGGTCTGATGTTGTTAGTTAAGCTATTTCAGAGCCAAGGAAATGGGTTTTATGAAGGCAGCCTCGCTTTTAACGCTAAAACCGAGCACGGGGACTCTGGAAACTCACATAGTAAGCGCAAGAAACTATTAACAAAATAGTTATATTAATATTTATATTAATAAAATACACGAAGCGTAGCGCCTGCCGCGTTGCCGGCCAGAGCACGGGAGGATCTCCGAGGAGCCAGGCTGACCACCGGGTCAGCCACCCCGACAAACAAATCCCATCCATCGGCATTTTAAGAAGCATCATAAAAAAGAAGCATCTAATAAAAACTCTGTAAAGAAGGAAGGAAGGGGGTGGGGAAAGACAACTATAGATTATTTCATAAAAGGCAAGAGCAAATATTGTCCGAAGCGGTCAAGTTGTAAAATCCTTCTTAAAAAAATTTTTTTGAAATAAAATTTTTTAAAAATTGTATTGCTTGATTTTAGAGAAAGGGAGAGGAAGGGGGGAGGGGGGAGGGGAGGGGAGGGGAGGGGAGAGGAAGGGGGGAGGGGATGGGAGAAGCACAGCATCCACTGATGCTTTCCTCCGCTCAGGCAGTAAGAATCGAAACACGGAAGTGAGCACGGACCAGAAAACATGCTACCGCCACTGCAGCGACTGCAAAATCCTTAGGGATGAAGTGACTCACAACACGACCTGGGACCACAACTCTGTAAACTCTTAGGAAAGGGCCGAGAACAAAATCAGTCATCATTGATTCGCAGCTCCGGCAGGACAGAGCCACGGACAGAAAGATTTCGATGTTCGACCACCAGGACATCAGCAGGAAGATTCCGCTGGGAGCCCCCGGCGGACGGTGTCAAGTCACCGTGAGGGGTGTCAAGGACAGCGACTGTGTCCTTAGGAAAATGCTGGGGCACCGAGCGTGACCACGGTTGACAACATATCGGGAAACCTGGGGAAAGACGCATCCCAGACGGACCCGCCGTCCTTCGCAGCGTGCGGACCCCTGCCCTTGTCAGGTGGCTGAGTGTCCACGTGAACTTGACCTTAGCTAATCCCGCCCCCGCCAACCCCGCAGGTCAGTCTAATCAGCTCCTCGTGCCGGGCACTTGTCGCAAAGTAATGATGTTGAGGTGGGCGAAGAAAAACAGGGCTTCCCACTGGGAGACACTTTGTGAACGAAATTAAATGCTATAAAGCCATATTATTAAATTCTGTCAAAAAGGCGCTAATCTCGCGCCTTTGCTGTGGAAGCCCGGGGCCTGCTGGTCAGGGGGCCCTGCAGACTTAACCTCTTCGGCCGGCGCGGAACGTGGGGACAGGGAGGAGGGGGAAACCGGGGGGGAATGTCCAAAGCACCGTGGGCTGGACCGGAACCAAGCAGAGGGGGCTGTCAAGTTTTTCGAACCATAGGAAAGGCAGGCACGCTCCTGCATGTGTGCACACACATGCACACACATGCATACTTGCATGCATGCACATAGGTGAAAACAAGCATATACATACACACATGTATGTGTGCATGCTCAGGTGTGCACACTAACACATATGTGCAAATGTGGGCACATACATATAAGCATGCTTGTGTGCTCATGCACACATGTATATAAGCATGTGTGTGCAGATATGCACACACAAGTACATACATGCACGTAAATATGAATTGTACACACACATGTGTACACTCATTCACATGTGCACACACGTGTGCATGCATTGATACACATAAACATGCATTGTATACATGAAGATGTGCACACATATACATGTGCGTGCATGCAAATTATGTGCACATGTGTGTGCACATTCACATGTGCACACACATGTGCACATACATGCATACATACAAATGCACATGTGCACACACAGGCATACACACATGTACACTTACCCTTCCCATTTTCTTCTTTTGGTTTTCCATGGAAAACGTGTTGAACACGTACACGTAGCTCGTGCAGGCTAACTGCCCTGCCTGTTTCAATCCCAGCGGGCTCAGAGCGGGGTCACGTCCTGCACTGCGTGGCTGTGTGCGCAGACGGGTTGTCAAGACACGTGGGCTTCGTCTGCAAGGACCACCGTGCCACTGACGCCCATGCTGGGCCCCCCTCGGTCCAAGTGCTGACGTTGATCTGGGGTGTCCACATGGAGGGCGTAGTTGGGGGTCCAGGACACTTAAAAAAATGAGGTCACAGCACAAGCTGCCCAGGTCGTGATTATCAGAGTCTGTCCCTCACGTTTTCTGTCCTGTAGGATCTTGACTTTGCTCCCAACTCCCTGTGGCCCCCGGGAGCAGGGCCTGGCCTGCAGACTGGGCAGCGTCGCGCAGGGGGCGGCCCCCAGGTGTCGGGACAGTGGGGGGGGGCGGTGAGTGACAGGCACCACGTGACCCCGGCTGCCCTTGGCCAGGCCACCCTGACAGAAGTGTGTTAGTGGAACGGCACCATCTTCATGCTCGAAGGTGCGGAAAAGCACACAAGCAGCGTTGGTCCCTCACCGTGGGTGCAGACGCCTCTCCGAGTTTCCTGGAGGGGACCCCTCAGCCTTCCCTGTGCTGTTCCAGCTCTGGCGGTGCCCAGAACCCAGGATTGAACGTGGTGACGTTCAGGGACACCCGGCAGCCCTGGACGTGCCCTGAGAGAAGGAAACTTGGAGCAAGAAGCCACCGTCCTGCACCAGCTGTTGGTCTCTGGTCTGGGTCCCTGTGAGCTTCTGAGAGGGCCCCAGTCTCGCCTGCAGGGCCCACTGTCACCCCATCGCTTCCTGGAACCCGAGGGCAGGTGCCAGGGCAGCCTTTGCAGGGACCCCAGCTTGCGAAGCATCAGGGCCATGGCCACCTCCCTGGCCAGGGCCCAGGCACTGGCTTTGTCATGGACACCACAGCCCACACTTGCCTGGTCTGGGTCCCCGGCACACTTGCTCCAAAGGCCAGGGCGGTGGGGGTGGCAATGGGGGTGCTCAAGGGTCCCGGGGCTCTGCCTGGTGACCTGGCCCCTCAGGCAGGGTCCCCCCTCTCCCTCCCCCATCTGGCGTCTCCGGCCTGGCGTTGGCAGCGGCTGCTGCGGTGACGTTTATGCGATCAGGCGTATTTTCATATGCTGGTGAGCCGCGGAGTTATAAATAGAAAACGGTGGTTTTTCCTGTAACCACCCTAAAATTACAAAGAGGAGAATTTCCGCCAACACAAGGCGGCGAGGTCCCGGGGACCGGGAGCCGCCCCGGGGAGCTGTTGTCTTGTGGGGGGACTTGGTCCAGGAACCTGTCTGGAGGGGGCGAGCGGGGAGAAACGGCCCCGACGGGGGCTGGACAGGAAAAACAAGGTGGGCAGGAGAAGCAGAACCGGGCGCTGTAGGTGGAGACGAAAAATGCCCAGAACAGTTAGGGGCAAGAATCAGAACGATTTGGCTTTCATTAATGGCACCTCACGAGCAGCATGAGACCATGGTTAGGAGCCCCAAGGACACACAAGGACACACAACGACCCCCAAATAGGATGCGGGACGCTGTCCTCTGCGGTCGTCGCTGGGAAATGTCCGTCACCTGCTGGAGGCCGAAGAGCAGAGGGACGTGGGTGGGGGTGTCCGGGGTGCTCGGGGTGGGAGGGCTGGTCTGTCGCGTCCGCCCGTTTCTGCGGCGTAAATCCTGCTGACCCTTTACTGGCACCCAGGGGTTGACTGCACCCCGGGTGAGTGGCAGGCTTATGCTGTGTCCTCTCATCAGACACAGTGTCCCGAGGTCCCCAGGTGCCATCAAAGGGCGCAGGTCACTCCTGACGCACCCTGGGCTCACAGACCCGACCGTGGGGAGCACGGGGACCCTGCAGCCG
This sequence comes from Noctilio leporinus, assembly GCA_004026585.1. Lineage (NCBI taxonomy): Eukaryota > Metazoa > Chordata > Mammalia > Chiroptera > Noctilionidae > Noctilio > Noctilio leporinus. Next base: position 12,823 of record PVIW01001013.1, on the reverse strand, counting down.
CCACAGGCCCCGGCTAGGGTGCTCCCAGCTTTTATAGGAGGCAGGGGTAGAGGGGAACGGGGACCCTCGAAATCATGGGGGCAGACTCATCGGGTTACTCAGGATGCCAGGGGCCAACCCAGGACAGAATCGCCGGTTGACAAGTTCCTGCGGTGCCCGCACTGGCAGCCAGCTTCTAAGCGGCAGGAGTGCCGGTGACACGGGCTGAGATGGCACCTCGCCGCGCATGTGGCAGCTGGTGACACTTGAGACCCGCGGGCCAGGCTGGCGGGGACAGGCCCAGCGAGTGCGGAGCTGCGGGGGCTCCCCCAGCCGCTCCTGGGCCCCCAGCACCTCCTGGGCGGGCACGGGTCCCGTTCCTGCAAAGAGGGCGCCGCTGTGAGCCAGTCCTTGCACGGCAGGTGTCACCTTCGCCCAGAACGGGGACAGAGGTGCAGCAGAGCGGGGCACGGGGGGGTCTAAGCCCAGGTCAGGCCCCTGCGGGGAGCACCCTGTGGGGCGGGGCGGGGAGCCCCATGTCAGGCTGGAAGAAAGAAGAGTCCGACATCACGTCAAGAACAAGGGGGTATGTTCCTGCCACGGGAAGGGTGCTCTGCAGAGAAAACGCTGGGGGAACGAAACCAGAGGGCAACGTGCCCCCCCCCCCCGGACACGGGGTGCCCTCTCCGTCACCGGGTGCCTGCCATCTTGGGGGGCACGAGGAAAGCCCCTGCCTCTAGCCGACAGGGTCCCCAAGTCACGGGCTGGTGCCCCCGCTGCCTTCGTTCCCGCCGGAACCAGCGCCGGGTTCCCTTAATGAGTGTTTTTCGCAGGAGCGGCGCCCGGTTCCCAGGTCCTCGCCCAGCGCGCTCCGCCGCTGCGGGAGAAAATGACTGTTTTTATTTCCGTGAACCTCGGCCTTCCACCGGCTGTTTCCCGGCTCCGCGCCCCGCGCCGCGCTGATCTTCTGACGCGCGAGCGGGAAGTCGCCGCAGCGCCGTCAACCGTCAAATCATTGTTTACTGGGATTATTTCCGGCCGTAATTGCCGCGTCTTCGCCGGGGCTGCGCTCCCGGCCTGGTTCTCAGGAAGGGGAAGCGGGGCTTCACCATCCTCAGAGATGAAAGGGGGTGGGGGGGTCCTGCCCCCCAGCACCGCTTCATGTGTCTGCGCGCTGATCCCTGGGATTTAAAGCCCCGCCCGGCGCCCAGGACCAGCGGGGGGGAGGGGGGGGCGGCGGGAAGAGCCCGTGACTGTGGCGTCGGAGGTGGGGGTCTGCGGGCGCCGCCTAGGACGGGGGCTCAGAGCGGGAAGCGTGTGTCACCTCTGAGGACGAGGGGAGGACAGGCCTGGACATTTCGGGGGTCTGCCTGTAGGAGCGCAGCCTCAGCAAGGGGCTTGCCACCTGGGGACCCCTGCGCAAGAGCCCCCCGCCCGCTGGCGGGGGTGGTTGCAAACACCCGGTGAACTCAGGGGTTCCTACGTCCGCTTCTTACCTGGGCCCCTGGCAGCCCCCAGCGCACCCCACCTCCCGCCCGCCGCACTCGCCTCCCACCCAGCTCAGGATGGGGCTCCCCGGAGGAGCCAGCGGGTGCCGTTCTCTCACTCGCCACCTTCAGAAGGAGGTGTGTAGGGCACTTGGTAAGTTGGCCAAGACGGTGGGGCCCTGGCCTGGGCTGCCCTCCCGACCCACCCGCGCGGCTGCACCAGCAGCTCCCCTCCCCCCGAACCCCAACCGTGAGACAACACGCATGACCTGTGTCTGCGGACGGAACGCACAGGGCAACCCTGGCACAGGCTACGCCACGGGCGCTGAGTAAGCCGGGCACCCAGGTGACGCCTGGTGACACCCAGGGTGACCCGACCTCAGAGTCCTTTCCCTGCGTGTCCCCCGTTTGCCGACGGCCCCGGTCCGGGTGGAACTCAGTCCTACGCCGGTTTCCCCGTGGGACGGGCCGTGCGTGCTTCCTGCTGGGTCTGTCGGTTCCAACCACCCCAGCAGTGCCACCGGCTCCTGGGCACGGTCCCCACGTGGCCGGAGCCTCTGGCCCGCGGGCCCTCCGCCGTGGGCGAGCCCGGGGTTCTCAGCGTATGGCGGGCAGTTGCACCAAACATGCACACGCAGGTCTAGGGGCCGTGTCGCAGCCACGGCCAGGCCAGGGAATCCGTGAGGTTGGATAAGGCCGCACGGGGCTGCCGTCTGGGCCCGGCCTCATGCAGCTGCAGGAACGGAACCGAACCAGCCCTGGGCACAACCCCAGGTGTGGCTCTGTGTGAGCTGGGACCTCGGTCCCTGCCCATCCTGCTAACAGCCCAGAGCACTGGGGGCCACTGGGGGCCAGCGGAGCCACACTCGGGCACCACCGCCCCATCAGCCCTCCTTCTCCTGGGATCCGCTGCCCGGGCCTCCCAGGAGTGGGTGGGGGACCCCTCGCGGCCTGGCCCGTTCACATCCACGGAGCGCCCACCTGACGGTCCTCAGCATTGCTTGGTCTGTGCTCACCCAGGACCTGACATGACATTTTAACTTGCCAGACAGCACGACCCGCCCTGGCTGGCGGCCCCGTGGGTTGCGCGCCAGCCTGCGAACCAGAAGGTCGCCGGTTCAATTCCCAGTCTGGGCGCATGACCAGGTTGCAAGCCAGGTCCCCCGTTGGGGGCGCGCGAGAGGTGACCACTGGAAGTTGCTCTCCGTCTCCTCCTCCCTCCTTTCCCTTCTCTCTACAAATGAATGAATGGAGTCTTCAAAAAAGCGTGTCCTCGGAGGGCGGGCTTTGGGGAGGCCTGAGACACAGTACGTGTTGTTGGAGGGGCACGTGGAAATGCTACCTTTTGTGTTTAACGCCGAGAGAGCGTCTGCCTGCGGAGGCCTTTGTGGAGGCGGCACCTGGAGGAAGCCCCCCGGTTTCCCGGCTGAAAGGAAGGACAGACGGCGGCCGGGGAAACAGCGCCCAGCACACAGTAGGTGCTCCTTGCACTTGGGAGCCAATGAACGAGGCTGACGGGGCGGAGGGCCCACAGCACAGCGGGTTTAGGGAGAGGACTTCCTCCCGCAGGACCCTCCAGACAGAGGCTGAGGGGAAGGGGTCTGGGTCACAGGTAGTGACAACACTTCCCTCTGATGGGTATTGATTTTCCCTCCTCTGCTCCGCCTGCATCGTCCGGAGTTGCTCCCTTTGTGCGATGCCCACACGCCGTCCCGCGGCCGCCCTGCGCCCGGAGGTGGCGGGTGGGGCGGGGCGCCGCATTAGGGGACCCAGGGAACACGGGCTCAGAGCAGCAGATGGCACGGAAACAAGCCCCCGTCCGGGGCCGCTCTCTCCATAATGGAGCCCGCATTAAAAATGATATTATCTCCACGCGTAGAGGCCCTAATGGATGATATTTATGTCTGTGAAATATGTTCCCGACCGCACCGTACACGGGATGGGGACGCAGCTTCCCAGCAGAGCAAACAGCGGCGCGTCCGCGGCTTCTCCGGCCGGCCAATCAGCGCCCCGGGCTTGCGGACGGGGCGACCCCGGAGCGCAGCGTGTGGGAGCCCCCGCGGAGGGCAGCGAGGGCTGAGCCGTAACGCGATGTGACAGCCTTGTGCCATTTTCTGCCGCTCTTGTTCCGCGCAAAGTGCTCTAAAAACGCGCCCATGATTTATTGATGGGAGCCGGCTGTTAACCCGTGAGCCGCCGGCCCGGCTGCGGGGCGCTGAGATGGGGCCCCCTCCGCCCTGGGGGAGCCGCTGACCTGCGGGCCGTGCTGGGCGGCCGGCGTGCCCGGTGCCAGGGAGCGGCGCCCGGCGGGCACGGCACGGCACCCCGGTTTCCCTCGTCACAGGTCTCGAAGGAGGAGGCTGGGCACATGAGTAACATTTACCCCGAATCTCAGAAACCGGCGTCTTTTCACGAAAGACGGACTATTTCCAAAGAAGCCACACTCTTCGTCGGAAACCCGATGAAAGAGAAAGCGGCGCTGGAGGAATTTTACCTCTTAGAATCGTAGCCAAGTCCCCGGTCCCTCGGTCCGGGTCCCCACGCACCCCACGGAGCATTTTACCTAAAGACACTGGGAGCCCCAAACTAGTTCCCTTTCCCAAATATCAGACAAACAGCCCCATTCTGCCCCCCCGCCCCGGGTTAGCCTTGGACTCTGGGTACCCACAGAAGAGGGAGAGGGGACAAGTTACCATGGTTCCGGGATTCTGGCCCTTGTGTTCGGGTGGAGCCCAGTGGCTAATCAATAACAAAAGGAAGCAAATCACCAAAGTCGCGGATGAAGAACCTGATCATGAAAAGGGGGTGGAAGTCAGCGGAGATCTAGGCCACCCGGGGTCCCCAGGACAGGGCCCCCCAACCGGCTGCAGCTGCCCTGCCCCGGGCTGGTGTGTGCTCGCTGTTTCCACAGCCAGGCTCCAAAACCGAACGTTTGCTGTGACTGGACACCGGCTGCTTTCAAAGTCACCCGCGAAAGATCAACACAAGGGTGGGCCTGTGCCCGGACACCCCCAACCGTCCCTCGGGGGTGACAGGTCCCCATCCGAATCCAGAGCTAAGAAAACAGGGACCAATCGGATGGCAGGCGCACGTGAGCCGGTCAAGTCCACAGTGAGCCGGGATTTGCAGGCCAGCCCCGGGCGAGTTCAAAGGGTGGTGATGAACCGGTAACCATTCGCACCGGTCACCTTCAGCCCCGGGCACAGGGGCTGCCCCGCGTTTCTGGCCATGTTATGCACAGTTAGCAGTTTGAGACTTTCCCACACATGCCCTGGGGCCCCACCCGCCAGGACTCCACCATGCTGCCCGAGTTGACCCCCAGTTCTAAGGGGCAGAGGGGTCTGAGCTCCCTCCCGTGCCCCTCACAGCCGCTGGGTCCATCCCGTGGTTGCTGTCACTGAGCGTCCGGTGGGAAAAGTCACGGACAGGTGGCCTGCAGAGGCCCTGGGGGTAGAGCCGGTGCCCGTCAGAAAACTGAGGCCGTGGTAAACAGCCCGGGGCTGGCATCATGTGGACCTGAGTCCGGTCAACACCGCAGAGCCTGGGTGGACACTGGATGGTGGCGACCTGCTCCACGCCGGGGCGCAGTCCCCTGATCCAAACCTTCCTCTGGTCCTGGTCCCCGTCCCGGTCCATCCCAGAGGAGCCAGCCCTGAGCCCGGCTGGGGAGACTCCCAGCCTCGCCCACCTGCCGTGCCCCCACCAGTCCCTGTCCCCGTGTTCCCGAGGTCTGCTTGCAGTCGAGGTCCTGCTTGTGAAATAGTGACACAGGCAAAAACATGGCAGGGACCCTACACCATCCCGCCGGGTTGGCTCCGCTGTTCTGGGGACACCAGGATGGCTGGTGTGCAAAGGACAGGGATGGACCTGGGGGACACGCACCAGAGCCCGCTTCTCCCAGGGGGCATCTGGGACCCTCTGGGTCCCACTGGCTTCCTTCCCTGGATTCTGGGCACTGAGGAGAGAGGACCAGGCAGTGGCCTCTCCCCCTGGAGCGGCTCCCACGGGGACACAGGGGACACAGGGGACACATGCACTAGGCGGGAAAGATGCGCCCCCACCTTGTCCCCCGCAGAGCCGGCAGGGCACCTGCCGGTTCAAAAGCAGCGTCCCTGAGGCTCGCCCGGCCGGACGCGGAGCCCGGGTGGCCCACGTTCATTTCTTCGCCGTCAGAAAGTCATTTGCATCTTCCAACGTTGACCCTGAAAACAAATGTTTCTAATTCCAGCTTCGGACGGGCCAGCATTGCGGTCTTGGGGCCCCGGGGTAGCGGCAGGAGGTTGGAGGGCCGCCGAGCGCTGGCAGTGTGGCTGAGAATGATTATGCGGGCAGGGAAGGGGGCCCTGGGGTGGGGTGCGGGGGTGAGCCCCCCTCCTCCGGGGCCTGGAATGCGTGTTGTTACGGGAGGCGTGCTGCAGGCTGAGACGAAGCCGTGTCCCGGCCACGGGCGAGGGGCCGGCGGAGATGGAAACACAGCAGATCCGAACGTCAGGTCCCCCAAAACACGGGCGCCTCGTCCCGCTGCTGAGGTTCCCTCCCGCGTTCGAGGAGCGGCACCCCTGGACCGTCGCAGAGGCATTTGGTGTGAAAGTCAAAGGGGCTGTACGACGCAAATTCAGGTGACAATTGGGTCCCGCGGAGAATGGCTTATGGGGGCCCAGGGGTGGGGGGCCCCGCACATCCACGCTTGACTGGAACCCCTCGCTGCGCGACCTCGGGAAGTTGCCAGCCCCCCTCCCCCCACCGCCGGCGGGGGGTTCTTATCTGCAGCTGGTCCCCAGGGTGTCCAAGGATCAATAGCCGTGGAAGTGCTTTTAAAGAGGAAAGGAAGACCTGGAGGACGGCAAGGTGGGAGTGTCACCCTGGTCACCAGAAGGGAGACCAGCTGCGGGTCTGGTCCGCCTGCGGTCTTGTGAAGTGTAGCCCGTAGGAAATCGGCTTTACCAGAAAAAAAGAAAATTGAGGTCTCGTGGACCACGCCTACGGGGGGCACGGGCCGTGGACATAACATCTCCGGCAAAATAAATTGTTCCTTACTTTTTCCTTCTTCTTCTTCTTTTCTCGAACGGCGTTCACGCCTCGGACCCAGCTGCAGAACGCGGGGCGGGGGGACTCGTGTGCGTGTTTTCTGTTTTCTTTCACCCACGACCGCAGGCTGCTGGGGCGCGTGGACAGGCCCCCCGTTTGTAGCAGGAAATCTGAGGCTCAGAGTGCAGCTCATGAGGACCAGGCAGAGCCACGCTCTTCCGGTCACATGGCAACAAAGTAACAGAGAAAGGATACAATGTATCCTTGACTGGCTGTTGCCCTGCGACTGTTTCCCTGCCTCGGGCAACTTTCTTGTTTCTGTGCCTCTGACCTTGTGACCTGGTTCCTGAGGTGCTTCCGTGTGCGTAAGAGCTTGTGCCGGACAGCGGGGCATCGCACCCAGGGTTTATCTGCCGCCGTGAAATTCGGGCCTTAGAGACGCACCCACACTCTGGTGGCGGCTAGATGGAGCATGCGACCGGGTCATTTCGTATCAGTTGCATATTGGACGAGTAGCCTCGACCTTGCACCTCAGCCCTGCTTTAGCTGGGGAGGCCGGGAGTCACGGACGCACGCACGTGAGCACACGCATGGATGCCGCATGCACACGCATGAAACGCTTCTGAATGGGTCCTCGTCCCCTGGATGCGCGTACCTGCTCTTTCCGCGGGGTCCACGCTGTCTGCGGGACGGGAGGCAGTCGGATTAGGCCAGGAGTGGAGCCCCCGCGCCCTGGGGAACCCCCGTGGGAAGCGGGGCGGCTGTGGGCCCGGCGCCACGGAGCCTGGGTCCCCCCTCCGCGGCTTTGAAAGGCTGGGACGTCCTCTGAAAGGAGGCACCTGGGCTGACCGTCTTCCCGCTTTCATGTGGGTGTCGTCCTGGGCCCGCAAATGACAGGTTTGCGGACTGTCATTAGCACATGGAGCAAACAGATTACATGTTCCCGTAATGGATGTTTTCGCTTTAATTTCTGTTTTAGGATCTTCCCCTAACTGGGTATCAAGCCACAGGGGAACCTGTTTATTAAGGCTGCCCCCACCCCCACCCCCGACAAGGCACCTTGGCAGCAAAGGAAAATGTTCTTTCTTGCTGGAGACGGAGGGGAGCGGCAGGGTGTGGGGACAATGTGGGGCGGCTGATGGCACGGCCTGAGCGGTGCCCCCCACCCCCAGTTCACGTGTCGGGGCTGTGGCTCCCAGGATTTCAGGACAGGGTTTTCTCTGCAGGGGGCTCTTTACAGAGGTGATTCAGGTAAAATAAGGTCACCTGGGGGGGCTGACCCACTGGGACTGTGGCCCCATCACAAGAGGGTATGAGGACACAGCCACGCAGGGGGTGGCCGGCAGGTGGGGCCACAGGGTGAAGCCTCAGGGGGAGTCGGCCCTGCCCACCCCAGTCCTGCCTCCCGGCCTCCAGGACTCGGGGGACAGGCGCCTGTGTGGTGGAGGCCCTGGGGCGCGGGCCTCCCTTACGGCAGCTCCAGGGCCCGAGCCCGCCTGGCTGCAGGGCCTCTGCACTCAACGCTGGGTGCCCGCGAATGACACCTGTGCCTGCAGGTGCCCCGAGAGTCCCCGAGGGCCACCCACGAGGCCCCCAACAGTGGATGCTCGCCCACCGCTCGCTGGTGGCCCCACTCTCACAGCCCAGATGTGGGGCCTGTCGCCCACCCATCCGTGGGAGATGCTTTACGGGAAAGCACACCTGGGGAGACAGTGGTCCTCCGAGGATGGGGACGGACAACAGGACAGGAGGCCGCCTGCAGTTACCACTGACCGCCGCGGCCACCCAGCTGCCACCAGCCCTGGCCTGAGCCCCGGCAGAGGGGGCCCGGGGCTGCGCTCCCTGCAGCACCAGTTCCCTGGGCCCCGTGCGCCCCCGATGGCACCGGCAGCCGCACAGGTGTCGGGCATGCTGCCCCCGCCGAGGAACCTGGTGTGTCCCGGACAGACCCCCAGGCCCGCCAGGTCTCCCCGCCGCAGCTCGGGGGGGCGGGCAGGTCACCGGGGGCTGATGACCTCACGGAGCTGCTGTCCCGCTTCAGTCCCACTTGCGAACGTCTCCACCGGCCCCTTGGAGGTGACTCGGTTGGTGCCAATGTGACCAGGGGGCCTGACAGGTGCTGAGTGGCCCCCCCATGAGCAGGGTCCGGGAGGGGGCGCCTGCCCGGGGGCAGCCAGCGGGCTGGGTGGGGCAGGGCGGTGGTCACCCCGCTGGGCAACACCCATGGTGTTGTGGTGTGGGTGCACGTGGCATGTGCATGTGTGTGTGGCCTACAGGGTGTGCTCGGACACAGGACATGCGTGTAAAGGGGGCTGCGGCCCCGCCAGCGCCAGGTGGCGGGCGGGTGGCTGCCGGGGTCCGGTTCCGACCCACCCCTGGCGCCTGCAGAAGGGAGCCCGTCTCGCCGTCCCTGAGCGCAGGGGTCCGGGTGCCATGATCCCCGAGACACGGCCTCACCCGAGAGCGCGGGGCTGCGGGGACCCTGACGGACGGGCTCGCACGTGCGATGTAGGTCACAGCTTCCTCAGATTGGCTGTTGCCATGGCGACCAGCCTCTGCGGGCGCCGGGGAGCAGCAGCGACCTCGGCCGGCATCCAGGAGACGGAAGCCGCCGCCCAGCCCCCCGCCCCCCGGCCCCGAGAGGGGCGCGGCACAGCCCACCCTGCGGAGGACCCGTCGCCGCTCCTGCGGATGGAAACGGTGGCAGCCGCCGCCGGCCGGGGCCCCCGGAACTAAATTTAGCCCGAGAAGCAGGTGGACGGGCGGTTCCCGTGGCTCCAACACGGCTCCCGTGCAGCTTGCGGGGGTGGGGACGGCAGGTCCGGGGGTGATGCCCCCAGGCAGCCCCGTGGTGTCCGCCCGGCCACGTGGTGCTCCCTCGTCCGGAACCCGGAGGCCCCTCTGTCCCAGGACGGGCCTCTGAGCCCTGGAAGCGGCTCTCGGAAGGTCCATGAGGGCCACATGGTGCTTCAGCATCCTGGTGTCACCCGTGCGAGGCTGCGGCCCCGTGGCCCCCGGCTCCCCACGGAGAGTCCTCAGAGCCACCCTGCTCCCCTCCACGGGCACCCCACCCGCCAGCAGTGGGGTTCCCATGGGCTGCGGGGCCAGGACGTTGCTGGGAGATGGGGGTTGACCCTACCCCTGGCCCTGGGGCACGGGTGTCATTCTGTGGCCCCCGTGGGACCCCTGAACACCCTCTCACTCAACCTCCCATTAGGCCCCCGAGTCTGCGCGTACCGGCAGCACTAACTCAGGCCAGTGGGGTGTGGGGGTCCCAGACAGCGTGCGCCCCTCTGCCCGCTCCCCTCCAGCCAGGGGCCGAGCGGTGTGGTGGGATGTGGCACAGGTGGGGGACGTGCAGGTGTCCCAAGGCCTGTGTCCAGCTGACCATCCAAAGGGGGGCTGTGTTGGGTGGACCTTCCCTAACTGGGGGTTGCAGGCCACCCCGGAGGGTGAGAGGAAGAGCCCTCAAAGCGCCGGGGGCCCCACAGCTGCGAGGAATGAACTCCCGCACCAACCCCAGGGTGTCCTGCGTCCCGGATCCCAGCCCAGCATGACCCGCGGGGACGGGACAATGACCAGCCGTGCGTGTGGTTAATGTGCAGACACCTCACACCCGACCTGTCCCTGTTCTCGCTCTCAGGACCGGGAATCACCCTGGGGGTGCGGGGCTGTCCCAGCACCAAGCCTGCAACCTTGTCCCTTGACAAGGACCTGGGACAAGAGCAGGACGGCCACTCCCTGCCCCCGTGTGTGGCCGCCAGAGAGGAGTAGAGGCGGGAGCGCAGGGACAGAAGCCAAGTGGCCTGGGCTCGCTCAGGGGTCGGAGCCCCCCAGAGCGTGGCGGGAGCCCCGCGGCTGGCTCGGAGCTTGGGGACAGGAGCCCCTGGCCTGAGCGGCTTCATGGACGTCCGTGAAGGACACAGCAGTTGCCACGTGGAGGCCATCGTCCGTCAGGAGCTCTGTTGAGTTGCCAGACCTCTGTCTGCCTTTCCGACGCCGGCCCTACTCACTGGACCTCAGGACGGAGGAGAGTCGGCAGCACAGACAGAAGCTGCGGGGCCTCCAGGTCCTGAGGCCTGACCGACGGCCTGGGGAGGGGGGGTCTTACCACGGGACTTAACAGACAGACGGGCGGACGGCGAAGGCGGGGGAGGGGGCAGTGGGCCCCCTGTTCTCACGACTGCCAGGCAGGGGGCTGGGCGACCAGGCACAGCAGGAGGCAGTTGCTGTGACAACACCCCACTCCGCACACGGGAAGAGCCCCCGCCGCCGGCGCCCCCTCGCTCCCCACCCCAGTGGCCATTCAGGGAGGTGACGACCAGGAAAAACCCTAGATGATTCCGGAAGAAACCAGCCTCCTCGCAAAGCCATGGAGACCCGACGGAGGAGACCGTTGTCCCCGCCTGAGTGGGGACAGGAAATCCCGTCGTTATGTTTTCGTAGAAAAGGTGGCTGGAGACCTCGAACTTGACGCCCTTACTTACAAGCTGGGGACAGCCCCCAGAGTAACAGGACGCTGTTTTCAAATCCGGATCCTGAATACTTACCGATACCTGCGTCTGAAGGAACGCGGAGTAGCTGTATCTCAGCCAAGTGACAGTAGGAGCGAGGCGGACGTGCGGAAAGTCTGCAACCCAAGAGCGACAGGGGCCCAGGACCAGGGAGGGGCGCCGGCCGGGGGGGCCGAGGACAGAACTGTTATTTAGAAGCTGCTTTTTATAAAAACACGAGCCTCGCCAGGCAGCGTTGATTCAGAGCATCGCAGGAGTTTCGGGTGTGCGATTCCACAGTTCGCCTCCCGTGCAGAGTCCCGCAGGCTCACCACCCAAAGTCGACGGTCCTTCGTCTCCATAGGTTGGGGCCCCCCCGTCCCCCTGCCCCCCCGCACCCCGGTAAACACGACATCATCGTCTGTGGGCGTGAGGGTTTGGTTTTCTCTCTTGCTTTCGGTTTACATCCCACAGATGAGAGGCAGCATGTGGGCTCCTGTCTGATGTACTTAACTCTGCATGACATTCTGGAGAGCCACCTTGGCCACTGCAAATGGTGGTAATATTCCATTTCACACACACATATATATAATTATTCATTATTTTTAAAGAGAAGGGCAGGGAGGGAGGACGAAAGGGAGAGAAACATCCATGTGTGGTTGCCCTTCACCTGCCTCCAGCTATGGACCTGGCTGGAGACCTGGCTTGCAACCTGGGTATGTGCCCTGGCTGGGAATCGAACCAGCGACCCTTGGGTTCGCAGACCAGCACCTTATCCACCAAGCCACCAGCCAGGGCTTTTATTTCTTATCTGTACACATCAAGAAGTGATTCTTAATAAAGCTGATGCAATGAGGTAGTAGCAAACCCATTCGCTGAAAGTAAAGAGAAGATCTTCAAATTCTCCGCAAGGGTAAAAAGTCACAAGCGAATTATCCTGAGTCAACCCTAAAAGCTAAAAGTCAGTGGGGCAGAAACCTGGAGGGAATTGATTATCCGCATAAAACTGTGACCCGCTTGGAACAATCAAGGGTGAGCATGACATAAGGACACACCTGGGTACCCAGGGTGACCTACCCTTTCTCTGAGATGTGTTCCTGCACAACGAGAGCAGAGTCCAGGAAAACAAAACAAATCAGATCAAAACAAAACAGGCCCTAGCTGGTGACGCAGTGGATAAGGCGCCGGCCTGAGAACCCAAAGGTCACTGGTTCGATTCCCAGCCAGGGCACATAACCAGGTTGCAGGCCAGGTCCGTAGCCAGGTCCCCAGCTGGAGGCAGGTGAAAGGCAACCATACATTGATGTTTCTCTGTTTCTCTCCCTCTCTGCCTTTCTCCCTTCCTCTCTCTCTAGAAATAATAAATGAAATCTTAAAAAAAATCAAACAAACAAGGGAACCCTCATACACTGGTGGGAATGCAGGCTGGTGCAGCCACTGTGGAAAACAGTATGGGGTTTCCTTCAAAAACTAAAAATGGAACTGCCTTTGGATCCAGCGATTCCACTACTAGGACTATACCCAAAGAATCCTGAAACACCAATTCATAAGAACCTATGGACCCCTATGGTCATAGCAGCACTATTTACAATAGCCAAGTGCTGGAAATAGCCTAAGTGCCCATCAGTGGATGATTGGATCACAAAACTTTGGTACATTTACACACTGGAATACTACACAGCAGAAAGAAAGAAGGAACTCCTACCCTTTGCAACAACATGGTGGAACTGGAGAGTATTATGCTTCATGAAATAAGCCAGTCAGTGAAGGACAAATACCATATGATCTCACCCATTACAGGACAATAATGAACAAAACTAACAACAAGCAAAAAGG
>PVIW01001012.1:0-352225 GCA_004026585.1 Noctilio leporinus | reverse complement strand
AACCTGGTTATGTGCCCTGGCTGGGGAATCGAACCTTAGACCTTTGGGTTCGCAGGCCAGCACCTTATCCATTGTGCTACCAGCCAGGGCATTTTTTTTTTTTTTTTTTTTTAAGATTTTATTTCATTATTTCTAGAAAGAGGGGAAGGGAGAGAGGCAGAGAGGGAAAGAGACATCAATGTATGGTTGCCTTTCACCTGCCTCCAGCCACAGATCTGACTGGAGACCTGGTTTGCGACCTGGTTATGTGCCCTGGCTGGGGAATCAAATCTGCGACCTTTGGGTTCGCAGGCCGGCGCCTTACGCTTTCTTTTTTTTAGGGGGAAAAAGGCTTTAGGTAAATTCTAAGTTTAAGAGCCAGAGTGTCAAGCCTCACAAACTCTTTAAATGCTGACTCTAGATACATGTTTTCACACACACACACAAAATCATCTTTACGCATCCTGTGTTGTAAGTTCCTACATTCAAGTTGACAAGAATCCATTATGCAAGCATAAGACTTGGGTTGGCGGCAGCATGTTGTGTGGAAAGAGCTATATTTGTAAAATGAACAAAATCCTCTAAACTTTTACATCAGTTATAATGGACATCACATAATGCAGCACTTTGTTACATTGCTCTTCCCTTAAACAGATTGAGTGAAGTGTCATGTGACTGCCAAAAAAATGCAAATATAACTTTTGTCTACTTTAATAGAAATGTGCATCGATAAATTGAACACCAGCTTGCAAACCCAAGGGTCACTGGTTCGATTCTCCAGTCAGGGCACATACCCAGGTTGCAAGCCAGGTCTCCAGCCAGGTCCCCAGCTGGAGGCAGGTGAAAGGCAACCATACATGGATGTTTCTATCCCTTTCTTCCTCCCTCCCTTCCCCTCTCTCTAAAAATACTTAAGAAAATATTTGTAATAAGTAAATAAATAGAAAAAAGAAATGTGCAGATAATAAAAGCAATAGTCCTGCATGCTGAATTAACTAGAATAATCTGGAATGGTATGTTCAGTTAAATGCATCAAAATTTAAGAGTAATACCTCTTACCCATTCCTTTCTTTCCATTTCCGAGTTCTATCAGATTCTCTCACCTCATACCTGGTAGAGTGTTCCCCAAGATGACCCAACAATCAGTCTCTTCCAATATGCCTTTTGCAGTGTCACTTCGTCCCTCCTCTCATCAGGAGGTGGTCTGTTTTTCCTCCTGTAGAATGCAGGCTGGCCCTGTGTCTTTGATTAACAAGAAGTGACGGAGCTTGACTTTTAGACCTAGGCCTTAACAGGCTGCATGGCTTCTGTTTTCACCAAGTGAAAAAGCTAGGGCCAGCCCTGGCTGGTGTCGCCCAGTTGTTTGGAGCATCGTCCAGTAAACCAAAACGTCATGGGTTTACTTCCTGATCAGGGCACATGCCTAGGTTGTGGGTTTGGTACCCCATCAGGGTGCAAATGAGAGGCAACTAATTGATGTTTCTCACATTGATGTTTTTCTCCCTCTCTCTTCCTCCCTTCTGTTCTCTCTAAAATCAATAAGCATGTCCTTGGATAAGGATTAAATAAATTAATTAACATAAAAAAAAAAAAAAAGATAGGCTCAACTACTGACTAATGAGAGGCCAAGGTTGAAGGGGAGGTATATTTCAAGCCCCAGTCAGGCCAGTGATGGGAATATTCGTACCTGTGCTGCTCAATATGGGAATTATTAGCCATATATGTCTATTGAGTCCTTGGAATGTGGTTAGGGCATTTGAAGAACTTCATCTGATTTTAATTTTTCAATAGTTAGTGGCTAATGCACTGGACATATAGAAGACTATTCCCATTCAAATTCATGCCCCATAATAATTCTGCTAAAAGAAGAAGTCAGCAAAAACTCACCTTAGCACTTCCACTTTATAGGTCCACAAGTACATAAGCAGTGACTAGGGACGGTTGGGGGAGGCTATAGCTCTGTCAACTGATATTTTTTAAAAAGAATTTTATTCATTATTTTTAGAGAGAGGTGAAGGGAGAGAGAAAGAGAGGGAGGGAAACATTAATATATGGTTGCCTTTCACCTGCCTCCAGCTGGGGACCTGGCTGGAGACCTGGGTATGTGCCGCGACTGGGAATTGAACCAGTGACCTTTCAGTATGCTGGCTGGCACGCAATCCACTGAGCCACATCAGCCAGGTCAACTGGTATTTTTTGAAAAAGACCTCCCTCTGACATCACCCAAAGGAAGGGAGTAACCATTCTAACTCGATTTCATCTTCATGAAACATGAGAACCAGAGATAAATTTTCACACAGTGGGATAGACCATAAGTACCACACCTAGTTTAGAGATGCTCTGACTAGAAAATTAACCTACAAAAACAGTTTTCCTCATCTATTGAAAAACAAATTTTAATACTTCTCTGGTTCATACATATTGGGGGAAAGGAAGCAGGAAGTCAATTTGAGAGAGTCTACTGTATGTGATTTAGATACAGCTGAACACATTCATGTATTTAATTCTTTCAATCATTTTCTTTTTCTGATTAACGAAGAAGTACAGAGTGACTGTAACTTGCCTAAGGATCTCAAACTGGTTAATGCTAGATATTAAATTAAAAATCAAGCCTCTGGATTTCTAATTCCACACTCTTTCCAATACACCAGAATGCTTTTCCCATTCAGAATAAAAATTTCTGCCACGGTTGGTGTGGCTAAGTGGATCGACACCTGGCTTGCAAACCCTAAGGGTCACTGGTTCAATTCCCAGTTAAGGCACAAGTCTGGGTTACAGGCCAGGTCCCCAGTTGAGGGCTGTGAGAGGCAACCACACATTTCCCTTTATCTTCCTTCCCCACTCTCTAAAGATATATTTTTTAAAATTAAAAAAAACAAACAGTAAGCTATATTCCATCCTTCTTTCCATAATTTCTTTAAAAAATTCAAACTTCCGCCTATATTTTGAGATTTTCCATGATCTGGTCATCTAAATAATTATTTCAAGTTAATGCTTTAACTCTTACCAGACTGATCTCATTTCTGTTTCCCTTCATGTACACTCTCTTTTCTTCTAATTCTAATCATCCTTCTAAGCCCAGTTTGTCTCCCTTTTTCCTTCCGTGAACCATTTCTCATCTTAATCCCGGTTAATTTCCCTCTCTTAATTTCTACACGAGTTATATGTATAATGGGTACCATTATACATACATTGCTCTTCCCTTAAACAGACTGTGATCTTTTCGAGGACAAGGGGCCATACGAAAATCTTGGAAGGTGGCAATCCTTCCAAATTTCCTATTTCCCTCTGAACCATGAATAGGTACTTCTGGACTGGATGAATGACCTAAACTCCACAGGCAGATACTTCCCGATCTAAAGTCAGTCCCACACTCTTGAGTTTTACCCTTGCTTAATCCACCGCGCACCAAATAATACGGAAAGGTCCAGAGGCGAACCCAGGGAGCAGCCAGGCTCGCGTAAGGTTCACCGCCCGCTCGCTCTCGGGGAAGTCGAGCCCAGCCTGCCGGTCGCCGTTTGGGCGTGGCCCAGCCCGTGGTGGCCGCTTGGGCGTGGCGTGCGTGAGCAAAGGCGTGGCCGCGAAGAGGAACCTAAGCTCTGGGTCAAACTCGGTAGTCTCCGGTGATCCTCGACAATTTCCGGTAACGGTCTCCTCCTCCGTCGATTTACTTCGGGCATTTCCGGTACCCTTCGGGACTTTTCGCCTGGCTCCCGCGCGGATCTCTCCGCTTCGGGTATTTCCGTGTCCCGCTCGGCGGTGCTCGGCAGTCGCTCGGCCGCCCCCATCCCCCGGTAACGGTCGCTGGTGAGTTTAAATGAGCCGGGGCTGGCCGGGCCCGAGCCGCTGCGGGGGGGGCCTGAGGCACTGCAGAAAGTGGGCCTGATCCTCAAGGATGACGGTGCTGCAGGAACCCGTCCAGGTAATGATAACCGCCTTCTCTGAGGCTTGGCTCGCAGCCCCAATCGGGAAGCCGCGTACGGCCACCCCGCGGCCTGGTGCGGCCTAGGCCGGGCTGCTCCTCCCGCCTCCCCTTTTGCCGGGTCCTGCCTGTCTTCTCGTCAGTTCCGAGGCCTTGCCCGCAACCCAAGCCGTGTTACCTGTGGCCCTGTGTTACTTCGGTTCCCAGTAGGAGCGGCGTTCGGCGATAATACTTCCCTTCCCCTCCGAGCCGACGGCGGGCGAGCCCCTCCTGTCAGTCTAGGGGCCTGGCCCCGGCCTGGGTGGGAGATGGGGGGTGGCGCGGGGGTGAAAGCTCGCCCCCAGGTGCTGTGTTACCTGGAGGGTGGTTGGGGAGCACATTTGCTCACAGCCTGTACGATCTTCATAATGGTGGGGCAAGTTTGCGGGGAGAGCTGTTGGTTTTGTTTTTGTTTTATGTGAAAAGGTAGAGGGATGGTAGGATCGGTATTTTTAATACTAATTTCTATTTTGGAAACAGACTTGCTAGCCCACGTTGCTCTTCTCGCTCAGTGAATTTCCCGCTGAGCAGTGATCTAAGAAGAGAACTCTAAGGCCCCGTGCGGGGGTGCGAGCACCTATGCAAGGGGAGAGGGTGGAAACGGGAAATCTTGAGTTTTTTTCCCCATGATCTCCGATGGAATCAGGAGTGTGTGGTGTATGCTTATACGGCGTTCAGGAAATAAATGAAAGACAAATACTGGTTTTTCCATCATCTCACTTTTCTTACCACACAGCAAGGTATGCTTCGAGGCATCGCTCTGAGGGCATGGAAGAAACCCTGTTGGGTTTTAATTGTGCCATCTAGTGCCAACGCAGTTGCCCCCTGCTTTCTGAAGAAACTGGATCTTTTGTCCCTTGGTGATGAACCGGCTCTGGGGGACTTGCTTAGAAGAGTGGACCTATGAACTACTGTCATTGAGTCACAAACAAATGAATTCATATTACCCTTAGTAGGCCTGTGATAGCAAATAGTAAAAAATTTAAATACAGCATTACTTTCATATTTCCTTTATTTCTCTTAAAAGAATGAAATACCTATTTCTCCTAGTTGGCTGCTTTTCCAGCTCTTTACATATAGCAGCTATTATTGTTTGAATTAATACAATGTGGGGTTCTAGCTTAGGAAATGCATCTGTTTGTAGGTGGTACCAGTGCTTCCAAAGGTTTTTTTTATTTTAGTTTTTTTTTATGATTTTGTTTATTGTTTTCAGAGACAGAGGAAGGCAGGGAGGAAGAAAGGAAGAGAGACATCAATGTATGGTTGCCTTTTACCTGCTTCCAGCAATGGACCTGGCTGGAGACCTGGCTTGCAACCTGGTTATGTGCCCTGGCTGGGGAATCGAACCAGTGACCTTTGGGTTCACAGGCTGGAGCCCTATCCACTGTGCCACCAGCCAGGGCGCACACACACACACACACACACACACATATATATATATATATATATATTTATATGTACATATATATATTTATATGTACATATATATATATTTCATATATTTATTTTCAGAGAGCGGGAAAAGGAGGAAAAAAGAGAGAGAGAGAAATATCGATCAGTTGCCTCTTACATGCCCCCAACTGGGGGACCTGCCCAGCAACCTAGGTCTGTGCCTTGACTGGGAATCGAACCAGCATCCTTTCAGTCTGCAGGCAGACACTCAATCTGCTGAGCAACACCATCCAGGGCCCAAAGTTATTTCTTTTTCTTTTATTTTTCTTTTTTAAGATTTTATTTATTTTTAGAGAGAGGGGAAGGGAGAGAGGCAGAGAGGGAGAGAGACATCAATGTATGGTTGCCTTTCACCTGCCTCCAGCTACATACAGACCTGCTGGAGACCTGGCTTGCAACCTGGTTACGTGCCCTGGCTGGGAATTGAACCAGCGACCTTTGGGTTCACAGACTTGTGCCTTACCCACTGTGCCACCAGCCAGGGCCAAAGTTATCTCTTAACATCTAATTCCTCTTACTAGTAAAAAGCCCTTTTAAGGTTTTTTTTGTTTTTTTTTTTTTGAGGCCTAATATGAAATTAGAAGTTGATTTCTGTACCTTAAATTAATAAGTAGAACACTCAAGTTGTTTGTTTCAACTTATTGTAATTTTGTCTTAATAATTGATATAATTGGTATATTTGCTTCCTCTGGCCTTCATAGTCTTCTAAAATGATAAACTAGTTGTATTGGTAGCCTATAATCACTATTTTAATTATTTCAACTTGTGTAAAAGTATGGAGAATAAAAGAAATATGTAGGCCTACTAGTAGATAGTACGCCTTGGATTTCCTCTTTTTCCTTAAAGTACTTTTGGCAGTAATGCTGTTAGGGATTTTTAAGACTTAAAAGGCAAGTTTAGTTTGGGGTTTTTTGGACTACTTTTGCCCATTAGACTTGGGCATGATGGTAAGTTTTAGGATATGGCTAGGTGAGAATTTTGGTTGTGATTTATAGTATAAGAAGGGATCTGGAGCAGTGGGAAGAGCAAACAATTTTGGCTACAATGATGAAGATCAACTAATTAGGGATAATGTTGAAAATGGGAAAGAATAAGGAGGAAAATAAAAATAGGATGGGTAGGATACTGTCTATAGGATATTGTATGTTTTATTATTTTTTAACTAAGTATTTGTAAGGAATGAACATAAGTTGGAAAGTTGTTCCTTTCTTGGGATTGCCCCAAGTGGGGTTTGTGGTATTAGTAGGCACAGGAAAAAGTTGAAAAGATGAAACAACTGTTTTCTGCTTTTTGTTTTCTTTAAAGTTTTAACATGGACTAGGTGGTCTGATTAACGTTGTAAACCTAAAATAAGCTCCTCCTCCAACTTATTTCTCATAGAAACATCTGTAGGGTACAAAAAACCAACTTTCCTTTCACCTTTTAAGTTTTTCTATCTGGGCTAATAATCAAGTTAACATGAAACGGGCTAACAGAAGAAAATGTCCAAAATTTATTTCATATATACTATGGGTGGTGCCATAGAATGGGACCTAAAGATGCATTGTGCAGTTGAGGTGTATATGCCATTTTTGTCAAATGTGAAGAGTGACAGGGGCCTGGGATTTCAAAGGAAAAGTAGGCAATTCGAAGGTAACCAGAAAGAACAAACATGGGGTACAAATTCTTGCTGAGCCACCCAGACACAATAGGACACAGAGAAGCTCAACAAACAGGCTTTGCTAGGTTTCTCAATTTCTGCCACATTTAGTTTATACTGTCATGATAAGGTGAAGCACTCTTTCTTTTTCTATCAGGATTTTTTTAGGCAGGTAAGGGAGGAGAGTCAAAGGTTCTGAGTCTTTTGTTTCTTAATAATCAGCTTAAAATCAGTATCCCAGGAAGGCATATTTTGTGGTGGCAAAACTTTGGTCACCCACATCTTTACAGAAATCTCTACTATTATAAGGCAGAAATTCTGTCATAATTTTTTTTTAAGATTTTATTTATTTTTAGAGAGATGGGAAGGGAGGGAGAGAAACATTTATGTGAGAAAAACATCCATTGGTTGCCTCTCATAAGGTCCTGATCAAGGACCGAACCCTCAGTCTAGGAATGTGCCCTGACTGGAATTGAGCTAGTGACCTTTCACTTTGCAGGATGATACCCAACCAACAGAGCTACACTAATCAGGACTGTCATAAAATCTTTCTTTCTTTCTTTTTTTTTTTTAAGATTTCATTTAGTTACTTTTAGAGAGAGGGGAAGGGGAGAGAAAGAAAGGGATAGAAAGATCAACGTGGGAGAGATCATCAATGAGTTGCCTCTCACACCCCCAACTGGGGACCTGGCCTGCAACCCAGGCAAGTGCCCTGACGGGAATCAAACCAGCAACCTCTCCGTTTGCAGACTCAATCCACTGAACCAGGCCAGCCAGTGCTGTCATACTTTTTATTTTTTTAATACAGCTATTTGGTGAAAAATACACTAGCTTAAATGACTTCAATGGTGCTAATATGGATATTTATAAAATTCACCTGATGAAATTTTTTTAAAAAGCGGACATTTTAATAGATCAATTCACAGTTAGAAATGTTGATGAAGTTGTAAAAAAAAAAAAGCCTTGTAAAAATTGCCTTAATAAGCAGTGTAGTAAGTGGGTACTGTACACCTAATACCATTGTGGATGTTGTTAGATAGTGAAGGAATACTTTTTGGCTTGGGATAAGCTGTATGGGGACAGCAACTAACAGATTAGAAGAGTACTGTATTTCAGGTAACTTACAATTGAATGAAGGTGGTGTATTCGGGATGACACCCTCCCCCCCAAAGGCTTTATTGATGTCAAAGATACATGTGATCAGTTTTGTAAAATTGTTCTAGTCAGTGAGAATAGAAAAAAATAAAAAATTTATATTTTGTGATTTTGCAAGTATATATATGTAACTAAATCAATAAATCAATAGACATTAGACTAGTTGATTTTCATTAAAAAATTTTAACCTTGCTGGTGTGGCTTAGTGGTTAAGTGCCAGCCTGTGAACCAAAGTTCAGTTCCTGGTCAGGGCACGTGCCTGGGTTGTGGGCCAGGTCCGTGGCTGGGGATGTGCAAGAGGCACCCCATTGATGAATCTCGCGCACATTGATGTTTCTCTCCCTCTCTTTCCCCCCTCTCCTCTCTCTAAGTGTAAATAAATAGAAATAAATGTTTATATATTTAGGTTAGCTGAAACATTTGTTTATGATTTTTTCTTTTGGAAAGTGGGACATTACCTTATATTTAGGTGTATTAATGTAGGAAACATCCAAACCTGGGGAGAGTGTTTATGTTGGGGGTAACACTGCCCTGCATATTTTAGAGTTTTTACAGCATCCCTGGACTCTACCCAGTAGATGCAATGTCCATTTGTGACAACCAAAAATGCCCCCCACACGTTGCTAAATGTCCATTGTTGGGGAGGGGAATTGCCCAGATTAAGAACTGCTGATGTAGACCTAAACTCAGGTAGCGTTCTAGAAATTAAATTATAATATATAATAGGGAAATTCCACAGTGATTTTTTAATACCTTCTTATATTTCCTGAAGCCTTTATTATTTATTTTTTACCGTCTAAGAAAAAGCAGCTATTTTCTTTTTTTTTGACAAGAACAAAACAATTTATATTGTCACATATAAGTCTGAATTAGTTGTGCAGTTTACAGAGGTTTGTTTATATTTTGAATAAGTCATGTTTAAGAATAGCAAACAAGAAAGGAACTTTGCCATTTAATTTTTAGGTTGCTGACTTGCCTTTTAAATCAGTGCAACCTAGGATTGATTTTCTATTTTTTTTTTTATTTAAGATTTTATTTCATTATTTTCAGAAAGAGGGGAAGGGAGAGAGGCAAAGAAGGAGAGAGACATCAATGTATGGTTGCATTTCACCTGCCTCCAGCCACAGACCTGACTGGAGACCTGGTTTGCAACCTTGTTATGTGCCCTGGCTGGGGAATCGAACCTGCGACCTTTGGGTTCGCAGGCCGGCACCTTATCCACTGTGCTACCAGCCTGGGCATTCATTTCTTTAATTTTAAAATGAAAAAAAAAGTAAAGTTCTAGAATTTTATGGTCATAGTATATATGTGTCAAATTTGTCTGGTGATTAGTAATACCAAGGTAGCTGGTAAATCATTTGTGTCTTATGTGTCACAAAATTAATAGTTATGGCAAATATGCTGGGACATATTATATATTAGAAACTATAAGTTACATATATTGAATTTATTTTTATTAAGAGATGGGAAAGATGAAGGACAAATATCATATGATCTCACCCATTACAGTACAATAATGAACAAAACTAACAACAAGCAAGACAGAACCAAATATATGAATACAGTGAATAGGCCTTCAGTGGTCAGGGAGAAAGGGGTTGAGGGGAGGGGGGAGGCAGAGGCAAGGAAGGGGAGCAGCTTAGACAAGAACCTAGTATAAAGGAACCATGGACAAGGACAACAGTAGGATTGACTTTGAGGGGAATGGGTGGGTGGGGAATGGGACAGAGGGGAGCAAAAAGGGGATGGATGTAATACAACAATAAAATTTAAAAAAAGAGACAGAGAGATGGGAAAGAAAACAGTTTTAAGCGCCTAATGTGTGCCAGTCAGTATACTAGGAGCACTATGCACTATACTGTGTATTGTTTTATTTAACCCACACAAGTCCAAGAAACAGAGCTCTATTTTTCAGATGAAGAAACTGAAGCTAAGAGTTAAATAACTCCTCCCAAGTCACACCACTGGAAGTACTGGCACACAGTTTTGTTTTGTTCTGTTTTTTAAAGATTTTATTTATTATTTTTAGAGAGAGGGAAAGGGAGAGAAGCAGAGAGGAAGAGAGACATCAATGTATGGTGGCCTTTCACCTGCCTCCAGTTGTGGACCTGGCTGGGGACCTGGCTTGCAACCTGGTTATGTGCCCTGGCTGGGGAATTGAACCAGCAGCCTTTGGGTTCTCAGGCTGGCTCTTTATCCACTGTGCCACCACCCAGGGCCCAGCACACAGCTTTGAACAAAGGTCTCCAACATCCTGCGTATATTCTTTCTACACCATGCTCTTTCATTTACAACAAAATTAAGTAAGTTCTTAGGAAATTTCCATATTTTATAAATGAGTAATTAGGGATAATTTGCATTACAAAATAATTCTATGTACCAAAGATTTTCTTCTAATAGAGAATTCCAGAGATCCTTAACAATTGGGTTTAGAAGAATACAGACAAACTTAAGGCAAAGACAAACATAAGAAATGAAAGATCACTCGTTTATTAATTCAACATACAT
The DNA here is from genome assembly GCA_004026585.1 of Noctilio leporinus. Lineage (NCBI taxonomy): Eukaryota > Metazoa > Chordata > Mammalia > Chiroptera > Noctilionidae > Noctilio > Noctilio leporinus. The sequence continues at coordinate 341,531 of PVIW01001012.1, read as the reverse complement.
TAGTTAAGCATCTGCTTTAAAAGTAAGTACATAATAGATGCTAGGATTATAATTGTGAGCAAAAACAGATGTCCCTACCTTTCTAGAGTTTAATATTCTAGTGAGGAAGGTATTAGGCAGTGCTCTCCTAGATACAGGTAAATGACAACATTTAGAAGTATAAAGGAACCTACTTGGTGCTGTATATATAATAAGGGTGGCTAACCTCATCAGGGGGTCCCCAAAAACTTCCCTGAGGAAGAAGTCCAAAGATTGGCTAGAATTTGCATGGTTTGGAGCAGGGCTGTCAGTTCTTTTTCACTGGGGACTACATCAGCCTTGAGGTTGCCTTCAAAGGGCTGAATGCAATTTTAGGACTGAATAAATGTAACTACTCCTAAACAGTTAATGGAGCCAGGTAGAAACAAGGTACCAGGCCGGATTTGGCCTGCGGACCTTGTGTTTGTCACCTGTGGTTTGGAGGAAAGGAGAAGCATGACAGGTGAAGTGAATTGAATGTTTAACTGCCCTGTGGCAGGAGAGGAATATGACAGGTTTGAGGAGCTTTAAGAAGGTCACTGTGCTGCATGGAAGCATAAGAAAACGTGATGCAAGACGAACCGGAGGGGTAAATGTGCATGGCAAGTTTGATGGCTTTGGTTTTTATCACTAAGAACAATTAGAAGCCACTGAAGGATTTTAGCAAAAGGGTAATATGATCAGATCTGATTTGTGAGAAGTTCTCAGGGAGAAAATGCATTATAGGGTAAAAAAAGAATCCAGAGAGGTGAAATAAAACACTATTAAAGTGATCCAGGGAAAAAATGATCTGCCTTAAAAAGTGTTTATTAAGCGTCTTCCTTTCATTATTACTTTAGCTTGGTAATTTAAATGAGTATCATTTTGAGCCCTGGCTGGTGTGGCTCAGTGGATTGAGTGCCAGCCTGTGAGCCCACAGGTTTCCAGTTCGATTCCCAGTCAGGGCTCATGCCTGGGTTGTGGACCAGGTTCCCAGTTGGGGACGTGCCAGAGGCAACTGATATATGGATCTCTCACTTACTGATGTTTCTCTCCCTCTCTTTCTCACTTCCTTCCCTTCTCTCTAAAAATAAAGAAATAAAATCTTTTTTAAAATGAGCATGATTTTGAAAAGTACCTATTTGCATGTTTCCAGAACCCTAGGTTATATGGTCTGGTAGGATACCAGCTGGCCAGGTCAATTCTTAAGGTGGGGGTTTAAAAAGCAGCCAAGCACTATGTTAGACTTACCTCAGAGGTTAGTGTTTTTATCCTTGTTTTACAGATGATTAAAACTGAAGCCCTAAGAAATGTCTTGGTCATCTTTATTATTGTCAGTGGGATTCTCTTTTTCTCCTGGATTGGGGGGTGGGGATCACATTAAACATTCAAAAAATAATTGTTGAATCAAATTAGATTTGCATTCCCTTTAGTCTGTTTTGTTGTTGTTGTTGTTGTTTGAGTTATTATGTGGTTCAAATGTTGAAATTCTCTGGAGAACACTCATAGTTTACCACATTTCCTATTATCTGTCTGTTTGCTGTGTTGTAACATAGAGGAGATGTAAGTTAGATAGCAGTATTTCCATAGTATATATAATACCTGCTCTTAAATTCACCCCTTACAACACCACATTTTTAAAATTATATATTTTTTCCATTACCATTTATACCCCAACAACACCACATATTTTTGTCCTAAAGTTTGGCTTCCCAGTTGTTTGATAAAAACACAAAAGCAAAATGACCCCAATGACAATGACCAAATAGGTGCCAGGAGACATCTGAAAATTCCAAAGGTTAAGGGTACCTGTACAGCCCTACAGAACCTGATTTTCTCACATTGGTTAAATGTTTTACGGAAATCAGGATCGTAGAGCTTATCAACGTAAGAGGATAAGGCAAGTGTTCTGAGTAGTATGGAGGGAAGAATATGACATGATCTAGGCTGCTATTAATAAGAAAAATCTGGGTATCTTCCAGGTATTGATAGATTATACCACAAAGAGATTGTATTGCCTCCAAACCTGATCTAGTCCAACCCTCTGTCAGACTGATTCACAGCTCCATGCCAGATTCTTGTTTCCTTTGCTTTTTTTTTAAGATTTTATTTATTATTTTTCAGAGAGAGGGGAAAGGAGAGAGGCAGAGAGGGAGAGAGATCTATGTATGGTTGACTTTCACCTGCCTCCAGCTTCAGATCTGGCTGGAGACCTGGCTTGCAACCTGGTTATGTTGCCCTGGCTGGGAATCGAACTAGCGATCTTTGAGTTCACAGGCCGGCGGCACCTTATCCACTGTGCTACCAGCCAGGGCTCCTTTGATTTTTAATGTTTTACCTTATGATATCAAGAAGAAACAACTAAATATTATTTTGTATTTTGTCACATTAATACTCCCTTTTACTCATATTAGTACAAGTTGATTATAGTAGGAATATCTTGAGTTTTACCTCCACATTGGGTTTCTAAAAGTCTGTAGGTCAGTAAGTGGAAAATGGATTCAGAATTCCAAAACATTCATTCAACAAACAGTTATTAGACATTGATTATGTTTAAGGGCAGTTATCTAAGATAACTAGGGACATAACTCCTTAAGTAGGAAAATTCTAGAGAAAAATAAAAGCTAATCTTTGCCTTTAAAAAATTGCAACCTAGTTAACCAAATCTAATAAGCAACCTGATATTTTAACAAAGCATAAACAAACTGTCTAGAACCATAGGATGGAGTAATTATTATTGCATGGGATACATCAGTGAAGGCTTCATGAAAGGCAAAGGAGCATGTAAACTGACTTTTGAAGAAAGGGTGACTGAAATTTCAGGAAATAGAAGTTAAAGACAAAGGACTGGCCAAACAGAGGCAACAAACAGTGTTAGCAAAAACTCTGAAATACTAAAATACATAAGATACAGTGGATATATAGAGACCTATGGAGGCTCTTTTTCTTTTGTTCTAGACCATAGGCAGCTTTAGTGAGATGTGAAAATGAAACTGAAAAAGGAAGAGTAAAGCCAGATAGAACTTGAATAGTTCCACTAAGGAGCATATGCTTTATTCTGTAGATATATATTTTGTAAATTTTGTGGAGCTATCCAAGAGGAAACATTAGAAAGTTTTGATCAGGGAGGAAGACATGATAATAATGAGGATGGCAGCTGCTAAAATTTATTGAGTTACTAAGTCTGTGCTAGGAACCATGATGTATTTTACTGGAGTCTTGGGTTTTAAATTGAGAAACTAAGATTGCCCACAACATAGAACTAGTAAGTTGTGGAATGTAGATTTGAATCCACACCTCTCACTACAGTCTTCTGTTTAGCAATGATATTTACATTAGAAGAAGATAAGTCAGATACAGGATAACTTGAAGAACAGCTTGCAGGGAGGAAGACCATTTAAAAAACGTAAAGAATTTAAAGGAAAGATGATTCTATTATGGACTGGGACTAGAAAAGAGGCAATAGATTCTTTAGGTACAATTCTGTAAATGATGGTGACTCACTAATCAGCACATTAACCTTTTAAATCCATAATGTACCCAAACTGACCTACCAGTGCATTCATTATTTTTTGTATACTGTACAAGGTCACAGATATGACCTTGTACAGTTTGAATTTCAAACAAGGAACATATCTTCGTCCTAGCAGCAGCAATGCCCCTCAAGATACTTTTACTGTAGTAATCTCTAATTTGCAAAGACAAAGCACCTTTCTAGGTCAGTAGCCTGTCTCTTCTCCTTTCTTTTAAGTGCGATACTCCTCACCTACCCATGGTCTGCCGAGGTCCGAAAATATTAAATGGAAAGTTCCAGAAAGAAACAACTCATAAAGTATTTTAATTGCATGCTGGTCTGAGTAGTGTGATGAAATCGCAAATAGCCCTGCTCCATCCTGCCCGGGATGTGAATCATCCCTTTGTTTAGTACTCAAACTGTATTTGCTACCTGCTTAATAGTCACTTCTGAGCCTTCCAATCATCAGATTGACTGTCCTGATGCAACGTTCGTGTTCAGATAGCCCTTATTTTACTTAATAATGGCCCCAACGTGCAAGAGTAGTGATGTTTGCAATTTAGAGAAGCCAAAGAGAAGTTGTCAAGTGCTTCCTTTAAGTGAAAAGGTGAGTGTAGTACAAGGTATTTTGAGAGAGATACCACATTCATGTAACTTTTATTACACTATATTGTTATAATTATTGTATTTTATTATTAGTTATTGTTGTTGATCTCCTACTGTGTCTAATTTATATATTACACTTTATCACAGGTATGTATGTATAGCAAAAAATTCACACATACACGCACACTACAGGGTTTCAGCTTTAGAACATACCCCGCCATGGGGGAAAATGAAATCATAGTTTATTAAATTTTAGACCAAAGAAGATTTCTTTACAGCCCAACTATTTTAGGTGGGTTATGAAAAGAGATGGCTTTATGATTCATTAACATGTAGGATGTTTTAATAGGTAAAAGAAATGAGTTAGGGCTAAGAAGGGACATAAAGACCTATAAACAAGAGGCCATGAAATAAGTAATTCAGGCCTTTCTTTTAAAGCAAATGGGCATAATCTGAAGGATTATAAATTCTGGGTAATCCCTATATAACACAGCTGTTAGGTCCCTAAAAAAATGTCGTGTTATGCAAATCCATGTTATATGAAACTAGTACAAAAAAGAGGGTTAGGTTCCAAAAAAAATTTTTTTTTTTTAATCAATGTATGGTTGCTTTTCATCTGCCTCCAGCCACAGACCTGACTGGAGCCCTGGCTTACAACCTATTTATGTTGCCCTGGCTGGGAATCGAACCTGTGACCTTTGGGTTCACAGGCTGGCACCTTATCCACTGTGCTACCAGCCAGGGCCAAAAATTTTTTGAATACTATTATAAATTTTTATAATTAAGAGAAATAACTTTATTAAAGCAATTTTCACCAAAAGAATAACATATTAACATGTATTGAATGTTTTCTTCAACATCAGTACTAAGCACAATTAATGAAAAATTTCAGGTGAGATGTCTTTTGCTCTTAAAGCAAAAGATAAAAAAATAAATTACGTTCCATGATGTTCGGGGACTTCCCTAATTTTGAATGAGACATTTTTTGCTCTTAAAAGCTCATATTCTTTTTCTCTAATTCTCAAACTGTGTTAGAGTGAAGCCATGTTCTAGGATGCTGCGTTGTAAGGGGGTTCCTCCAATTCTCAAACCATGTTAGAGCAAAACCTTGTTATAGAAGTGCCATGTTATATGGGGGTTACCTGTATTTTATTGATGATATCTTGAATTAACATTAGATGAGACAGCCTCTTTGCTTTGTGAATTCTTCTGAGCAGAGGTTTTTAATTAGAATAAGTCTTTTAGGTCAGTCCTTTTCAAACTTGAATATGCATATAAATTACCTAGGGATCTTGTTAACACATTATTGACCCATCAATTTTATACAAAAACTAATGCAAGTGCAAACATAAGTTAACGCGCCTAGCAAACCACATCTATCCTTCATTCATTAAAATGCAGATTCTAATTTAGTAAGTCTGGGATGGGGTCTCAGGTTCCACTTCTGCTCAGGAGAGCTCATCCAAGAACCATACATACACTATGAGCAGCAAAGTTTCTTGAAGTAGCAGGAAGTGACTCCATTAAGGACACTAACATTGGAGAAAAAATGCTACTGTGTTGGTATAGTTTACTCAAAAATTAGTTTTAATTTTCATCTTCCTTTTCCTTGACATTACCTACTAAAGATGAACATGGTGCCTGCGAACCCAAAGGTCGCTGGTTCGATTCCCAGCCAGGGCAACATAACCAGGTTGCAAGCCAGGTCTCCAGCCAGGTCTGTAGCTGGAGGCAGGTGAAAGGCAACCATACATTGATGTCTCTCTCCCTCTCTGTCTCTCTCCCTTCCCCCTCTCTCTGGAAATAATAAATAAAATCTTTAAAAAAAATTAAAAAAAAAAAAAGATGAACATGGTTATACTCAGCGATCCAGTAATTTTATTCTTTTTTTTTATTTTAGTAATTTTTTTCTTATCTGTCCTAATTTGGAGAAATTCTTAAACATGTACCCCAAGAGACAAATGTAAGTTATCATTGTAGCATTCTTATACCTGAAGGAGAAAAAGAAACAAAGTAGAAATAACCCGAATGTTTATATCTATAAAATAGATAAAATAGAGGCAGGTGAAATGCAGCCATACATTGATGACTCACTCCCTCTCTGCCTCTCTCCCTACCCCTCTCTCTAAAAATAATAAATAAAAAATCTTCAAAAAAAAATAGATAAAATACATTTTGGTATTTATACAATGGAAGTATTATATTCAGCAATCTAAATGAATGATTGCCAGCTACATACATCTCTAAGGATGAATTTTCAGAACATATTATTGGGTTACAAAAACAGCAGAATACATATAATATGATTATACTTAAAATTAAAAAAGGGAAAGATTTATACTATCTGAAGAGAAACCAGAGATACATATAAAATAAAAAAAAAACAAAAACACAGAACAATGCTACATTGCTTAAAGCTGATACATTCAAATGTATAAAAATTATGAAGAAAGACGAAAGATGAACAAAATTCAGAGTGGTGTTTTCACAGAGAGTATATGACTGGTGAGGAGCTTCAAAGATTTTGGTAATATTTTGCCCTGGCTGGTGGCACAGTGAATAAGGCGCCAGCCTGCAAACCCAAAGGTTGCTGGTTCGATTTCCCAGCCAAGGCACATAACCAGGTTGCAGGCCAGGTCTCCAGCCAGGCCCATAGCTGGAGGCAGGTAAAAGGCAACCATACATTGGTATCTCTCTCCCACTCTGCCTCTTTCCCTTCCCCACTCTCTAAAAATAATAAATAAAATCTTAAAAAATAAAATAAAAATTCTTTAAAAAATAGATACTGGTAATATTTTATTTCTTGAGATGTGTAAGGGAGTGTATGGGTCTAAATGTTTTTGTTTATTATTTAAAGTGTTTTTCCATCTGATACATAATTAATAAGATGTTTCAAACTCTAAAAAAGAAAAAATATATTCAAATGGTTTCAAAGTTATACCTGTGATAGCTTTACTCATTTGTATGTCAGTATGCTGTCTTGAGTGGGTGAGAACTGGGTGGCATTCAAGGTATTTGAGGGGAGGTTTTTGTTGGAGGATGACATACATTTGAACATCTCCCTTGTATGTGCATTATAAAAAAATTGTTGAAAACCACTGCTTTGAGTTTAGAGCAATATAGTTTAATAGGGTAAGCAGAACTGCAAAATAATAACTTAATATGAGTGCTCATACTAGAAGAGATATGTTTACAAAAAACATAGCTAGAGATCAGTCAGGAAAGCTTTATGAAGTAAACGTTATTTAAGCTGGGTCTTTAGGAACAAGGGAGCCCACCTTCCCCAGTGAGGGAAAAAGAAGTACAAAGGCAAAGAGGCCTAAAAGCCCATGGAGAGTCCAGTGAGTGAATTTTGAGTTATTAGCAGCCATGCTGGGAAGGGCTTATTAGTTAACACACTTTGGAGTTTGCACTGTGGACATTGAGGTTTCATTACTTAAATTAGGGATGTTGATTTGAGGTTGTGTGGCAGGATCCATCTTAGTAGTTTCCTTGAAACTAGATCTACATTTGTATGTTTATGTTCTTTTCTTCCACTTGCAGGCTGCTATATGGCAAGCACTAAACCATTATGCTTATCGAGATGCAGTTTTCCTCGCAGAACGACTGTATGCAGAAGGTATGTAATATGCTCATTTCTATAAAGTCAAAAATAAATAACAACTCCTGGCTGGTAGCACAGTGGATAAGGTGCTGGCCTGCGAACCCAAAGGTCGCAGGTTCGATTCCCCAGCCAGGGCACATAACAAGGTTGCAAACCAGGTCTCCAGTCAGGTCTGTGGCTGGAGGCAGGTGAAAAGCAACCAAACATTGATGTCTCTCTCCCTCTCTGCCTCTCTCCCTTCCCCTCCTTCTAAAAATAATGAAATAAAATCTTTACAAATAAAAATAAATAAATAACATATGAACACCATCACTTTTTATGACTATAACAAGATTCTGAGTATCACTTTTGTTTTTTTCTTTATGCTTGACATTAGTCCATAAAAACTTTGCCTTGTATCTGTGAAGCTTCTTATATATTACTTTTAACAACTGTAGATTTGCTTCAGGTTTTCCTCTATGGTTTACTTAACCTTTTCCAATCCTTAGGTATTTTTTCTTTTTCAATTTTTTTTTTTTTTTAATTAAGATTTTATTATTTTTAGAAAGAGGGGAAGGGACAGAGGCAGAGAGGAAGAGAGACATCAATGTATGGTTGCCTTTCCCCTCCATTTACAGACCTGGCTGGAGACCTGGCTTGCAACCTGGTTATGTGCCCTGGCTGGGAATTGAACCAGTGACCTTTGGGTTCGCAGGCCAGCGCCTTATCCACTGTGCCACCAGCCAGGGCTTCAGGTTTTTTATATTAGAACAGAGTCTGTATTCTGTGGCAAAGAGCATGAGTTAATCCACAGCTTCAGTGCAAACCCTAAGTCTGTCATTTAAATATGAAATTATATTCCTTAATGTCTGAGTATTACAAATTTTTCAGCTATAAACTAAAAATAATAATTTCCTCATAAAATTGAAGGAGTAAATGAGATAATATATTTAAAACACTTGGCATAGCATTCAGTAAACATCTAGTAATATATGTTTGTTTCTGTCATTAATATAATTCTCTTTCTAAGGTACTAGTATAGATAATTATGTACAGTTTTTTTCTTTCAAGTCATTTCCTCAGATTATATACTCTAAAATGAAGGTTAAAGTAAAAAGGTATGATCAGTTCTACAAAAAACTGACTTTTGCTCAGCTGATAACCCAGCAGAGAGGTGTAATCATGTGGGTGTCACCAACATTATTAGATCTCCTTTGTAGGCCTATCAGTGTTACATTTGATCATTAAAATATATATTTTACTTATTTTTAGAGATAAGAGGAAGGGAAGGAGAGAGGGAGAGAAACATCAATGTGTGGTTACTTCTATCAATGTGTGGTTACCTCTTGCACATCTCCAACTAGGGACCCAGCCCACAACATAGGCATGTGCCCTGATTGGGAACTGAACCTGCAACCCTCTGGTGTGCCAGGCTCCCATTGTTTCAGTAGCTGGAAAATTGTCATATGGTTCTTAATAGTTTAAAAATATTTAAAGAATTTATCATAGTATAGTTAATGTATTCAATATTATTTATAAGTGTTTTTTTCAATCTGGTCCCTTTTATTTTTCAATTACAGTTTACATTGAATATTATTTTGTATTAGTTTTAGGTATACAGTATAGCGGTTAGATGATCATATAGTTTACAGTGTTTCCCCTGATACTTCTATTACCCTTCTGACGCCATACATAGTTATTACAATATTATTTACTACATACCCTGCGCTGTACTATACATCCTGTGACTATTTTGTAACTACCAATTTGTACTTTTTTTTTTAAGATTTTATGTATTATTTTTAGAGAGAGGGAATGGGAGAGAGGGAGAGAGACATCAATGTATGGTTGCCTTTCACCTGCCTCCAGCTACAGACCTGGCTTGCAGCCTGGTTATGTACACTGGCTGGGAATCGAACCAGCTACCTTTAGGTTTGCGGGCTGGCGCCTTATTCATTGTGCCACCAGCCAGGGTAATTTGTACATCTTAATCTCTAATGATTAGTGGTGTTGAGCATCTTTCCATATGTCTGTTGGCCATCTGTATGTCTTCTTTGGAGAAGTACCTATTCAGATCCTCTGCCACTTTTAATTGGATTGCTTTTTTTTTCCTTTTTGGTGTTGAGTTGTATGAGTTCTTTATACATTTTTAGTATTAATCCCTTACCTGATATGTCATTGGCAAATATGTTCTCCCATTCAGTGTGTTGTCTTTTCATTTTGTTGGTGTCCTCTGCTGTGCAAACTTTTTATTTAGATGTAGTTGCATTTTTTTTTCTTTCTTTTGTTTCCCTTTCCAGAGGAGATACATTAGGAAAAATATTGCAAAGAGGAATGTCACAGATTTTACTGTGAGAATTAAGGTTTCAAGTTTTACATTTAAGTCTTTAAGCCACTTTTAGTTTATTCTTGTGTGTGGTGTAAGAAGGTGTTTGTTACATGTTCCCTCTTTGTTTCCCTCCACAGCCTCTAAAGTACTGCTCAAAGCAGCCAACAAAGGAACTGGCACTTTTCTAAAGTACAGCCTTCTGGGCTCCCTGGCCATTTCCTAGTGGGTGGTCTGCCCTCTCCCATCCCCTAACAACAAGTAGGTTCACACAAAAGTTGAATCAATTTCTTTTTTTTTAAGATTTTATTATTTTTTAGCGAGAGGGGGAAGAAGGGTGAAAGAGAGGGAGAAAAACATTGATATGCAAGAGATACATCCATTGGTTGCCTTTCACATACCCACAGCTGGGGACCTGGCCTACAACTGAGGAATGTGCCCTGACTGGGATTCGAACCAGCAATCCTTCAATTCACAGGCTGGCACTCAGTCCACCAGCCAGGACTGGATCAGTGCTTTTAATGATGCAAGTAATAAATTAACCTGCTGTAATTTTTCATTCTTGCAGTGGTCTTTCTTTTTTCCCCACTTCCTTTCTTTTTCTTTTCTTTTTTTGCATGTATCTGTCCAGTTTTCCCATCACCATTTATTGAATAGACTGTTTTTATCCCGTCATATGTTTTTGCCTCCTTTGTCATACATTAATTGGATCGGGCCCTTTTTCAATGCACAAATTATTTTGGATTGCTACTGTATAACCCTGAGTTTTCCTCTAATAAAATTTGATTTCTAGAGGGTGTATGTGATACGTTGGCAATAACTTTGCATCTCCATATTTCACATGCTTGTTATTAATTTTGAAAAACTATGTTTCTAAGGTTATGATTTAACATCATTGTTTCCAATATAAAGTATTAAATTCTGAGAACAATTGTCATGTCAAAGAAATATGATTTTAGAGCAGCAATAATTTCTGGACTGTATACAGGGCAAACGGCTAAGGAAATTGCAGACTTTAATAACATCCCTTTATGTAAAGTTTACAACGTGAGGAAGGTGTATGATGCTGATCCTGATGTTGCCACACCAACAAGGAAAACACATAAGGTACTCAAGGATTGCACAAGTCCAGATATTGTACACAGAATCCAGGAGACCGTCAGTGAACATCCAGGAAAGTCAAGAGAAGTGCAGATGTCAGATGCAACGTGTCCCAAGATTATTGCTGAAGATATCAGATACAGATAATATATTCTTAGAATAGGCCAGTTTACGACACAGCAGACAAAGGAAAGGCACTTTGGAAAAGCAAGGAAACTGCTAACAAAATGGGAAAATCCCAAAGAAAAAACCCTCTGATTTTCTTCTATAATGAAAAGAATTTTTAGCAGGACCAAATAGTCAACAGAAGAAACAACATGTGGCTCTGTGAGAATCTTAATGAAGTCCCAATTGTCATGAAAATGATATTTCCTGCTACAGTGATGGTGTTAGGTGTTGTCAGCAATGAAGGAGGTATCATGACTCCGCATATTTTTTTACAAAGCTTGAAGGTGACTGCTGATGTTTACCTTGACGTTTTGAGAGAAGCAGTTGTACTGCGGATGAAGCAAGTTGCAAATGGACATCACTTTATCTTCCAACAAGATGGTGCACCAACACATAACGCCAAAAAGGTGCAGGAATTTCTCAGTGTCACTGTTCCTGAACTCTGGTCAAAGGAAATCTGGCCACCTAGTTCACCAAATGCAAATCCTTTAGACTATTATGTATGGAGCATTTGTGAGAGAGACATTAATAAACAACCTCATTCCAATAAAGAAACTGTTAAAGCTAAGATTAAAAACATGATGATGTCCATGGATAAAGAGAAGTTAATTACCCTGGCTGGTGGTACAGTGGATAAGGTGCTGACCTTCGAACCCAAAGGTTGCTGTTTCAATTCCCCAGCCAGGGCTCATAACCAGGCTGCAAGCCAGGTCTGTAGCTGGAGGCAGGTAAAAAGCAACCATACATTGATATCTCTCTCCCCCTCTGCCTCTCTCCTTTCCCCTTTCTCTAAAAATAATAAAATCTTTTTAAAAAAAGGAAAAAAGAAAAGTTAATTAAAGTGTGCTCAAGATTCTGAAGTCAAATTGAGTCTATTATTGCAGCAAATGGAGACTTTTTTGAACAATTAAAAAAATAATGACTATGTTTATGTATTTACATATAAGAATAAATTTATTTCAAAATGTAACACTTTTGTGGTATGTTTATTTTACTAAAATTTTGCCGCTTTATTGCACACTCTGTATACTCTCAAAAGTCTATTATGAAAGTATTACATGAAAACGATGCTTTACAGGTAGTCTATTTAAAGATAGGTGTATATGTGTGCAGCACATGTATGTTTGCTTGTTTTTCTTAAGGACTCATAGATTGTCTTGATTGTATTATCTCCTTGGTTCATTGTAGGAAGATGGTAGTTAGGACTTAGGGAACTAACTTTTCTATCAATAAAGTATTTTTCCTTAATTGAAGTTTGGATTTATAAGTGATTGTTTTACATTCATAAGATGCCTGATTGTTTTGTTGCTAAACTTGTTTATTGCCAGATAAACAATGTGTACCATTCAACCTACTGAATAATAGCCCTTTTTTTCTTTACATGTGTTCTTAGTTCACTCAGAAGAAGCCTTGTTTTTACTGGCAACCTGTTATTACCGCTCAGGAAAGGCTTATAAAGCATATAGACTCTTGAAAGGACATAGTTGTACTACGCCGCAATGTAAATACCTGCTTGCAAAATGTTGTGTGGATCTCAGCAAGTAAGTTTATGGAATTTTTTTCTATCTCATTTTGTTCCTACTTACACTGTAGACTTTTGTATAAAAATAGTTTGATGGATTTAACTGATTGACTCCTTGTTCCCCCTCTGTTTTGGTAGTAGAGATCTGTCAGTAACTTTTGAAATGTAACTTAAATTATGACTAATTACTATCGTTTTCTAAAATCCCAGCATTATTTTCTTTCATTTGGTTTCATTGTTAGACCGATTGGAATAAAGCCTGAAACCTGCTTACTACGTCACCTGTGATTAATGTTCCCCTGTGTCTAAGCAGTTGTGTAATTATGTATTTGCCTTTCAAGGTCATTCTGTTTGCATACCACTACTTGTACCCCTTTGAAGCAATGGGGCAAACCCAGGGGAGTGCTGCCTTTGCACATTACAGTTAAACTAAATCAGCTGACCCCGTTCTGAATCTAGAATCAGCCTGAGGTATAGGTAGTTATGTTCTGTTCAACTCTTTCTGTGCTGTAAGAGATGAAATGATGGCAAGAGTTACAGAACTAGACAGATAATTATAAAAGCCTATGTGTATATTTAGATTGTAGGTTTATCAGTTTCTTTTATTTGATGGCTTTTAAATTAAAGCTAGCTACAATACATATAACATTTCTGAGATACTCGTTATTGAATTATTTTTACTCCAAGGATTCTAATGTTTAAATTCTTAAAAATCTGTGGACCAGTTTCTTAAGCCAAGTCTTATGTTAGACATTCTTACCCCATTTACAAATCATTATAGTTTTTTTAAAAAACCCTGCTGATAATAAAAAAAACTTTAGATATTACCTTTCATGTGGAAAACTGGAGAGTTTTGATGACTTGGAAAAAACTTTAAAATACAAATTATTATAAACTGATATGCTAAAAACATATACTGAAATTGGGCAAAACTTTTTCCTTTTGTGAACATTTATGATTTTCTATATCAAGAAAATGTAATTGATAAATAAAAAAGATGAAGTGCTATTCAGGTTTCATTTATAAGCCTAAAAATGAGGCCATTAAATATGCAATTTTTAATTGAAAAAGGTGAGTCTTATTTAATTTGCTTGAAAATTTCTACTTCAAGGAGTTCTAGAACTAAGAATGATTACTACGTTTGTTAATGAAAATCCATTTATATTCCAGTGTAAGGGTCTTTCATTTCTTTTGATATGAGTGTTGTTATGTTTAGAGGGGAGTTTGTACATACAGAAACTAAATTTAACTGGTTATGTTTTTAAAGGAAAGACTGGAATTTTAAGATCATAAATTCCCAGCATCTCAAATGATTCTAAATACAAGTTTATTGGTATTATAAAGGTACCGCGAACTTTTTATTTTACCTATTTCTATATGAAGAGGTACTTTGGACACTTAAGGTCTTTTATGTTGACTTTTTTTAATCTGTAAATTTGTGTTTTAAAGGCTTGCAGAAGGAGAACAGATCTTATCTGGTGGAGTGTTTAATAAACAGAAAAGCCATGATGATATTGTTACTGAGTTTGGTGATTCAGCTTGCTTTACTCTTTCATTGTTGGGACATGTATATTGGTAAGTAAGAAATCATTCAAATTATCAGAAAATTGTTTCCAATATTAGAAGCTTTGTGATTTCAAAACCTATGCTAATGTTTATCAAATAGCACTTGGCTGAGTAGTACACAGTCTCCCAGTCCTATGATCCTTTTAAACCTGAAAGATGTTAGAGGTGCTGATCCCAACAGCTGAGTGCACATACGGGTTTTTTACCTGGTTGAGGAGAGTATCTTCATGTAATCTCCGAGGAAAGGAAGAAAAGTGAAGTTTTTTCTCTTAATATTAAGTGTCACAGCTGCTTCTTAGAAAGAGGTTTGAAAGTAGGTTTCAGTAATAAAGTAAATAAATTTATTTACATTTATTTAAATTCAGCCTTTTAAAAGCAAATCAGAGTGCATTCAGTGTTAGCACTATAGTAATATTTTTCTTTCCTATTTTTATTCTGAAATGCTCTTCAAACTGGAAAACAGGGAAGGAGAGATATCGTGTTAGGTAACAGGAATTGTTCAGCTGCCTTGGGAGTACATGGCTGTGTAAACGTCATCTGTTTCACGCCATGGGAGAAATAGATGGGGATTGCTTATTTAAAAATTTTGGATAGCATCTTTTAAGATAACTTGGGGCTAGTTTAATAGCAGTTTTAAAAAAAACCTTTAAGATGTCTTTTTGAACAGAATCAATTTTTTTAATTGGGGGCTTATTTTCAGATGATAATAAGTCTTCAAGAGTGCTTAAGACTAGGGGTAAGTAAGATGTAATATCAATATCTTCATTTATCTAAATAAAAGGCCTCATGGTAATTAATTTAGTTCATGCAGCTATGATTTTTCTTGTCATTTATTCAAGAAACTTTGAGTGTCACCCCCTGTCATGCCTAAACACAGTATTGGTACTGGGACTATAAAGATAAATGACTCACAGCCCCACCCTCCAAGCTTTTTAATAGTGGTGATAAGCAGTAAACAAAAGTTCCTTAGTTTGTATCATCACAATAAAAATGCTGTGATAGAATTTGAGCAGCATTTTGTTCTTACGAGGGAATGCTCAGTTCTACCTGGTTAAGAAGAGGGGTCAGATGGTAACTAGGAAAGGCTTGATAAAAAAAAGTTTTGTTTCTCTGAATTCTCTACAGTAATAAAATTAGAAATTAGAAAGTATGCAAAATACTTGAATGGACACTTCACTGTTGACTATATACAGATGGGAAGTAAGCACATGAAAAGATGTACCAAATCATTAGACATTAGAGAAAAGCAACTAAAACCACCATTAGTTGCCCTGGCTGGTGCGGCTCTGTTGGGTGGAGCATCATCCCGTAAATTGAATGGGCACAGGTTCAATTCCTGGTTCGGGCACATGCCTGGGTTGAAAGTTCTGTCCCTGGTAGGTTGCAAGAGGCAACCAATTGATGTTTTTCTCCCATCTCTCTCTCTCTCTCTCTCTCTCTCTCTCTCTCTCTCTCTCTCTCTCTTTCTCTCTTTCTCTATTTCTCCCTTCACCCCACCCTTTTCCCCCTCCCTCCCTCCCGCTGTCTTTAAAAATCAATAAACATGTCCTTGGGTAAGAATAAAAAACAAAACAAAGCAAACCACCACTAGAAACCACTACACACATATTAGAATGGCAAAAATAAAAACTACTGACAAAACCAAGTCCTGGTAAAGAGGCAGAGAAATGGGATTTCCCATGCATTGCTGGTGGGAATGTAAAATAATACTTGTACATGAATATCCATAGCAGCTTTATCTGTAAAAGAGGAATCAACCCAGATTCAGTGGTGAATGGATAAACAAACTACATTCATGCAATGGACTACATCTCAGCAATAAAGAGAAACAAACTGATAAACACAATAACTTAGATAGATTCAGGTATAATATGGCAAGTGAAAAAAGCCAATTTCAAAAGTTTACATACTATATGATTCGATTTATGTAAATTATTGATATGAGAAAATTACAGCACTATAGAAGATCATTGGCTCTAAGAGGTTCAAATTGGGGTGAGAGTGTGGCTGTGCAGGAACTGAAGGAATTTCTCTGGAATGTTGAAATAATTTCATATCCTGATTGTGGTGGTGGTTATGCAAATCTATACATGTGATAAATTTGATAAAGCTACACAGAAACAAATGACTACCTTTAAAAACTGCTGAAATCCAAATAAAGTCTGTGGTTTATTATACTACTATCAATTCCCCAGTTTTGATAAGTGTACTGTGGTTATATCAGATGATATTATTGAAGGAAACTGGCTATAGGGTACATGGGAACACTACTATTTTTGTAACTTATGTTTGTGTCAGATTATTTCAGTAAAATTTAATAAAAGTTTAAAAATGCTATATATGTATTACTAATGATTATTAAATGTTTTTGAAAGTATAGGTAAATCAGGTTCTGACGATGGAAAAGGAAGGTTTTTCTCTTATTCAGAGGAATAAGGATGGATTCCTTTTATTTATCATAATTGTTATTTTAAAAATAGTTTTAAAAAGATTGTATTCATCCCTGCCTGGTAGCACAGTGGATAAGGTGCTGGTCTGTGAACCCAAAGGTCACTGGTTCGATTCCCCAGTCAGGGCTCATCACCAGGTTGCAAGCCAGGTCTCCAGCCGGGTCCGTGGCTGGAGGCAGGTGAAAGGCAACCATACATTGATGTCTCTCTCCCTCTCTCTCTGGAAATAATAGATGGAATCTTAAAAAAAAAAACAAGAAAGAAAGAAAGAAAAAGATTGTATTCATTATTTGTTTAGAGAGAGGGTAAGGGAGAGAGGCAGAGAGGGAGAGAAACATCAACATATGGTTGCCTTTCACCTGCCTCCAGCTACGGACCCGGCTGGAGACCTGGCTTGCAACCTCATTATGTGCCCTGGCTGGGAATCTAACCAGCGATCCTTGGGTTCCCAGGCTGGTACTCAATCCACTGAGCCACATCAGCCAGGGATTTGTTGTTGTTTTTTAAATGTATTATAAAGGTGAAAAGGTTAGGTATCCAATCGGAAACAACTCTTCAAAAACTGGCTTCTCATCTCACCCATTATATGCCTGTCTTGTTACCAGAACTACTCAGTAACCTACATACATAATTGTAGTTTTGTAGCTATGGCTTACCATTTTATCTCCAGTATTTTAATAGCTACTTTATTATTAGTCTTTTTGTCTACAATATAGAGACTTCTGTATGTAGGATACAACTGATATTAAGTCAGGTTCTTAGATTAACCTGTTTTTTCCCAATACCATCTAAATATTTTTATCCCAAATGTTAGGAAAACTCTTTTGTGTTTTGATTTAAAAAGTCCATCCAAAGTTAAAACAGTCTAAGCAGTTTAAGTTTCTTAAACTTCTTTACCTTTTGCCTCTCTATTGAATGAATAGAGATTTATCTCCCAGACAGGATTATTATAGTCCCACACCTGCCTTCTTCCCCAGTAAGCTCTTATGTTATTTATACATCAGTCTGTATCTCTCTTTGTGTATTTAATCTCTTCTTATCAGCAGACATTAATTTTATTTTAAACTTCTTCTGTTTTATGGACTGTTAATCAGATCATGGCTTATAAAAATCAGCCTTGCTAATTTATCAAAATTTAAAAAAAATTTTTTTTGCTAAAGTAAAAAGAAAATACAATTTAAATAATTTTAGAGAATGAAATATTCATTATAAAGGGTCATCTGTTACATTTCGAGATTATTTGTCCATGAGCAGATTATTCTGTCTTTGCTTGAATTAGTATATCCACCAGTTTTCTGGCCATTAAATAATTCATTCAATGTATTCAATGCAACTTTTTAATTTATTAATAAAAGTGCCAGTTTTATGTTACATTGTACAAGCAAAGCAAGGGGGCAAGACTACTTGGAAACAGGAGATAATATAAAAATGAGAAAGATTTAATGTCCTGTCTGCAGAAAGCTTATAATCAATTTGCTAGAGAACACTCATGAAAGATAAATAGGCAGCCCTGGCTGGTGGCACAGTGGATAAGGCGCCAGCCTGTGAGCCTAAAGGTTGCTGATTTGATTCCCAGCCAGGGCACATAACCAGGTTGCAAACCAGGTCTCCAGCCAGGTCTGTAGCTGGAGGTAAAAAGGCAACCATACATTGATGTCTCTGCCTCTCTCCCTTCCCCTCTCTCTAAAAATAATAAATAAAATCTTTTTTTAAAAAAGTTAGACAAACCATAGTTATGAAAGAGATGAAGGGGCTATTAACATGAATTAGTTTAGGTGAGAAGCAGTTATAACTCTTAGAAGCTTAAAATAATCCTCAAACATCAAGATTTCTTTGTATTTTCTTTTCCTGACCTATGCTAAAAGTTTCCAAGCCTTTATTTGCTACTTTCCACTCCTATTACTTTGGGGGGAAAAAATGCTCCTTCTATGTCTTTTATTCATTTTCTTTTAAATTAACCCTTAAACCATGGTAAATAATTACATCATTATTGTGACAATTATTTTTGCTTTTCAAATTCCGTCTAAATGATTTTAGTTGTAGACTTTGATAAAACTTATTTACATCTTCTGAAAATCTGCCACCTGCTCCAGCTTCCCTCTTTGTCCATGTGTTGATTGGATCAAATTAGGAAACTATCCTTCAGCTGGTGGTGCTTCCTTTTCTTTAGTACATCATTTATTCTAGTTCCCACTCTCCTGCACAATTTGGAAGCAAACTTAATAGCTAGTTCCCTCAGGGGGTTCTCTGAGATTACATTGACAGCACTTAAACAGATTACATGTTTTAGCTCATAATTTCATTTGAATGTTTTTTTTTATAAATCTTGGTTAGATGCCCTCTGGCCCTTTAGAGTTTTGGAAGAATTGCTTCATCTTAATTTTTCCCCGCTATATGTGTAATGAAGAATTTACACCTTAGACCAGGAGATTAGTATTTTTTTACCTGAAAGCTCCAGTGAACCTCACTAACCCTCAATTCCATCCTCCCTCCCATTTAAAAGCTAGGGAGGTAACATGCTGGTGTAATAATTTACAGGTTTTTACAAGTCTATATGGTTTCAGGGATACACTTACATTCTATATATATAAGCCTTTATATACCTGATTTAGAATATATATATATATATATTCTTGTCATGAAGAGATATCACTTCTGCTTAGTTAGAAAATCTGTTTAAAGCATGTAAGTCACTTTAAAAATTGCTACTGGGGTATTATTTTTAAATTAAGAAAATACGACTGAAACATTTGAATTTTTTTGTCACTTTCAGGAATTCTAATATCTGACAGTAAATTAAAAGCATTGTAACATTCAAGAAGCCAGTGATAGTTTATTTTGTTAACATTCCTTTCGGTTCATGTTCTGTTTGCTTTTGCTGATTTAACTTGAACTGCCCCAAATAATAGATTGGAGGATGGTAAGGAGGGGAAATTGGTAATTTAAGGAAGCATCAAGAAGAGTATTCTTAGAACTTTATGTAAGACTTGCTTAATTTCTGTAACAAAAATCTCTTTATAATGTTTGGGCTCTGTAGTTTTGTCTAATCTATTTGTTTATCATTACAGCAAAACAGATCGGCTTGCCAAAGGATCAGAATGTTACCAAAAGAGCCTTAGTTTAAATCCTTTCCTCTGGTCCCCTTTTGAATCATTATGTGAAATAGGTAGGTTTATGGAAATGGTTATGGTGGGGGAGTCCCCATTTCCTCTTTTTAATTTTTTCCCCTACATAATTTTGGAACATGATAAAATTATCCAGAAAAAATATATTTCAAAGCGTAAGGACTGTTAAAATTGAGCACAAGAAATAAGATGTAATTGTATGTTTAAGGTATAATGTAGCCTTTCTTGTGTTCTTTAGCATGAGTTGTATTATGAGTACAGCACTAGCCAAAACAGCTTTCTGGATAACAAAAGAAATGAATAGAATGCCCAAAGCAGAAACTATTATGTAATAAAACCCGGAAAATAAGGGAAGAGAGTGCCTGAGTATACATATGCTCTAGGGTACGTACAGAATCAGTTTAAACCATTGTGACTGTATACATGGATGTGCTTAAAACTTACTATAATATCTACTGGATTTCAACTCTTCTGCCCTCTTCAGTCCTTACCTTGAGTAAAATGAGATCTAGATCTTTGCTTTCTGCTTTAAAACAAACACAGAAATAAGCATTTTCCTATGATTTATTTAAAATCAAGGTCATTGCTGTTTAGTTTTTCCCCCTAAATTTACAGCTTCATCGTAGGGGTAAACTTGTGCAATAAATTGATGGATGGGATTTTGGGAGGTAAATTTGATGAGCTGAAACAGACAGGAGAACTATAAAACTCTGGGGAAGGGCCCTTTATTCCCTTTGATTTGTGCATTCCTGAAAAAAAAGTAACCCTCATTTCTTCAGAGGCAAACCTTTTCTTTTTCCCCCTTCACAGGTGAAAAGCCAGATCCTGACCAAACGTTTAAATTAACCTCTTTACAGAACTTCAGCAGCTGCCTGCCCAACTCTTGCACAACGGTAGTATCCAATCATAATTTATCTCACAGACAGCCTGAGACTGTTCTCACAGAAACACCCCAGGACACAATTGTAAGTGTGTCATGATCTAGTGTTCAAAATACTATGAAAGTGAAAAACAATGATCTAAACTAAATGATGTATAGTAAATGACATGGTAGAAATTTTCTGTTTCAGGAGTTAAACAGACTGAATTTAGAATCATCCAATTCAAAGTATTCCTTGAATACAGATTCCTCAGTGTCTTATATTGATTCAGCTGTGATTTCACCAGATACTGTCCCTCTTGGAACAGGAACTTCTATATTATCTAAACAGGTTCAAAATAAACCAAAAACTGGTCGAAGCATACTAGGAGGACCAGCTGCTCTTAGCCCATTAACCCCCAGGTAAGACAAAAGGTAGTTCAAAATGTGCTATAATAAATGACCTTTTAATAATTCATAATATTATTATAAATTCATATAAACAACAGCTTCTAAATCATAAAGGAAATAGAGGCATTCAATAAGTCCATAATGAATCTATTCTGTTTTCAGAAAAATGAAGTAAAAAAAATAAAGTACCTGTGATAAAAATTTGGTATTAAAATGTTGGAGAAAACTTAAAATTTTTTAATACGTGTTATTGAGCTAGTGTGTGCCTTAAAAGATATATCTTCATGGCTGTGCATCAGTGAATAGTAATGAACCTCTTGAAATGTTGGAATGTTTATAATATAACCAGATAGTTGTTGTTGTTCAAGTGCTGTTTTCCAAAATATGGAGGAAGGAATGACACCTTAATATGAAATATTTTGCCAAAATTATTAGAAGTGTATGTTTGCATAAATACAGGAACCCAGCCCAGAAGATACATGTCCAAAAGTATCAAAATAAAAACTTACATGCCAGAACAGATTCTGAATTGGGT
The DNA here is from genome assembly GCA_004026585.1 of Noctilio leporinus. Lineage (NCBI taxonomy): Eukaryota > Metazoa > Chordata > Mammalia > Chiroptera > Noctilionidae > Noctilio > Noctilio leporinus. Next base: position 319,768 of record PVIW01001012.1, on the reverse strand, counting down.
CGCAATGCCAGGGAGCTACTAAAATGCCATAACCATGAGATGACGACAACTTGGTGAATCCATAAATGGATTCATAAATGGATTCAGTGGCCTGGGCGTCTAGAGACATTTTCTCTATTCCAGTAACTTGAAGTAATTTGATTATTTGGAACTTAGCTTTTACTGTTTCTAGTAAGTCCTGAGTTGAGTAGTTGCTGCTCAATTTAGTCTTGTTTGATTGGTTTTAAAAATTGTAGTCATGGTGGGTGGAATAGTCAGCATTCACAGCTTATTTTTAATCTGCCCCTTAGATCTTCACTGCCCCCAAGACTGATTTGCCATTCTCTTCCTTTTAGACCTTCTAATTTAAGTATACTGCTGCTTTATATATGCCTTGATGACTTTTTGACACCTTGATTTCAACCTCTTCTCAGTTTTGGGATTTTGCCATTAGAAACCCCAAGTCCTGGAGATGGATCCTATTTACAAAACTACACTAATACATCTTCTGTAATTGACGTGCCACCCACCGGAGCCCCTTCAAAAAAGGTATTTTCCACGTAAAATAGTAGTTTTGGTACTAATGAAAGAAATTCATTGAGAATTCCAATATGTTAAAAAGTACTTTCATAGAGAATCTAGCTTTATATAATTGTTGTTGCCTTAGAGTTGCTGGTGTAAATGTAAAGGTCATCGTTAGGATAGTCTCCTGGTCATAGCTGGAGATTAAAAGTTGGGTGCTCTTTTTCCACATTAGGTTATAGCTCGCATGTATAGTTTACTTTGTCATACAGCAAAATAAACATACTCAGATTTTTACTTTTAATTTTTTGTTTTTTATGAAATTAAGATTGTTTCTTTTACTTTGAATATAAGTAATAAATTTTACCTGTCATAGTTTTTACTTGTTCCCACAACCATGTTTATTTTTATTGTTTGTTTATTTATTTGCTTATTTTAAGATTTTATTCATTATTTCTAGAGAGGGGGGAAGGGAGGGAGGAAGAAAGGGAGAGAAACATCAGTGTATGGTTACCTTTCACCTGCCTTCAGCCACAGACCTGGCTGGAGACCTGACTTGCAACCTGGTATGTGCCCTGGCTGGAAATCCAACCAGCGACCTTCAGGTTCACAAGCCAGCACCTTATCTGCTGTGCTACCAGCCAGGGCATGATTTCTTTTTTTTATCTACTCATAACTACTGTAGGTTTTCCCCACTATCCGAAAATAGAGCATTCATGAAACCTTTCGTAAGCCTAAATGATTTAAAGCAAAGAAGTACTTACCATTAACTTATTGGAAACTTTTTGAACATTCCCAAAACTGAGCACACTCACATGTCTTTATTTCATTTACCACAATTGAAATGCTTGATTACATCAGTTTTTTGATAAGTATAACATCCTTGCGAGCTCTCTTAAGCTGTTAAGATACTTTAAAGACATATCTACCTAATGAGTGCAAAAAGTAAATCAAAATAATATTCAGATTCTCACACAGTTCCATGCTCTGGCGCTTGATGCTGATATGCTGAGTGTAGTTCCCAGCGAAGGAGCTTAGCGCACCCCTCTCATTGCTGGGGGCTTGCGAAGCCTCTGGCAGCTAGCAGCAAAACCAGTGCTTAACACTGTTTTTGCTCTTCACCTTTTTTTGCAAAAGTGAAAACCATGAACTTTCAAAAAACAAGGGGATGTCTGCATAGGACTGTTTTTAATAAATGCCAAAGAAGGGATATAAAATGTTACTCTTTTATTTTTTATGTATACTAACTCAAATCAGAAGTCTTGAGAATAGTAGCTATCTTAAAATTCTTTAGCACTTAGCCCCAGCTGGAAAAGATGTGTAATAAATGGCTTCCAGGAATTTTGAACCTACCCTTGGAAACTGAAAAAGTGAAAGATGACAGGATAGTATAAAGATGAAAAATACTGGGGTTAACAGTGATTCTAATGCTAGGATCATACCCGAAGAACACTGAAAAACCAACTCAGAAGAACCTATGCACCCCGATGTTCATAGCAGCGCTATTTACAATAGCCAAGTGCTGGAAACAGCCTAAGTGCCCTGCAGTGGATGATTGGATCAAAAAACTTTGGTACATTTACACAATGGAATACTACACAGCAGAAGGAAAGAACTCTTACCTCTTGCAATGTGAATGGAACTTGAGAGTAGTATGCTTAGTGAAATAAGCCAGTCAGTGAAAGACATATACCATATGATTTTACCCAATATAGGAGATTAATGAGCAAAACAAACAAATCAGGAAAATAGAACCAGAGGCCTGGAAACAAGGACCAGACTTTCAGTGTGTAGTAGGGAGGGGAAGGGGGAGAAAGAGGCAAAGAAGGGAAACAGTTTAGTCAAGGAGCTAGTATAAATAGACAACATGTGGGATTGACTGGGAGAGGGGATGGGGCAGGGGGAGCAGAGGAGGGGAAATGCGATGAATGTGGCACAGCAACAACAATTTTTTAAACTACTGGGCTTAAAAAGTGGAGATAAGCTGATGTTCATTGTACTAACATTAATAGTAACATTAAGAGTTTGTGTTTTCTTCACCATGCAATTCACAGTTAAACTTTTTGTGTTTTACAGTCTGTTGCCAGAATCGGCCAAACTGGAACAAAGTCTGTCTTCTCCCAGAGTGGAAATAGTCGAGAGGTAACTCCAGTTCTTGTTGCACAAACACAAAGTTCTGGCCCACAAACAAGGTATTTATTAAGATGTCATTATTTGATATTGTTCAGCTTTTCTTGCTATATACTTTAGTATAGGCATGGTTTGACTCCCAAGAATGGTACATTTTCAGACCTGAGCTCTATTTATGTTTCCCTTCCCTGCGCTGCCTGCTCAGAGCTCTCCTCAGACTTGTGCTGCCCGCTGCCCAGTGTCTGAAAAACGCTGTGGGAGTTTAGAGAGTATATGGAAAAACTCTGTACCTTCTCCTCAATATTGCTGTGAACCCTAAACCCTAAACTGCTCTTAAAAGTAAATTAATTAGCCCTGGCTGGTGGCACAGTGGATAAGGAACCAGCCTGCGAACCCAAAGGTTGCTGCTGGTTCGATTCCCAGCCAGGGCACATAACCAGATTACAAGCCAGGTCTGTAGCTGGAGGCAGGTGAGAGGCAACCATACATTGATGCTTCTCTCCCTCTCTACCTCTCTCCTTTTCCCTCTCTCTGAAAAACAATGAATAAAACCTTTTAAAAAAAGTAAATTAATTTAAATTTTTATTTTAAAAATTAATTGGTCAACCCAGATGACCTCATTTGTTGAAATTCTTACATTGAGGGTTTCAACAATCCTTATGTTATATCTTTTGAAAGGATTAAGGACAACCTGGGTATTCTTTACCCATTGGTCAATATCTCTTCTCAAAAGCCTTTTTGACCCAAATTCATGTAACTAGTAGGATTTCTCATAAACTGTATATATTGTAAACAGTTTACCCCATAGACTTACCTACTCTCAATTAGATAATTTTAGATTTTAAGTTTGCTTGCTTTCTAAGAAAAGAAATTCATTGTTTTTTGTTTTTTGATTTTTTTAATTTGTTGTTTTTAGATTTTTTTTTTTTTAGAGAGGGGAAGGGAGGGAGAAAGAAGGAGAGAAACATCTATGTGTGGTTGCCTTTTGTGTGCCCCCAATTGGGGACCTGGCCTACAACCCAGACATGTGCCCTGACTAGGAATCAAACCAGCAACCCATTGATTATAGCCACACTGGCTGGGCTAAGAATGAAATTCTTAGTCTGCTTTTAAGGTAAAAAATATACCCAAGTAATTAGATTGCTTTTTTTTTTAACTTAATTTAATTTTATTCTTTTAAAGATTTTATTATTTTTAGAGAGAGGCAGAGAGGGAGAGACATCACCTGCCTCCAGCTATGGATCTGGCTGGAGACCTGGCTTGCAGCCTGATTATGTGCCCTGGCTGGGGAATCGAACCAGTGACCTTTGGGTTTGCAGGCCCACGCCTTATCCACTATGCCACCAGCCAGGGCTAATTAGATTTCTTTTGCTTTGTAAACCTTGATGTGGTGTTTGAATTTACAGGGCAATGACTTCTCAAGTATTGGTTGTCCTGATGGTTGGCAAATGTCCCTAGTTTCCATGTACAACTATCTTTTCCTTTCTCTCTAATTTCCTATAGTTGTAAATGAGGGCTAGAGATAATTGGTTTATAGGTGTGTCTATCATTTATTAACCCAGAATTTTTATGTGGGTTAAGTTCAACAATAAACAGTTTAAGGTAGAATAAAGATCTGTGGTATAATTATTTATGGTAACACAAATACTATTTAAATACGAGTTTTCATAGAGGGATGAAAAAAGGACTGACTTTAGAATACAAGCATGTTGGATGCATTTATTTTTGTTTATTTATGTTCTTATTGATTTGAGAAAGAGACATCAATTTTTTGTTCCACTTATTTATATGTTCATTGGTTGCTTCTTGCATGTGCCCTGACTAGGGATTGAGCCGTGACCTTGGTGTAATGGGATCTTGGTGTAATGGGAGGATGCTCTAACCAACTGAGCTATCTGGCCAGGGCCTTAAAAAAAATTTTTTTTTTAAATATTCTTGAATTGAAGTAATAATTATGGTCATAAATTGAGTTTTTAAAAAATACTAACTTTTATACTATTTTTTTAGTACAACACCTCAGGTATTGAGCCCCACTATCACATCTCCCCCCAACACACTGCCTCGAAGAAGTTCACGACTTTTTACTAGTGACAGCTCTACAACTAAGGTGATGCTTCCCCCTCTAAAATATCTATTCATCTGACTCAATCTCTTAATAAATAAATGAGGTGGCTTTTTAAATAGTTTAATTTTTTTTAATTTTGGGAGCCATCTGTAACATTTGTAAATTTTCTTGGACCTTTAATAAGTATTTTATAACATTGTTGAAATGACACAGTTGCGGTGGTGAAAGATCAGTGGTTACTAGGAGTTAGTACTTGGGGTGGGGGTGACTATTCAGTATAGCACAAGGGGATTTCTTTGTGTTCTGGTAGGACAGTTCTGTTTATTGTGGCCCTTGATTACCCAAGTCCACACATGCAATAAAATTCGTAGAAGTATGCACATCAAAAAAAAGTGCATGTAAAAAACTGGTGAAATCCAAATAGAATTTACAGTTTAGTTGATGGTGTTGTGCCAACTCTAATTTCCTGCATTTGATGATATACTATGGTTATCAGATGTTATCATTGGTAAAAATTGGAGGAAGAGTAAATGAAAATTTTCTTTGTTCTCTATGCTCATTTCTTTGCACAGTTGGTGGGTCTTGTTTTGTCTTTGATAAATTTTTTTGGTCCATTCACAAATGCTATGGACAATCTTTAACTTTTGATATATACAGATCAAGAGTTTTAAGATACCTATATGCTACTCTAATATAATTAAGTACAGTACATCTACTTATTTTCTTATTTTTAAGTAACAAATGAAAATGATATATTTTCAGAAAAGAATATTTAATTCTAATTTACCTCAAGCACTAGTTAATACAAATTATGTTCAGAATTATTTAAAATTAAATGACTTTAAAGACGTCTTTTTAAAATTTCTTCTGAGAAAACAAAACTATACATCAATCAAGATTGTACATTTATTCTAATATTTGGGAAGGGTTTGGGGGACTGTCTAAAATACATGATTATAACAAATGTGGGGGCTTTCTTCCTTTTTGCAGGAGAACAGTAAAAAATTAAAAATGAAATTTCCACCTAAAATCCCAAACAGAAAAACAAAAAGTAAAACTAATAAAGGAGGAATAACCCAACCTAACATAAATGATAGCCTGGAAATTACAAAATTGGACTCTTCCATCATTTCAGAAGGGAAAATGTCCACCATCACACCTCAGATCCAGGCATTTAATCTACAGAAAGCAGCAGCAGGTCTGTTTTAAATGCTAAATATTTTCTTTGTATTTTATTTTATTCAGTTATTTTAAGTAAGTTTCTTTATGTTCATTTAAAGTGTCTTTCATTTTTTTCTAGATAAGTGTTGGAATTTTTAATGAATTATTTTGTAATTAGCCTTTCTAGAAAACCAAACTGTTTTATTGTCTTTTCTCCTTTGTTTACTACATTGTTTTCTCCTAGAAGGTTTGATGAGCCTTCTTCGTGAAATGGGGAAAGGTTACTTAGCTTTGTGTTCGTACAACTGCAAAGAAGCTATAAATATCTTGAGCCACCTACCTTCTCACCACTACAATACTGGTTGGGTGCTGTGCCAAATTGGAAGGGCCTATTTTGAACTTTCAGAGTACATGCAAGTAAGTATAGAAAATAGTGATATATGCCTTTCTACACTTAATTGAAATTAATTAAAATGCCTGTGCTTGACAAGGCTTGATATAAAAGGTCAATATTATGTAATGTCTGTATATTTACTTTCTTAGCATTATAATTTATAAATAGCTCTTTCTTGTGTGAAGGGGTGAGTGATTTAAATTCTTTAGGATTATTTGAGATAGATTTGTAGAGAACCCAAGGAGGTTATCCATACATTATTATGTGGAATAGATTGTATTTGACTCAGTTGGATCTGAAAATACATATTCACCATAAAATAGATATTTCTAGTCAAAATGTGTTCTATATTTAGAGTTCTTACTGGGATGAATATTTGGCACTTAATATATTTTAATTGGAGAATGCTATGAAAAAAGTTGTAAGTAATTGAGGATACTGTCCTTATCACAAGCCTTTATCCATTTTTTAATTTTAATTACATTCATTGCTTAAGTTACTTATTTATACCAGAAAAGGAGAGGATGAGTAACCTAAAGCCAAAAAAATTCTAATTTTCAATTTAAATATTCTCCCTACTTTTTCCAAGGCATTTTCTCCCTTACCCTCTCTAAATTTATTTAAAAAAAAAAAACAAAAAAACCTTTAAAAAAAGATTTATTGTATTAAAAAAAAACCTTTAGAAACTTATATAATAATAAAATTTCCCTAACATAAATTATTTAAGATTAATAATGTTACTATTTTGCCTTATTTCAGTTCATTTATTAAGTATATATTGGAGTGCATGTTATGTCCTAAGCTCTGTTCTGAACTCGGTGATATACAGCTAGACAGAGAATTGCTTGCCTTCATAGAGCTAACATTCTAATTCTAATAAAAGACAGATTGTAAGCCAATAAATATAAAAAGACAGCAGTAACTTATATGAAGGAAGATGAAGCATGGTAAGGAAATTGGCAGACAGTGAAGTATGGTGCTATTTTTTAAAAAGTATGCTCAGGGAGAGGAGGCTTTGCCTCCCTTTATCAGCTATGTAAAAATGTAGGGGTGGAGTGTTCTTCCAGATAGAGAATAAATGCAGAAGGTACTTATTCATGTGATTTTGTGAAGGAAAGGAAAAAGAGTTATAGACCTATGTTTGGATTATGGTCCTATACTGGTACACAGGCAAGAGCTGTGTTTGGCAAGCCCTTTTCAAAATTATTTCTAATTTATTGTTTCACAGGCACTTTAACATATCTGAGTTTTGTTGCTTCCCCTAATTATGGACCAGATACAGACCCAGACATTTAACTGAGGAAAGCCTTTGTTTCAACTTACTTTTATGTTTTCTTTTTTCTTGTCTATGCCACAATCACTTTTCAGAAGAAGCAATAGATTCTGAAAAATTTGGGGAAAAAATCCAAAACCTGTATTTGCCTGGTGATTAGGTCTGTCTTCTTGTAACCAATGCCTATTTGAAAAGTGCCTATTTAAAAAATTTATCTGTATTACTTTTAAGGGATTTCAGGGACAGTACAAGTTATGAAGCAATTCTAGACACTATACAGCCATTTATTAGAATTGAGTTCCTGGTTTTATAACTATTGTTTCCTTATTTTCTGTTATCTTCATTTCATTAAGAACATACCAGATAGTCCTTAATTCTAAAACTTGACTTTCAGAATTTTGAACTTACTCATAAAACTTATTGATAAATGAGGGAACTAACTGGTTTTATATAACCAAAGTCTCAAACTTCAAAGAGAGAAAAGTACAGTTCTGGGAGCTGTGAGTATGGGGAAGAAATGATTTGATCTGATAGCTGAGAAGGGACCTTAAGTTAAGACAGTGCTACAGAGGAAAAAGGAATAACTCCTGGTAGGTATGACATTGTGGGTATATTCAGTATACCCACATGCCTGAACCTCTAAAGTGTTCAACTCAACCTCTTACTGAAAGTCAGCACAAAAATAGGTTTTATGTTACAGAAGCCGTTTTTTCCCGCCTTTCCTGAGGGGGGTCTTCCATAAAGCTATTATTAAAATGTTGAAGAGTGTTTTTTGAGAATATAGTAATTGACTTGTCCTCTTTTTTTTTTTTTCTTTTTTATATATAAATTTTATTATTTTTTTAGAGAGATGGGAAGGGAGAGAGGCAGAGAGGGAGAGAGACATCAATGTATGGTTCCCTTTCACCTGCCTCCAGCTATAGACCTGAATGGAGACCTGGCTTCAACTTCATTATGTGCCATGGCTGGGGAATGACTTGTCCTTTTCAAATTGTAACTTTGAATACCTCTCTCATGTTTGTAAACTTAAATTTTCTTTTCAGAATTCATGTTTCTAGTATGACTTGTTTGTAGAGACTAAGTTTAATGTGAATGCGATTAATATTTGACCTGCCATGAAAAGTTATTCAGTTTGGCCTTATGTTATTACTAACTCACATAAACATCATAAAACAAGAAAGCATTTGCGTCCTATGAGAAGTGTGCCCAGCGCTCTTCATACGTATTTGTGGATTGTGTCAACTTGTTTTTCCCTTACTAGTTTTTGTATTTCAGGCTGAAAGAATATTCTCAGAAGTCAGAAGAATTGAGAATTACAGAGTTGAAGGCATGGAGATCTACTCTACAACACTTTGGCATCTTCAAAAGGATGTTGCTCTTTCAGTTCTTTCAAAAGACTTAACAGATATGGATAAAAATTCACCAGAGGTATGTTAACTAACACACTTGACTTATGTAGCTAATTTTTGATCACCCTTACCAAATTGAGATGAATGTAATAATGATTCAAATGCCATTTCATATTACCCACACCCTTCTCTATAAGCAGGACTCAGAAAAGAAGAAGAGAGTCCTAAAATACATGTAGATTCCCAAATAGAAAAATCACAAAGTAGTTATTTCATTCAGGATTAATTTAGATTTGGCTGTGTTAAAATTGCTGTTGTCATCAAGATTAGATTTCATTAAGTAGAAATTATATAGAATGAAAATTGCTCATTTTAAATTGAAATAAAATAATAATTTTAATGGTCATTTTAAAAATGTTTTCTCAAATTTATATTTTTAGATAAAGGGGAAGGGAGGGGGAGAGAAACATTGATGTGAGAGAAACATGTGTAGGTTGCCTCTCAGACCTGCCATGCTCTGTGATCGAACCTGCAACCTAGGCATGTACCTTGACCAGGAGCGGAACTGGTGACCTTTTATTCTGCTAGCTAGTACCCAACCAACTAGCCACTCTAGTCAGGGCTTAAATTGTCATTTTAAAACATGGACACAATTCATTTAGATGCTGCAATTCTGTAAGTTATATTTCAGGGCATCTCAAAAATATTTAACAGTACTTTTATAACATTTAAGCTTAGAATTTAAAAGTTAATTCTTACTATTCTTGGTAGTTAGGTTCTGTAGTTTCCATGAACAATGAGTTCACAAATACTGTTCTGTAGTTTCCATGAACAATGAGTTCACAAATACTGAACCATTGCTCTTTAGCGAAATAAACACACATACACCCCAATTACAAGTTATAATCTTAAATTCTAAAAACAACTTGGCTTGGTACATTCTATTATGCAAAAGAGAAGATGAGGTGCAAGAGTGTTCGGGTGACTTGCCTGGGGCCACCATGCAAATAGTGCCAGGGCTGGGATTCAAACTGTCCATCTGGCCCCAGAACCTGAGCTTTTTGCCCTCCATGCAAAGGGGGCAGAGAGTCTCCTCTTTGTCACCTCAACTGAGAATGTGCCTGTTGGGCAACCCACACTTTGGGTCCACCAAAGCACTGCGAATACTGATTTGGGTTTTAAAGTACATTTTAGCAAGTAGTTTGTTTTGCAAATATGGGATCTATGAATAATGAGGATTGACTGTAGCTACTAAAACTCTTTAGTGTTTGTCTTTTTGTTCTAATTTTAGACATAGATTTTGTTAGAAAAAAAATAAAACAAAAATTTAATTTTGTGTTTGTTTTTGTTTTTTTGTTTGTTCCCATTTTTTAAGGCCTGGTGTGCTGCAGGGAACTGTTTCAGTTTGCAACGGGAACATGATATTGCAATTAAATTCTTCCAGAGAGCTATCCAGGTTGATCCAAATTATGCTTATGCCTACACTCTATTAGGGCATGAATTTGTCTTAACTGAAGAATTAGACAAAGCATTAGCTTGTTTTCGAAATGCTATCAGAGTCAATCCTAGGCATTATAATGCATGGTAAGTGCTCATAAAGTTCAAAGCAATGTCTTACTGATTGGATCAATGCTTACTAATTTTTCTTGTTTGGTATCTCTTCTTGTGAATTTGAGTACTGGTTGATAACGTCTAACGAAGGTATTTTTTATGTGAAGTTCATACTTTTAACAAACTCTTCAATTAACTAATGATAATATATAGAATACCAGATCCTTATACTTAAATAATTTTTGTTTTGTTACTTTTTCTGACAATAACTAAAATGGTGATCGCAATGGAAAGTGGAGGAGAAAAATAGTATAATTCGCCTATTGTTTAATAGAAAATAAACATTGAAAACTGTTCCCGAGTTGTTGCTCTTTGACAGTGTTCTAGTTTAAGTACTAGTTCTAGTTAATTAAATTTATTAAGAACTCATATATTCTGGTTTATTAAATAATGTTTCTATTTTACTTTTTTGTATTTGCGCACAAGTAGACAAATAGGAATTTACTACCTGGCTCATAATGTTATTGAATAAAGAAGATATGGGAAAATTTGTTCCTATTTCTACCTCAAAACTTTACTGCTGATGTTTTGTTGTATTTTTCTTGACTGACTTAATAGTTGTGATATCAAGAAGTGTTATTCTGGTATTGTAACTGGTAGATTTGTTTTTATGTCAGACATAGTGTGGTTGGTTGTTTTAAAAAATCTTTTGGGTTAATCATAACAGTTGAATTTTATTGTTTTCTCTCTAAATATGAGGCATTAGATTCCTAAAATATAGTTTCTGATTTATGTATATATTTTTAAACATTTTATTTATTTATTTTTAGAGAAAGTGGAAGGGAGGGAGAAAGAGAGAAGGAGAAACGTTGATGTATGAAAGAATCATTGACAGTTGCCTTTCACATGTGCCCCCAACAGGGAATCTGGCCTGCAACTCAGGCATGTGCCTGGAATCAAGCTGGCAACCTGTTGGTTTGCAGGACAACACCCAACCCACTGAGCCTCACCAGTCAGGACAATTTATTTATTTTCTAAGTAGTTAACATTGCCTATAAGATGGCCTGATAAGGGCTGCTTTCTGCTGATATATTAAACAGTCAGGCCTTGCCAACACTGCCTTCTCTTCACATAAATATATAGTTCTCTGATATTTTAAGAATTCAGTTCTTAATAGTACTTATGTTGTTTTTTAGATGAGTAAATAGGACTTGTGTTATTTTTAGATGCTATATTTCATTCTTTAACCTTCATATCAAAATTCTGTTGGAAAAAATTATCTTACTTGGTAAAAAGGAAGAATATTCAGTCTGGCAAGTTTTTACTAGAAATAATTTAAATATTGAGGTATTTAGTTAACTATAAGTATCTAACTAAACATCAAGTAAATGTATTATTCCAACTCCAAAGTAAATCATTAGGGTATGGATGTAATACAACAATAATAAAATTAAAAAAAAAAAAAGTAAATCATGTTTGTTTTCTTATCCCCATCTTCACCTTTATTAATACAGAGCTTTTTATGTCCTTTCTTCACCTCTAACACCATTCTAATGATAAAGAAAGCCACTCAAAGCAAATATAGTGTCCCTTTTTTTTTCTATTCATTTGGTGCTTATTTCCCAACATTGTTATCTAGTTATAGCCAAGAAAGGTCTCCTTAATATAAGTAAGTCACAACTTAATATGCCATTATATATTATTTAAAATTTATACTTTATAAGTCTATTTGGAGCCTTTAAAATTCTAATTTTGAAATCTGTAGGAACGTGTTTGTTTAAGTGGGGAGAGGGGAAACTGAAAATAACACTATACAATTGCAATTATGTAAATATACATATATATTTGGACAAAGAATATGGGAATAGCATTGTTAGGAGTTTGGGATTTTCATAAAGTGAGGATCTGGTTAGGATCCTTATTGGCTGTGTATACAAGGTTTGTCCAGAAAAAGTACAGCCATTGTTAATTTAACTAGAACACTGTGTGACATTGATGTTACCTGGCAGGCAAGGAGAATGGACTGGAATGCGTATGCATGAACAATGATGCGCTCACTGAACTAGTTAGTGGGAGCAGTAGACTTTGTTGAGTGAGTATATATGGCTGTCACATTAAGCGTGAGTGAGTAGAGCAATGAATCTGCATCACATTTTGCACGAAGCTTGAGCATTCCTCCTTGGAAACTACTCGAATGGTTTAGAAGGCCACAGCTATGGGGAACTGGTGATTGACAGCGTCATCATGACAACATGCCTGCTCGTGCATCACATCTGTTTCATGCAGAGTTTTTGGTGAAATATCAAATCACCCAGGTGACTCAGCACCCCTATAGCCCAGATTTGGCACCCTGGGACTTCTGACCTTTCCCCAAACTAAAATCACCTTTGAAAGGGAAGAGATTTCAGACCATTGATGAGATTCAGGAAAATGTGACAGGGCAGCTGATAGTGGTTGGGAGACCTGTGTGAGGTCCTAAGGTGCCTACTTTGAAGGGGACTGAGGCATTGTCCTATGTACAATGTTCCTGTATCTTGATCTTCTTCAATAAATGTCTCTATTTTTCGTATTACGTGGCTGAATACTTTCTGGACAGCCCTCAAATGTGAGCAAGTTAATTTAATTTCTTTTTTTTTTAAGATTTTATTTCATCATTTTTAGAAAGAGGGGAAGGGAGAGAGGGAGAGAGACATCAATGTATGGTTGTGTTTCACCTGCCTCCAGCCACAGACCTGACTGGAGGCCTGGTTTGCAACCTGGTTGTGTGCCCTGGCTGGGGAATCGAACCTGTGACCTTTGGGTTTGCAGGCCGGCGCCTTAACCACTGTGCTACCAGCCAGGGCTAATTTAACTTCTTTAAGGCTCAGTTCCTTATTTGAAAATGTTAATGATAACAGTACCTATCTCCTTGGTTCCTCCTAGGATTAAATGAGATAATTTACATAAAGAATTTAAGAAAATTATTAGTACACACACAATAATCATTCAGTAAAAAGTAGCTACTAAATCTAGATTTTAGCATTTGGTTTAAGGATGTGATTTCTTCTTTCCCACATTGTCATAGTTTAATCTGATTGATTTGATTTATTGTTTTCACTTGTGTCTTGGCTAAAATGTTTGGATGATTTTTCTATTTTTCTACTGGTTTATTAGATTCCATACATAATTTTTTTATTAGTTGAACTAAACTAGCCACCAGTTTATATGCCTAAAATTATACTTTTACAATTTCAGGTATGGTTTAGGAATGATTTATTACAAGCAAGAAAAATTCAGCCTTGCAGAAATGCATTTCCAGAAAGCACTTGACATCAACCCTCAAAGTTCAGTTTTACTTTGCCACATTGGAGTAGTAAGTAGCTTTCTAAACATTGTTCAATTCATCTCCCTCTTAAAATATGTTTGTTATTTACTTAATTGCTATCATAAGAATTAGGACTTTTTGTTATCATTGTTATTCTTGAAAAATCCTGGGTTCTTTTTTTTTTTTAAGATTTTATTTGTAATTTTATAGAGAGGGGATGAGAGAGAGGCAGAGAGGGAGGGAGACATCAATGTATGGTTGCCTTTCACCTGCCTCCAGCTATAGGGCTGGCTGGAGACCTGGCTTGCAACCTGGTTATGTGCCCTGACTGGGAATCGAACCTGTGACCTTTAGGTTCACAGGCCGGTGCCTTATCCACTGTGCTACCAGCCAGGGCCCCTGGGTTCTTTTATAGCTGAAAATATCTTTTTCTTGGCATAAAGAGAAATGACTGGCGTACCCCCATCTCTTGGGCAAGTCAATTTCTCTGAGCTTCTAGTTTATTAATGACAAATAATACCACCTTGCCTACTCCATGGGGTTCTTAAAAGGCTCACATGGAAGTACTTTTCCATGTTAATATTTGGCTCCTAAATGAAGTAATTAATATTTTAAGGCAACTGGTTTCCTATGTTTTAGCCTCTAAGTGATATACTAGGTATATGTTAGAGCTAATTAAAATTCTTTTTCTTTTTTTTTTTTTAAGATTTTATTATTTTTATAGAGGGGGAAGGGAGAAAGAAAGAAAGGGAGAGAAACATCAGTGTATGGTTGCCTTTCACCTGCCTCCAGCTGGGGACCTGGCTGGAGACCTGGCTTGCAACCTGGGTATGTGCCCTGATTGGGAATCAAACCAGCGACACTTGGGTTTGCAGGCTGGTGCTCAGTCCACTGAGCCACACCAGCCAGGGCCTTAAAATTCTTATAAGGCATTAATGGATCATCAATTTTATATTTATATTTTTTAATGTATGTATAATAAGTTGTAGTTTGATAGGAGAAAAGGCATGCTTGCTTTTTAAAATCTCATTTATTACTCTTCTGTGAGCATGGTACCCTAAGCTTTTGTTCTTGCCTTCTCACTGTCTCCTACCCTTCCCTCCCTCCCCTGCCCCTTTATCTTTCAGCAAGTTTGGGCTTGTGGGGACTGGCATACAATATGGGGAAATTATGTTCTTTGGAATTTTACTACTCATTTTGGGGGAAGTTCTAGTTCTTTATAATACATTTTTTAATTGACATGGTAAGTTTTATACTATACAAAAATATAGAGAAAATATATTGACTTAAAAATTATTTTTGTCACTTAAGATGGGGAAATCAAACTTGGGTATCTCTTGATGCCCTTTAGTAAAGTTGGACATTTTTTAAGGTAGACTTTCTTTTAAAGTTATTGTGGAAGAGTTTGTTTTTAACATTTTAAGTGGTTTATTGGAAGAAGTTTTCAGATAAGAGGATATGCTTTTCTCTCTTAGGGAACTAGTATTTAGGATTTCAGTCCCGTGGAAAGAGTATTTGGTTACATATAGTAATAACCTTCTGCAAAGATCATTGCATGGATGAATTTAGCAACCAGATATTGGTGGTACCTCCTCTCATATTCTTGGTACAGTGATGCTTGTTTAAGTTTCACATCCACTCATTTTATTTTTAACATGTTCATCCAAGGAGGGACACAGCAGAATATGAGTACGTACACATGAATGAATAGGGTAATAAAGGCTTGGGGATTTTTTTAAGTTATTTAAAATAAATTATTGCCCTGGCTGGGTGGGTAGCTTAGTTGGCTGGACCGTCATTCCATGCACCAAAAGGTTGCAGGTTCAGTCCACAGTCAGGGCACATACCTAGGTTGCAGGTTTGATCCCTGGTCAGGGTGCATATAATAAGCAGCCAGTCAATGTTTCTCTCTCATATCAATGTCTCCCTCTCTCCCTCCTTCTCCATCTTTCCCACCCCTTCCTCCCTACCTCTCCCTCTAAATCATTAAATATTAAGGATTGAAAAGAAATAATTTCCCAGTATTACAGGTCAACGGTTTTCAAATATGTAAGACAGAAGAATTATTTTTATAATAAATTCCTAAAATAGTTAAAGTATAATAGTTCTGAGCGAAACAAGGTTAATAAAGTTTAAAGCCAAACCCTCTAGGAGGTGTTTGAACAGTTTTAAAAAGCCTAATACAATAATTAGAGGACCATAAAAGACCTATAGAAATTTGAGTATTATCTAGCTAAAGAGTACAGACTTTCTTGTGAAGGAAAAACCAAGGGTTTTTTTTGTCTTTTAGACTTAAAGGTAATCAAACATCTTCCGTAAAGATAGAATCTTGTTATCATGATGAATACATAATGGTGAGTTGGGCTCCAGAGAACCTCGGTTCCAATCCAGAGCAAGTTGTTTACCATCTCTGAACTGTAGTATTCTCATCTTTAAAATGCAGCAGTTGAATTAGAGCAGGAAGAGATTTTAGCGATTATCTATTAACAATTTGGTGATCAATTATTAAATCCACTTAACCTGGTAGACAGTCCAGTGAAACCATACAGCCTTACCTCTAGTGGTTTTATTATCTTTTTGTTGGTCTTGAGTCATATTATTTGGTTCTTATATTTCTTCAAAAATATGAAAAGAAACATTAATAGGATCTTTATTTCTTACAGGTTCAACATGCACTAAAAAAATCTGAGAAGGCTTTGGATACCCTAAACAAAGCCATTGTTATTGATCCTAAGAATCCTCTATGCAAATTTCACAGAGCCTCGGTTTTATTTGCAAATGAAAAATATAAGGTAAGATATATAGATAGATAGATAGATAGATAGATACATGGTCTTCGGGTTTGTATTGCTTAAGAAGCTTTGCCCTGTTTTTTAATAAACTAAACTTACTTACACTGCAATTTTTATCTGTTCATTTTCCCCATTTTAAGGAGGTACTGATTTCATTGCCTTTGAGTACTTCAAGAGTGAAGTTATGTAGGAAGGATGGGTGTGTGATATTTAGGAATATGTGGTTATCCCTTGTAAAGATTCTATATATTGAAAGGCATATTTCCATCAGAAAGTTATCTTTTTTTTTTTTTTTTTGGTTTTATTCATTTTTAGAAAGGGACAGGAAAAAAGGGAGAGAAACATCAATTAGTTGCCTCTTTCATGTGCCCTAACCCAGGACTGGCCCACAACCCAGGCATTTGCCCTGACTAGAAATCAAACCTGTGACCTTTCACTTTCAGGGACAATGGTCAGCCAACTGAGACACACTGGTCAGGGCTAGGGTAGGACCTAACCATCTACTTAGGACCAAAATACATGAACAGATGACAAATGAATGTGTGCATTAACAAACATTTACTGAGTACCTATTACATGTCAGACACCAAGGAGCATGTGTTGCTTTTGCAAGCAAAGCAACCTCATTTCCTGCCTTTGAAGAGCTGCATAAAGGAAAAGTTATAACACCAGCTTATAACAAAGGAAACTAGGTATAGTCTTGTGTGTTTTTCTCTTCTCACACTGTTTTTCAAATTATGGAGCTGCAGCCTGAAAAAGAAGTTGTAAGGCAAGAAGATCAGGAAAGCTGAAGAGGAGAAGGGGTGTAAAGTAGCATGGGATTTTTGTTATCAGTTACTCAGTAATAAACTATGCATACAGTTTTGATTTGAAGTTCAGGTTACTTTTTAATACATTCAGGCTCTTCTTACTGAAAGGAGTAAACATTTACCAGATAGGTAGGTACGTAGGTAGGTAGGTACATAGGTAGATAGATAGATATCCAACATTGAAGTACACAGAAAAACTTGGACCAAGTGATTCATTTTAGTATTAGTAGACTCTTTCCCTAGAAATTTATCCTTAGACACATTGAAATTTACTGAAAATTGAAAAATGGAAAACCAGTGATAAGTTTTTAACTTTTTTCAAGACTACTGAAATTATGTAAAGGAATCAAATGTATAATTTAGTCTATCATTTATTCAGTAATTCTAATTTTACTCTATTTTTCTTTTTGAAGAAGTAGATGTCTAGGCTTACAGTTTTTGTCCTTTTAATACAGCTTTTCAATCTAATAAATGCTTTTCAACTTTTTTGTTTGTTTGTTTGTTTGTTTGTTAATTAACTAAGAAGTGAATGAAATGAAGTAATTGCAATGTTAAATTCGTGGTGTGATTTCATAGTTACCTAAATTGGACTTTCGATATTTTTTTTGTTTGTTTTTAAAGATTTTATTTCATTATTTTTTTAGAAAGAGGGGAAGGGAGAGAGGCAGAAAGGGAGAAAGACATCAGTGTATGGTTGCGTTTCACCTGCCTGCAGCCACAGACCTGACTGGAGACCTGGTTTGCAACCTGGTTATGTGCCCTGGCTGGGGAATCGAACCTGCGACCTTTGGGGTCGCAGGCCGGCACCTTAACCACTGTGCTACCAGCCAGGGCTTTCAACTTTTCAACTTTTAACGTACTCTTTGAGGTACTATAATTATAATTCAACATCTGTTATCATGTTTTTTGTTTCATTGTAAACCAACCAACCCCCCCCCCCCCCCGCCAATGTATGGTTGCCCTTCAACTGCCTCCAACTACAGACCTGGCTGAAGACCTGGTTGCAGCCTGGTTATGTGCCCTGGCTGGGGATCAAACTAGCAACCTTTGGGTTCGCAGGCCAGAACTGATCCACTGAGCCACCAGCCAGGGCTTCATTGTACTTTTTTAGATATGTGGTCAGGTTCTTCATTTGAAGGAATTTATTTCAACTTATTACTTTTCAAGCCATTTTAATGCCAACACATCTACCAGGTACGCCATGTAAATCATCACTGTACTAGCTTTAAGAAGCCAAAGTTCTCATCCGACCTATTGTCCAGACTCTAAGGATTATAGCCATTTTTGAGGACAGCTTGGGGCTTGGCTGTATTATAGGGCCTCCTTTGATGCATGGATTGGATATAGGTACTATATCTAATATACCCACATTAAAATCGCATAGAAAGGGCAACCAGGAGAAGTTTTTGATTACTTCTGAAATGTCTTGACTCCAAAATGAAAATCAAATCGTGTCAGCAGGCTACTTCAGCATATCAGGGGCAACACATTGCTAAATACCACCCTATTTTAATGTTGAATTGATATTTAATCATGGAAGTCTTAGATCTTTTAAAACTGAGAGTTATAATGTTATGTTAGTAATGTGACTGTTACCAGAAAATTAAAATAATATAAAAATATTAAAAATACAATGTTGAATATGCCTCATAAGCTTTCTATGGGGGAGCTCTCAACAGCTCAGGACATGTATCTCCATATCCTTTTCTTTTCTCAATATTTGTGTATTTTTTAATTGTTTGTAACAATGTAGGCTTATACACTTGCAGTAGGCAGAACAGTGGCCCCTCAGGATGTCCATGCCCTACCTTACATGGCAAAAAAAAAAAAAAAAAAAAAAGACAAGATGTGATTGAGCCAGGGAGAGTATACCAAATTATTCAGATGGCCCCAATCTAATTCTCGCTGTAGTCAGAACCAGCAGAGAAGGACTCAACCTGCCTTTGTGGCCTTTGAAATGGAGGATGGAAGCTGCAGGTCAGGAATGTGGGCAGCCTGTGATTTGGAGAAAAGCCGGGAAACAGATTCTCTCCAGAAAGTTAGGCAGACAGGCCAACAGGCTCATACTGGACTTCTGATCCAAAGAACTGCAATAAATGTGTCTTACTCTAAGCCATCAAATTTGTGGTGATTTGTCATCACAGAACTAGGAAACTAACATAACTACACATACAGTTCTACAACTTGCTATTTCACTTAACACTCCTGTAAGTAGGTATTTGGTATTGTGTTTCTTTTTTATTAACCTAACTTATATTGGATTTTGTTTTACTTCAAAAAAGCATAGAGAAAAGACAAAAAGTAGATAAAACTCTACGAACATTAAAAGGTAATAAAGTGTAATTCACATAATGTGAAAAAACCCAGAAAGTAAAGAAAGCTACCAAGAAAATAAAAGGCTCCCTTCCCCCACAAATACCCTCATTCATCCCCTCCCTAAAGATAAACCATTCTTACCTTGTGTAGAGGTATATGCCTACAATGATATATTTATAAAATATTTATGCAGATGGTCACATAACTATTTCTATGTGTATGATAGGTATGTTTTGTTACAAAATAGTACTCTACATATTCTTTGCCTCTTCCTTTTGCTTTTTATTTTAACTTAAAATTGAGCACCTACAGATTAGTCTCACAGTGGATGGGCCACAATTTATTTATCTGGGCTGTGATTAGATACCCCCTGATTGATTCTAGTGTTTTGTAATAGCATGTTGGATTGCCTATTCTTATAAAGATGATTTAGTGAACTTTTTGGAGTGTATCCCTGGAACAAATTCCTAGCAGTGGGATTCCTGAATCAATGGTTACATACAATTTTTAACTTAATAGGTCATGTTAAATTATCCTCAGTTTGCATCAATTTACATTTCCAACCTCAGTTATAAGGATTTCTGAATCTGCTCATTCATGGTTAACTTTATGTAACAGCAAATTTTTTGTTTTTTGCTAGGTAGGAATGGACAATATATTATTTGAAGGACTAGTTTTATTTTTAATCATACAGTTTCTTGAAATACAAATATTAACTTTACTATTTTTCTTCTCAATCTTCCCAGCCCTGTGGCAATGGTCAAAAGAGTACCAGACAGCTTTAATTCAATTCAGAGAGGGTAAATTTGAAGCTCTTCAGCATTAGTTGAAATAGCAGGTTGCTATTCAAAGCTTAGTGCTTGTGTCAGGGAGAAGGTCTATTAAAGGAACTTGGGAATTGTTTTATTCTGCAATTTAGTTTTCAGAACACACAATGTGATGGAGCATTGTTATTAAATAAAAGAGTGGCCACAGCAAGGCTTGTTACCACTTGAATGTGTGTGTATTTTCAATATACTCTTGTAAATTCCTGTCATTTCTTAGTTTCCATTGTCATAAGTATTTTTCATGCATTTTACTTTCATAGCAAGAAAAATTAATGCAATAAGAAGTACATTCATTAAGATCTCATAAACTTTAGTTAAGATGATTTGGAAAATTAAGTAACACTTGGCTTAAAGTTTTGTAAAAATTTGCTACTATTGTGTTTCTTTGCTTTTTTTTTTTCCAGTCTGCTTTACAAGAACTTGAAGAATTGAAACAAATTGTTCCCAAAGAATCCCTGGTGTACTTCTTAATAGGAAAGGTAAAGATTAGGGCAATGTTCCTGAACTGGCTTTCATAACAGATAATAACTTTTGGAGAATAAATACAATACTTACTGTGCAACATTATGGAGCCAATTCAACCAGAGCTCTGAACTAGCTAATCTGGGAATAAACAATGGATTTAGATCTAACATTTGAGAAGATAATGTCCTACTGAGGAACAAGAACACAACATCCCATAATCCTAACCCTTTTGATGCATATTAACACTTGCAGTCAATAGTCAGTAGCGAGTTCACAATTTGAGATTACCTTATGGAAAGCCCTTAGCTTCCAATTATCAATGAAATACTTAACCAAAAGAAGAAAATAAAGGCAGTACAGGCTAGGCTTCCAGATGCCAATTGGTTAAGGTAGTTTGGAACAGTAGATGTTGAGAGTTGAAATAACTCCATTTAAAATCAGTGTTTAAGCGAATGTAAATCAAGCAGTTTATAGTCCATTGTCATTGTTCCAGTCAGAGTGAAACTTTATTGGAACCTCACTGCCTGAGAGATACAGGCAAGGAATTCTAAAAATAACATCTAAATACATTAAAAGGAACTCAGAACTTGGCATGAATTCTTCTATAGGATGAAAATGTTCTCATCAGAATGGGTTTATAGCACATAAATCTGGAGCCTAATTTCAATTATAAATGTTTAGGATTTTATAGTTGAAGCTCACAACTTAATGAAAAATGTAGTGCTACTGTTTTTTTTAGGTTTACAAGAAATTAGGTCAGACGCACCTCGCCCTGATGAATTTCTCTTGGGCTATGGATTTAGATCCTAAAGGAGCCAATAACCAGATTAAAGAAGCAATTGATAAGCGCTACCTTCCAGATGATGAGGAGCCAATAACCCAAGAAGAACAGATCAGTGAGTATCATCCATATCCATTAGGTTTGTTTGTGGTTACCCACACCAGAGAGCCAGCGAAGCCCCACAGCAGAATCAGGTAGCGTGGGACAGGTGTTTCTTTACTTTTCTCACCATAGTACATATCCTTTACACCAAATGGAATAAAATAAGAAAGTACATAAGGAGTCATGTAACTAGTTTCAATTTTGGTTCAAATTTGCTTTGTGACTGACAAATTCATTGCTAATTTTTACCTGGGCCCCAGTTTGTATTTGACTGTGTAACGCCTGCCTTAATCTGCTTTGTAGAAATATAGCATAGAGGGAAAAGATGATAGATGTGATGGTATGTGGAAATGGTAAGTGCTAAGCAAATGAATAATAAATTTGTGCGCATTTTAAGTTGCCGACAGATCAGCAGTAGTGGCTATTCCAATTCTGAATAGCTCTGGAAAATCCAAGATCCAAATTTATGATTTTATATATATTATTTAAAGAAAAGAGGAGGGAATAAAGAATTATAGTTTAAGGCAGTAAATATCCCCAAATGGAATGTATCTTAAAATAACTTGTGAGAACCAAGACTTAATGTGTCAATATATATTTGTTACCCTCACCAGAGGACTTCCTCCCCACCCCCCACCCCCACTGCATTTTAGAGAGAGAGAGAGCAAAGCATTGATGTGAGAGGGAAACATTGATTGGTTGCCTTCTCACACATACCCTGATTGGGGAATAGCCACAACCTGGGTATGAGCCCTGACTAGGAATTGAACCTGCAACTCTTTGGTTACAGGATGGTGCTCTAACTAACTGAGCCACACCAACCAGGGCAATGTCAATATTTTTAATAAGAGAATTGAATAACTTCTGATGAAATAAACTAAGATGCCTTTATTCCAGAAAACTTGGTGAAAGGCTTTAATTAAAATGTTAATTTCTATAATCCCAATAACCCTTTTTAAACAATGTTAAATTCTTTATTTCTGTGGACTAGTAGGGACTATCCCCAAACTAGAGGAATTGTCCATCGTTTTTTAATTCCTCAGAAAACTAGTTCTAAGTCCTAGGATAGGAATAAGGAATTCATTAGAGAGAGGCAGTTTTAGTAGTTAAAACTTTCATTAGAGGTTAAGTGAAACAAACTAATCTCAGGCCTCGCTATAAGATAAGGAACTTGAATTACATTTTATTGAAGAATAATATCAGGATTTTTAAGAGCCTTTATTTAAGGTCTTATTTCTCTGAGTATAGTTTTCTGTACTTGTTTTCATGAACCAAGAAGAAATATTTGTCAGATACCTTACTGTAGACTTTTTATTTTTTTTAAGTGGGAACAGATGAATCCCAGGAGAGCAGCATGACAGATGCGGACGACACACAACTTCATGCAGCTGAAAGTGATGAATTTTAACTTCTGGAAATCAGACTTTTACAACTGGATGTGTGACTAGTGCTGACATGTTTCTCGTCCCTCCATATACTGAGTCTTCACTCTTGAGCCGGCAGTGTCATCATCCATTACTTGTACCATGAGTGTGCCCCTTTCATTGGACCCTGACTATACACAGAATGAAAGGCAGTGCAATATCTAGCTGCTAACAGGACTGGCTCTTTCATCAGTATGAATGGCAATTTAGGGGTAGGGTGGGGAACTTTCTTTTTTCTTTAATCTCCCTTTGGTGGAAAGCTATCATGGAAGGAAGAGTTGTTTTATCTTGAAGGAACCATTAGCTATGGAAAATAGTGATGAACCAGAATTTCTTGGTCATTTTTCCAGAATTTTGTTTTTATTTGGTTCTGTTCCTGATAAACAGAGTGACTGACCTTCATTTCTAGGTTCTTCAAGAATGGTGTTAGCAAGTGCCAGATGGAACAATAAAAGACATTGCCTATAACAGAATAACTTGATTGCCAAGGAATGTAAGTTACCTTAAACTTGCAGTGTCTCCCATAAACAAATGTAATGGGCATATTGGGACTTAGTAGGAATCAAATATCCCTCCATACAGTGTACTGTTATTCTTGGCAAGAATGCTTTAATGTCCAACCAAGAATCTTAATTTGTTCATCTTGCTTCAAAGTGTTGATCATTGTTATCTTGGTATTGCAAACTTTAAAGTTGGTCCTTACCATATTGCCTCTTCTCTGAGTTCTGTGGGATCACCTTTAACATTCAGAGTTGATAGAGTGGTTACCCACTGGAAAGCCAAAACAAGACCCTTAATAACCATTTAAGTTCACCATAGGAATCAAAATAAAAACACTATAGTAGAGAAACTTTTAAGAGATCATGATAGTGAAAGCCTTAATACAATCAGAATTGTACCATAACCTTGAATCTATATTTGTTCAAGACAGTATGCCTTTGACTTTTCTAAGTGTTTAAGCAGGGTGCAAGAATGTGTACTCACCTTTGTTTGAGGTCATTTCTGTTCTTTTTGGTTCTCTCTGCTTCAGATTATTTTCAGTAATGTGAATCACCCAAAACGTTTACCGAGAGTGATTGGGTTCAGGATATGGGAAATTTTTAACTGCAAGAAAAGAAGTTCTTATGAAAGGGATGAGTTTTCTCCTTAGTCTGTCATAATATAGGTTGGTGTCTTTGGGGAATGGCCACAATTTTAAAGATCTAATTATGCGTAATAAAATGGGAATTATTGGAATTTCACAGTAACAGATTTAAAGTCTTAAATTGTGTATCTCCTTTATTGTAATGTATTGAAATTTTTAGAGAAACTTTAGTTAATGTTTTATTAAGTGCCAATGTTAGAAGATAACAAATTATAATTTCTTATGAATGACAGGCCTACAGTTATTATTTTAGATTATTTGATGAAGGATAAACTTATCTACTGGTTACCTATATTAGTCAAACTGTGAAAATGAGGTGGATTACAGGAGATGTGAAAAAAATTTAGCCTGCAGACTCAGTCATTTTCTGTCATTTACTATTAATCTGCTTATTTAAATGTGGATTAGATACCATTTTTAATTAATTCAAGTCAGTCATAGGCATTTGGTGCCAGAGAGGTATTTAATAGAATTTCCTATCTAAATCTTTGTATATGTGCTGCCCCCCAAAAAAAAATAATTTTTAAGAAAAATGAAAGGTTGGGAGTAAATGAATATCATTAAAAATTCCCAAAGGCCAACACTTGGATTCTAACAAATATTCCATTGTATTATCCATTAGTTCTGTAATATTTAATTTTATATTCATTTATTTTTAAATTGGCAAATCATAAACCAGCTGTGTAACAGGATCAAATAGAGAGTTGCATAGAAAGCTTCAACCTGGGATTCATGTTACAAAGTCTAGAGAACGGTAAGCTCAAAAAATAATTTTCTGATGTATAATTACCTTTCTGTAGTAGGAATTTATATCCTGTGCTGGAGGTGAGCAGGAACCTTCTGGTACGAATTTTGAGACCAAGGATAAAAGGATAGTTGTGGAGGGAGCACCATGGCAATGGTTGACTGAGGGACACTTAGCGCAAACTTGGCTTGACTTTACTTTTCCTCAGACTTTCAGAGTTGGTTAGGTTTTTGAAGTCTTATTACCCACCTGCTAACTATTTCTGGCTTTCGCTCACTTGCTCTCTCTGTCTCTGTCTCTCTTTCTCTCTGTCTCTTTCTCTCTCTCTATCTTCCTCTTTCTTTGCGTGTGGAATGGGGATCAAACAACCAGAAGAGGACATATATTTTGATAAAGCAAATTGTTTGCTTCAAATTTTAGAAGTTACTTTGACAGAAATTAAAAATACTAAGTACTTGGACATCTTCTTTTTTTCCTCTTAAGTTTTTCTCACTTGTACACACACTTTTGTTCAGAAGTTATGTTGTGGTATTGGATATTTTTCACCCTTCAAAATGGTTCTTAACTCTGGGATTTTAAAATATTTTTTCAAGAGAACAGTGGTATTCAAAATAATGAAAGGTGGTCCCTACATTTTCTGTATTTCATTACTTTAAAATTTTTATTTTTTCTAAGAACTGCAAGTAACATTTGAACCATGCTGCTGTTGTACCTTAAAAACTCAGTGATAACCAGTATTTAGTCTATTAAAAATGCTCTTTTTGAAGAAAAAAGTTTGGAAGTCTCTGATTAGTCAGAGTATAGTATGGGTCTTCACTGAGAAATATAGTGACCCGTTTTCTTTGTGAAAACCTGGGAAAATGCAAGTGATGTGTGTGTTCTATTTGCATTGAAACAATGTGATTTTGTGTTTTCTTTTTGCTTTTCCTGACTTAATTCAGAAATTGTACAGTCTTTGGGGGGGGAGTCTTTTGTTAATATATTTGCAATTCATTAAAGGATACAGAAAATCCAAATAAATTACTTTTGAAAGCAATTTATAATCAAGTTGTTAAAGCTATATAAGAGCTGTGCGATCTGTATTGTAATAGTAAGGCACAGCAAAGTTAGTGAAAGATTACAGCTTTATGTTTCATAAATGCCCAGGGTAATGTTTCTTCTTTTTAACTGACACACACCCACACACACACATTGTTTTTTAGTATTATTTGGAATTTCAAAATAAACATTGTGACAAAAATGGTAACTTTTAGAATATATATATACATATATTTTTTTTTTCAAATAGTAGAAGCTGTTTGACAGCAGCTGCCACTTTGCGAGGCAACTACTTATTCTTTGCTCATGTGATTTCTAAAATTCCTTTAAAAGGGACACAAACTTTTTTTTTTACACTTAGAATCTATTTTAAAAATCAAGATCTGGCCTTGGCGGGTGTAGCTCAGTGGGTTGAGTGTCGTCGTCCTGTGAACTGAAAGGTCACCGGTTTGATTCCCAGTCAGGGCACATGCCTGGGTTGCAGGCCTGGTCCCCTGTTGGGAGCGTGTGAGAGGCAACCAATGGATATTTCTCTCACACATCAGTGTTTCTCTCCCTCTCATTCTCTTTTCCTTCCTATCTCTCTGAAAATAAATAAAATCTTTAAAAAAAAAATCAAGATCTGAAAGAAGCGGAATATAAAAACTAAATTTTACTCTAGCCTGATATCTTGGAGAAAGTGGATAGAGCCAAAGGATTTTGTTCAGACTGGAAGGAGTTAGTCATAGGGAGAAACACGTGAAATGGAATGAGCTAGGCAGGCAGATGAGAGCAAACCAGAGTTCATAACCTGCGACGGCCATTTACTATCAGCTGGACAGGGATTACTGGGAGTGTAGACACGAAGTAATCTTTGGCTCATTTAGCTGCTAATTAATGATTAATGAAGGTTTGCTATAGGTTTTATGAGTGCAAAGTTTTCTAAATAGCCATGTTGAATGAGATCATGACATGTGTACTATGTAACTTTCTTTTCGTACAATATTTTCAATCCTCAACCCTGTAAGATAGGTATTTCTCTGTTTTACAAAAGAGAAAACCGAGGCTTGGTTATCAGATCTATCATCTGCATAGTTCTTTGATGGGACTTTGTATCCTGCCTCTACTTTTCACACAAATTGAAAATATTGCCACTCCTCTTTGAATGACTAGAATTTGCTTTGAAATAGAAAATTTAAATCCTCAATTCTTTTAGTTCTTATATATTTTCTTACCAATTTCCCTTCTCAAAGCCATTCTTGTAGTCAACACCCACAAAACAGAATTTGCAGTTTGGGGCTAATAGCTGTATTTGAGAAAATTCAAATTTTTGAAAATGCATACATAATGTTTCACTGGACTTTGAGTAAGCAAAAGAGTAACAGAAGCTAAGAACAATGAAGTAAAATTAAGGTTTTTAATCATGTACTTATTTATTTATTTGCTTATTTTGTTTTCACCCCTGACCCTAATCGGGTATTTTTAAAAAGCACTGAACTAATATCTAAAAAAGTGTAGATTTTGCCCCTTAGTAGCTGTGTGACCCTGAACAATTTAAATTCACTTAAATCTTTTTTTCATTAGTTCATAGAAGATCAGTCTAGCCTTATAGCTGACAGGGTACTGAGGATCAAATGTGTTAAATCCTCATGGAAGCGTTGTGTAGAGCTGAAGTGCTGTACAAACGTACTGTGGTATTACCAGGGTCATGATGTTATGGAAAACAGGGTTGATCCAAAACATGATCCCGTGAGACAAATCCCCAGTAGAACAGTAAGTTTGTAATCTAGAACAGGGATTATTTGTGGCCTGCAGTCAAATATGCCCATTATCTGTTTGACTTGATAGGCACACAGCCATGCCTATTGTTTACATATTGTCCATGGCTGCTTTCTCACTTCAGTGACAGAGTTGAGTAATGGTCTGAGAGTGTATGGCCTACAAAGTCTTAATATTTATTATCTAATATTTTATAATATATAGAGAGGTGCATGCTAGGTTGTACTATACATACATAGTCTGACACTTTATATTTTGCAACCCCTGATCTAGAACTTAATAGCTCTATTGACATAATCATCTGCAAATCACCCAAATAATGTGTCATCTGAGATGCCAGCTTCTCAATACGTTGTGAGTTATAGCCCTGGACAAGGTGCTCCACAAGAAGAAAAATCTCAGTAATTCTTAGTTTCTTAGTGAAAAGACAGACTTGATTAAAGGGAGATACATATATATATATTCCTTAAATTTATTGCTGTTTTGTAGCACAGCAATCCATGTTACATCTGTGCCCATAATCATTTGCGTATCTTGAATAATACTAGGGTTTATTTTTTTTACTTAGCATTTATGGATCACTTTGATATGAGAATAATCTCATTTCTTCTTTACCATCTTATAAGGTAAGGCATGTATTACCTGTTTTATACAACAAGAAACGAAGATTTTGAGAAACCAACGCATTTGCAAAAAAAAAAGAAAATTCCAGGAACAACTTAACAGACTTCTGCTAACATATTGGCCAGAAATGCTTCATATAATCACCCCTAGCTGCAAAGGATGCTAGTAATTTAGAATCTGGTAAAAAAAGGGTTTGTCATGACCAGTTAAGGTAAATCATGACATCTGGAGTGGGACACAGGAAAGAGACTTTGTTAGCAAAGAAAAAGGATAATGGCTGCTGTCTCAGCAGCCAGGAGCACCTGCCACACTGCTGTGGAGGAGCTACTGCTTCTTCTCAGTTGACTTTGTATTCAATTTAGTGAACTTTCATGTTCTAAGAGTTTGTAGGGTTTCTGTTTAAGATGATACTATCTGCAAATAATACGATTAATCCTTTTTTAATCCTTGTACAAAATATTTCTTTTTCTTTATGTATTTGTTTTTTTCTGAAAACAATTTTTATTTAACTAAGGGTTTAAATACATTACATAGCATTAAAACTGAAGGGGAAAAACCTCAAAAGCAGTTTATTTCACATGGCATCAGACAGCTGTTGCTAGTAAAAATATAGAACGCTTCGCAGATTTGCGCATTGTTCTTGCGCAGGGGCCTGCTAATTCACTCGTATCGCTCCAGTTTTAGCAGGTGTGCTGCTGAAGCAAGCACGCCCTTTCTTTTTAATTTGCTATGGCTAGGATCACCAATTTACTGTTGGCAGTAGATCTATAATGATGGCAACCGCTCAATGCCTTATTTTCAATCTTAAAATGCTTCTTAATTTTTTCAACCTTTTAACTCAATTATGCAATCTAAGACCACTCATATGCAATATGTTCCCTTTGCTTGTCTCATCAATCCCAGAATTTAACTCCCACTTTAACTGTCATTTATAGCATTTGTACTCAGTTAAGATACCTCATTTCTATTGCGAGTTTCTAATGGTTTTTAGGTTGACTAGGTGCTGAAATGTATCCATTTTTAAAAGCACATTGAGACTAGGGCTGGGAAACAAGGGTAGTAGTCTGATTACAAATGTGCCCCTCACTCTCCCAAAACAACCATAAAATCTTGTAGAACAAATAAAAGTTACACAGGACTCATGTCTTCATTACAGAACTCACTGTAACTTCAAACTACCTTTAAGTAGAGGACAACTTTTCTAGTAGGGACCTTGGTACCACATGGGCCTGTGGGTGCCCAGACTGCGAAAGGAGGTTGTCACTCTGTGGGACAACAGAATGGAGTAGAAGACAGAGGAAGCACAGGCAGCATCTACAGGGAAGAGAACATGAAGCCAATGCAAACTACTGAACACAGGTTGGGACTTGTTAGACCATAGCCCTCTCTTGAGGAAAAGGGTTGAAAATGTGTAGGACAACAGCCTCAGAGAGTCAGTGTTTCTGGGGAGAAACAGGTAGGGAGAAGAGGTGGTTAAAGGAAGATGGGAAAAGTAAGACTGGTAGGAAAGAGAAGCAAGGTATATTGATTGACCTTTCTTTCCACCCTCTCACCAGCAGATCCTTAAAACAGCATAAAAGAAGGTGGAACACACATGTAAGGGCTCTAAAACTTAAGAATTCTTGTTTGCGCTATTTAGAATAGAGTACAGCAGTTCACATGCATGCAAAGCAATTGTCAAGTCAGAAAATGGAAATTGGAGCCTTTTTGCTGGTAAGTCTCCCCCAAAAAACAACCATGGAGAAAAATAATCTTTCTAAAAGAATGAGAAAGTGAAAAGCCACCTTAAGAAGACAAATGACAAACTGGGAAGAAATGTTTGCCCACATAACAGATAAGGGGCTAATAATACCAATGTAGACATTTCTTTTTTTAATTTTGGGAGGAAAAGATATGAATAGACAATTCACAAAAAGTTATAAAAATGGCCCTTAAACATGAAAAGTTGTTCAACTTCACTCAACAAGGGATACAAATTAAAACTACATTGAGATACAATTTCTCACCCAACAGAGTAGCAAAAATGCAAAACTTGAGCCTGCACTCAGTTGGCCGAGCTGTGGGAAACAGGCACTCTCATTGGTGGTAAAATGCAAAATGGTATAACCCTGTGAAGTGGAATTTGGTCATATTCGGCAAAACTCCATATGCGTCTACTCACCCTGCAACCCCTCTTCTAGGAATTTACATTGAAAATACATTTCAAAAATACATTTGCATAAGCTTATTCATTATAGCATTATGTGTAATTGAAAAATAATAGAAACCAAGTGCCCAAGCATAGAAGATTGGTGGGGTAAACCAGTACATGCAATATTCTGCAGCTATTAAAAAAAAAAGTAGGACAAGCTCTATGAACTGTTAAATGGAATGATTCTCAGGAGGTGTTGAGTGAAAAGTAAAGTGCAAAAGATAAATATATATGTGTGTGTGTCTACTCAAAAAGGGAACAATGGAAAGATAAACCAGAAAATAGTGAAGTTAGTTACCTATAACAGGTAAGGAGGAATGGAATGGGAGGGATTTGTGAGGGAATGACATTTCTCTGATTATACTTCTTTTTTTTAATAAAGATTTTAAGAAGGGGGAGAGAGGGAGGGAGATAAACACTAATGTGCTAGAGTAACAGATCAGTTGCCTCTCACATGCCCCCAAACCGGGGACCAGCCCACAACCCAGGCATCTGTCCCTATGTCCCTACCAGGAATCTGATTTTACATATATATATATGTGTATATGTATATGTGTGTGTGTGTATGTATATACACACATTTTAAAGATTTTATTATTTTTAGAGAGGGGTAGGGAGAGAGGCAGAAGGGAAGAGAAACCTCAATGAATGGGTGCCTTTCACCTGCCTCCAGCCACAGACCTGGCTGGAGACCTGGCTTGCAACTTGATTATGTACCCTGGCTGGGAATCGAACCAGCAACCTTTGGATGATTCTGTTTTTTATAATATATATTTTTTAATTTTATTTATTATTTCCAGAGGGAGAGAGACATCCATGTATGGTTGCCTTTCACCTACCTCCAGCTACAGACCTGGATGGAGACCTGGCTTGCAACCTGGTCATATGCCCTCGCTGGGGATCGAACCAGCCACCTTTGGGTTCTCAGGCTGGCACCTTATCCACTGAGCCACCAGCCAGGGCTAATATTTTTTACTTTTGAGAGCATAGTAACATGCTATTTTTTAAACAATAAGAACTGGAAAGGGAAAAAAACTAAAATTGCAATTGAACTGACTCAAATGAACCTAACTGTAGTAGTTCAAATGAATACGGTAACCATCCTGGGAAGGGGATGGAGGGGTGGACTAAAAACTAATTAAAGTAACGTACGAACACATTATTTGACTACACTCTCAGTTTTGGGCAGGATAGGGTGTGCATTCGGGCTGTGCAAACAATGGCAAATGAATCCTGAACGCTTCAGTAGGTTTGCTTATTTTAGTATTATAAATGAAGCAGTGGGAATCTAACATATATCACAGGTTTGAACAAATGAGTAAATGTGTTGGTATCATTGGGGATTGGAGTTATCGATGTGGAAAACAGTACTTATAAATCTGGAGAGGAAAAGCAAGCGAACAAACAATCCTGTGGGTGTTAACTGGAATTGAAATTAGTTTGAATTCTTGATTTCTAAACCATAAGTATATATACATGATGCATGTATATATGTATAGGCATACACCCATCATACCTTATATACACATGTATTTATGTATTGCATGTATATTTGCAGGTACGTGTATGTATTTGTGTATATACTTGCATGTGGTTTCAACTGCCCACTGAAAGGGCCAAGAACTAAAGGCATCCTAGTAGCAATGAGCAATTTAGCGCCCAAATCTTGGGCTGGGACCGGGAAAGTACACATCTTGCTATGCCAGAAAGTAAGGAAGAGCTTAGAAAAAAGATGGGTGTTCACCTCAGGGACACAGGAGCCAACTTAAAGGGGCTCATATTTGATCACTGAGTAAGTACAAGAATAAATTATAAGCCATTGGGGAAAAATAAGGATTCATGAGCCTGTATTAATAAATGAATGAAGAAAGTGGGTCGAAGAAAGGGAGGATTTTCAAGCTGCTGTAACAATACCATAGACTGGGTGGTACAGCATCCACGCAAGTCTGGGGGCTGTGAAGTCCAAGGTGCCAGTAGATTCAGCATCTGATGAGAACCTCCTTCCTAGTTCATAGATGCTGGTCTTCTAGCTGTGTCCTCACATGGTGGAAGGGAAAAGGGAGCTCTGTGGGGTCTCTTTCATAAGGATATTAATCACATTCATGAGGGTTCCAAACTCATGACCTAATCACCCCAAGGGCCCACCTCCTAATTCCACCACATTGGGGGTTATGATTTCAACATATGCATTTTGGGAGGACATAAACATTTAGTCCATTGCATTCTCCCTCTACTTCCCCTTTCCCAAAATTCATATCCGCCTCACAGCAAAATACATTCATCCCACCCCAACAGCCCAAAAGTCTTTTCTCATTCACACATCAACTCAAAAGTCTGAAGTCCAGATCTCACTTAAATAATACTGAAATCAGATATGAGTGAGACTTAAGGTACAATTCAAACTGAGGTAAATACTTCTCCAGCTGCAAACCCATGAAATCAAGCAAGTGATAAGCCTCCAAACTACTACAGTGGTGGAACACACATGGTACAGACATGCTCATTCCAAATGGAAGAATAGGAAAAAAGAGATACAAACAAGTCCAAAATCTCACAGGGCAAATTTCATTAGGCCTTAAAGCTTGAGAATTATCCTCTTTGGCTCCATGCTCTGCCTTTCAGATCCACTGGGGTGTCAACATCACCCCCACCATCAAAAGTGGATTGGTAAATGTCGAGGGAGTGCCGGACCCATTTTGTAACTGATGGTAAGGATTGAATCAGGCAAGAATCATGACTGTATGCTAAATCTACGGGGAATTTTTATGACAACCACTATTTTGCATGGTTTTAATAAGGACACTAATAATATTAATTTCAAAGGAGGAAAAAGAATTAGGGTGGGCAGAGCAGGGGAGAACAATGAGGGACAGTTTGGGACAACTGTAAATGAACAACAAGAAAAAGAAAAATTACTGGTAGAGAAATTGGACGACACCTCAACATGTTTTAAGCATATATGAGCACATCTACATAAAGATATTTTTTTCTTTCTTTCCTTACCCAAATGGAAGCATGTGTCATAAACATTGCTTCATGTTTGTTTTTTTCACTTAAAAATTTCCAGACATTATTCTCTAGTAGTATGTACAGGTAGGACTTCTCTTTTATGACTGGATACCATCCCATTGTATATTTAATAATAGCAATACAGCAATAATGATAATGACATTAAATACTTTGGTAGTAGCTAAACTGTTCTGAGTTTTACTTATATTGGCATATTTAATCCTCTCAACAAAACTGAAATAGGGGAGCAAAAAGGGGATGGATGTAATACAACAACAATAAAATTAAAAAAAAAAACTGAAATAGATCTGACTATTAGTCCCATGTTACAGAGATAAAAACTGAGGCACTGATGTTTAAATAACTTGCCCAATGTCACAAATTTAGCAAGTAATGGACAGGACCAGTTACCTAATTTGTGGGGTCCAGCGCAAAATGAATGTGTGGGCCTCTTGTTCAAAAAGTAGGAAAAAAGTGATATTAAAGGCACTAAAATATAAAGCTCTTACCTTTCTTTCGTGATCTTTGTCTTGACTTGCCATCATGTCTTATGTTATTTAATATCATCTAAGCAAAGAAAAATTAAAAATTTAAATCATCAGAAGAAATTTTACCACAAGTCTTTATCTTGTATTATTGCTAGGATTTTGCCCTGGCTGGTAGCACGGAGGATAAGGTGCCGGCCTGCGAACCCAAAGGTCGCTGGTTCGATTCCCCAGCCAGGGGACATAATGAGGTTGCAAGCCAGGTCTCCAGTCAGGTCTGTGGCTGGAGGCAGGTGAAAGGCAACCATACACTGATTCTTCTCTCCCTCTCTGCCTCTTTCTCTTCCTCTCTCTCTGGAAATAATAAATAAAAAATATTTTTAAAAAATGCTAGGATTTTGTTGTTGTTTTATTTTTTTACAGATTTTACAAGTATTTCTATAGAGAGAGGGGAAGGAAGGAAGCAAGAGAGGGAGAGAAACATCAGTGTGTGGTTGCCTCTCACACGCCCCTAAATGGGGACATGGCTTGCAACCCAGGCATGTGCCCTGACTGGAAATTGAACCAGCGACCCTTGGGTTTGCAAGCTGGCACTCAATCCACTGAACCAAACCAGCCAGTGTACCAATGCCAGTTTTTTGTTTTGTTTTTTAATTAAATTTTTTTAATTAAATTTAATTTATTTAAATATTTATTATTTTTAGAGAGAGGGGGTGGGAGGGAGGAAGAGAGGAAGAGAGACATCAATGCATGGTTGCTCCTCACCTGCCTCCAGCTACAGACCTGGCTGGAGACCAGGCATGCAACCTGGTCATGTGCCCTGTCTGGGAATCAAACCAGTGACCTTTGGGTTTGCAGGTCGGCACCTTATCCACTGTGCCATCAGCCAGAGCACAAATGTCAGTTTTAAAGAGCATTTACTTAAATCACATGTTGGATTGTTGAAATTATACAATTTGTATTTTTTGTATATTTTATTGATTATACTGTTACAGTTGTCCCAATTTCTTTTCCCTTTGTTTCCCTTTGCCCAGTAGGGTAATCTAGGTTGTAGGCTCTTGCTTTTTCATGACTTTAAATACTTCTTGCCAGACCCTTTTTACCTACATTTCTTTTGAGAAATCAGGTGATAGTCTTACAGGAACCCCTTTGTAAATAACTCTCTTCTCTGGCTGCTTTTAAGATTCTGCATTTTAATTATGAGGTGTCTTGGTGTGGTCCTCTTTGGGTCTAGCTTGTTTGGGAGTCTCTGTGCTTCTTGGAGTTATATGTCCATTACCTTCACCAAATTTGGGAAGTTTCATTATTTTTTCACATAAGTTTTCAATTTCTTGCTCATCCTCCTCTCCTTCTGGAACCCCTAAAATTCAGATATTGGCACATTTAAAGATTTTATTTCATTATTTTTTAGAAAGAGGGGAAGGGAGAGAGGCAGAGAGGGAGAGGGACATCAATGTATGGTTGCTTTTCACCTGCCTCCAGCCACAGACCTGACTGGAGACCTGGTTTGCAACCTTGTTATGTACCCTGGCTGGGGAATCGAACCTTCGACCTTTGGGTTCGCAGGCTGGCGCCTTATCCACTGTGCTACCAGCCAGGGCCTAGATATTGGCACATTTAAAGTTGTCCCAGAAGCTCCTAAGCCTCTCCTCATTTTTTCTTGTTAGTTCATTCTGTACTGGTTGACTGTTTATTTCTTGCTTATGTCCCAGATCATTGATTTGAACCCTGGTTTCCTTCCCTTCACCATTAGTTTTGTGTGGATTTTTCTTCATTTCGCTTAGCATAGCTCTTGCTTCTTTGCTTTTGCTGTACTCAAGAACGTCTGCCAAATCTGTGAGTATCTTTATCACCAGTGTTTTGAATTCTGCATCTGTTAGGTTGGGTATCTCTTCATTGCTTAGTTCTCCCACTGGAACTTTGATCCGTTCCCTCTTTTGGGCCATACTTCTCTGTCTCCTTAACTTGACAGCCTTCTGTGTTTGCCTCTGTGTCTTCGGTGGTGCAGTCGCACCCCTTACGTTGGAAGGGGTGGAGCCTTAGGTACTCATCGGTTCAGGGGCAACCTGTTTCACCACATTGTGATGATCCTTTGCAGGAGGGGTCAGAGAGGGAACAATGGCGGCCTGCTCAGCACTCATCCCCTTTCTACTAATCAAACAATCTCTGCTGAGAGAGGGCAGTTTCTTCCATTGTCCCACCCCCCACTGATTTTCACAATCAATTGCTGCTGCTGCTGCGGCTGGTGTTGCCACTGCCCTTGTTGTTGCTGCTGGGTGCCACTGGTGCCAGTGCCACCACACCCTGACCTCTGCCCCTAGCTCTACCCCTCCTACCTATGTGGATGAGTATTCCCTCTTTATTTCTGTGTTGGACCTCCCTTCAGTCTGATTTTCTGCATCTTTTGAGTTTTTTATAGTTTTGAGTATATGTGTACGTTCTTAGTTGTGAAGGGAGGTGCAGCGTGTGTACCGGTGTCTCCATCTAGGCCAGGAAGTCCCCACTTTGTATTTTATTGTTTGTACCTACCTGCACATGTATTTTGCTCTTACCAGAATAGTGAGAACTCTGGATAAATTAACTCAAATGTTTTGATTTCACTTTTTGCTATAGGTATATTCTGCCATTATTCTGCTTTCAGCTTACTAATGAGTAAGGAAGGACTGAAAGAAAAGGAACTCCGGGTTCCTTTTTCCTTCTATGTCATCTTTTTCATCATCAGTGATTGGCTAACACAAAGAAATAACATGAATAAGAAAAGATATACAGTTCCTTGGTCTTTCATGTTTCTTAGAATGCATTGCCTTTCTTCTGGGTTGGAAGCAAGTTCGAGTTTGAATGGAAAGCATGGCCTCTCAGGGCTTACTCAGTCATACATGTAACACAAATACTTTGCACTTACTTTGAATGTTGCTGAACTCTCACATATGGGTTCCCCCCATCCCCAGAATTCTGTGCTCATGGGCCATCATACATGCTTTATATAAATGGGGTTACAAGGGATGCTGACACCTAATTGTGTATATCTCTCCCACTTCCTCATGCAATTGCTCCACTGGCCCATTGGACTTTATTTATAAAACCCAAGTTCAAAAGGAAAGTTATACCAAAGGGTCGCTGGTTCAATTCAAAGTCAGGGCACATGCCTGGATTGAGGACCAGGTTCCTGGTTGGGGACATGCGAGAGGCAACCACACATTGATGTTTCTCTCCCTCTCTCTCTCCCTTTTCCTCTCATTAAAAATAAATAAATAAAACCTTCACATTTTTTTTTTTTTCAAGCCCTGGCTGGTGTAGCTCAGTAGATTGAGTGCCTGTCTACAAACCAAAGGGTTGCTGGTTTGATTCCCAGTCAGGGCACATGCCTAGGCAGGTTGTGGGCCAGGTCCCTGGTTGGGGGCACGAGAGGAGCAACCACACATTGACGTTTCTCTCCCTTTGTTTCTCACTCCCTTCCCCTATCTCTAAAAATAAATAAAACCTTTAACAAGATGGCAACAGCAGAGTGTGGAGCCCTGTGTGACTGCACAGGTCATATGCCTATGAAGATATAGCCCTAGTCCTGGCTGGTGGCACAGTGGATAGGGTGCCGGCTTGTGAACCCAAAGGTCACTGGTTCAATTCCCCAGTCAGGGTACATGGTTGGGTTGGTTGCAGGCCAGGTGTCTAGCCAGATCTGTGGCTGGAGGCAGGTGAAGGGTAACTGTACATTAATGTTTCTCTCCCTCTCTGTTTCTCTCCCTCCCCTCTGAAAATAATAAATAAAATCTTAAAAAAAAAAAAAAAAAAAGACAGCCCTGGTAACAGAGAAGTCAAATCATAATTTATTTAACCAGTCCTTTAATGAACTACATTTAAATTTTACTTTCTTCACCTTTTGCTATTAGAATGTTTGTTAAAAAACAAACCAAAAACCAAGTGTGTACAGATTATCTCAAAAATTGGCAGTAGGTGAATATTTATTATACTTTTTTCTATTTTATTTAATGTGCTCTGATAGAACCTCACTTATATTCTTTGGTTAATATTCTTCTTCATGAGCAACTCTGTGATGATAATAAAATCAGCAGCCCCATATTTCCAGATTTTTCAGAGACTACATCAGCAAGATAAATGCTAGAGCATAAAACAGCGCTTGCCACATAGTAAGGTGCTCAGTAAATATTTGGGGAATGAATGAATAAATTTCTAGAGTTGGAATTGGTGAGTTAAAGGGTATTTGCATTTATAATTTTGGTAGCTATTGCCTAATTGTTCTCCATAGATACTGGAACAACTTTTATATTCACCAGTTATGTGAAAAATTATTTCCCCCTCTCCATTTGACAGCACAATGTGTTAGCAAATGTTTGTCTTCATGATCTGTTAGATGAAAATAGTATCTCAGTGGAGCTTTAAATGCATGCCTTTCAGTAAAGTTGAGCAGGTTTTCATTCTTTTAAGAGCCATTCCTATTTCCATTCTTGTACAATTTCCATCATATCCTTTAGGGTCCATTTTTCTAGAGATGCTGTTTTCAAAATAACATTGTGAAATGTTCATTTCACAATGAACATTTTCATTGTGAAATATATTACACAGAGAAAAATATATAAAAGTTTTGTGTACATTTTCATAAACAGTTCTACAGCAGATACTTGTGTACCCATCACCTGAACAAAAAGTAGAACACTGCCTCAGCCCCAGTCCAACAAAACTCCCTTTTTTTTTTTTTTATCATATTTTTAAAAGATTTTATTATTTTCAGAGAGAGGGGCAGGGAGGGAGGCAAAGAGGGAAAGAGAAATCAATGTATGGTTGCCTTTCACCTGCCTCCAGCCACAGACCTAGCTGGAGACCTGTCTTGCCACCTGGTTATGTGCCCTGGCTGGGAATCAAACCAGCGACCTTTGGGTTCTCAGGCTGGCTCCTTATCCACTGAGCTACCAGCCAGGGCTTCAGCTTATCTTTTATTGTGTTTATTTCCTTCCTTTTCTTTATAATCTTACCATCTATTTATTGCATCCCTAAGCAATGTAGTTCACGTTTGCCTACTTTTAAACTTTATATAAATGGAATCATAGTATATATGTTTTTGCATCTTGCTTTTGTGCATGTTCAAGATTTCCTTTGTAAAAATGTATACGTTGTTGACTATAACCATTAGTTTATTAATTTTCATGGTACAAATAAATGACAATTCAACCATTGTACTCTTAGTAAACATTTGGGATACTGAGGGCACTGAGGAACAATGCTGCTATGACTATTTTTATACAGTAATACTGATGGTTAAAATTCTGCATTTCCTTATATTATATATCCAGTAATAGAACTGCCGGGACATTGAGTATGCATATCTTCAATTTTATTATATTATATCCAATTTTTTTCCAAAGTTGACTACTGCCAGTCTACACTCTCACCAGCAGCATATGAGGATTGCTGGTCTTTGTTCATTTGTAAGAGGTCTTTATATACATCCTTAAAGAAATTAGCCCTTTGTAATAGGAGTAGCAAAATTTTCTTTCCAAGTTTACAATCTCTTTCAAGCGGCACTAATGTTCTTCCACCCCCATCCCACCGTACTTTGTCAGAGAAATGAAGATGTAACTGGGAAAAGTGGAGCATTTTTGAAGCATTTAAAATGCTTTCTAATTTTGAAAGCATTTAAATGAAAAGTAAGCATTCTGGGTTAATCATATTATTACTCTTAATTTACTATTATACATGTCATTGATACAAATAATCATGCCAGAAATTTTCATGAAAAGCTCTGGAATACAAGATGTCATATATAATAATAATGGTAGTTAAAAATGGAATGTTTAGCCTGTATCAGGTCCTAGGTTAAATCTATTATATATATTAACTGATTTAATCCTCACAAAAACCCAGGAGGTAGAATATATATATATATATCTTCATTTTATAGGTATGTGAAATAAGGAGCTGGGTCAAAGATGTTTTCTAGGGTTGATTTAAGCAAAATTAATAAACAGAAAAGATTATTTTTTAACTGATAAAGGTTATTTTAAAAAATTTGATTTTCCTCTTGGGAATTGATGAAACCCCATCCTGGGTT
Organism: Noctilio leporinus; assembly: GCA_004026585.1. Lineage (NCBI taxonomy): Eukaryota > Metazoa > Chordata > Mammalia > Chiroptera > Noctilionidae > Noctilio > Noctilio leporinus. Next base: position 279,466 of record PVIW01001012.1, on the reverse strand, counting down.
CCTTTTCCCCATGTTCTCAGATTCCCTATATACAGCATAGCTTTCTGTTTTTTCTTTGAAGAAAGATAAAAAATGTATACATGTTTTTTCCAACCCTTTCTTATAGCCGCTTGCTCTTCTAGTCACAGGGACATGAGAAAGCTGCAGGCAGCACCAGGGAACCAGAGGATGCTAGAAGCAAATGGGGGTGCGGTAGAGGTGGCCCTGGCTGGTGGGCTCACTGGGTTAAGCACAGGCCTGTGACTGGAAAGGTCATGGGTTTGATTCCTGGTGGTAAGAACATGCCTGGGTTGTGGGCCATGTCCCCAGTTGGTGGCATGCAAGAGGTAACTGATTCATGTGAACATAAATGTTTCTCTCTTCCTTCCTCTCTCTCTAAAAATAAAATCTTAAAAAAAAAAAAAAAAAGAAGAAGCAAAGTGCAGGGTCACAGCTTGCTGTGGTATGTGGATGATGGGAAAGATGCTTTCTTTAGGGTATGGTTTCTTAACCTGTGGTCCACAGATTAGAAAATCCATGAACTCAGATCAGGAAAAGCAGTATGCCTTTATTTTTGTTAAAGTGTAACAGAAAGGTCACAGGTTCGATTCCCAGCTAGGGCAACATAACTAGGTTGCAAGCCAGGTCTTCAGTCAGGTCTGTTGCTGGAGGCAGGTGAAATGCAACCATACATTGATATCTCTTTCCCTCTCTGCCTCTCTCTCTTCCCCTCTTTCTAAAAATGATAAAATAAAATCTTAAAAAAAAAAGTGTCACAGAAAATTTACATTTTTTCAAGTACAAATAGAGTCAATAAACAAAGTAGTATTGGCAGTACCTGTGATCTTGACACCAATAGAAATCACAGATATTTTCCAAACATATTACAGTTGTTGCAGAGATCTTGAAATTATTTATGCTCATTTACTGCCTCAAAATTCTGTTGGTCATTAGGCCTGGATTTAGATCTTATTAATATATTAATATAAAACCCAGATATTAATATATCATACTTTTCAAAGGATTTTGAAATTTGTAGTTTAATATCATTGCTTTCCTTTGAATGCCAGCGTGTGTTTCTTATCCATTGGGAAACATTCTGAGATGATGTCTATATGCTTCTTCAGACTACCAAAGGGTTTGTGGTATGAAAAAAATTAAGAACTCTGCTTTGTAGATATTTCCTTGACTGTCATTCTTTAACAAATTTTTTTTATTGATTATGCTGTTATAGTTGTCCCAATTTCTTTTCCCATTCTCCTCTCTGCCTACCCCACTCCCTCCAGGAATCCCAACCCCCTTAATTCATGTCCATGGGTCATGCACATAAGTTCTTTGGTTTTACCCTTTCCTGTACTATTCTTCACATCTCCCTGTCTATTCTGTACCCACCAATTATGCTTCTTAATCCCTGCACCATTTCCCCTCTCCTAGCTGACATCCCTTCAAATGTACCCCATACCTCTGATTCTGTTCTCATTCTGGCTGTCTGCTTAGTTTGTTTTTGTTTTTATTTTTTAGATGCCGTTGTTGGTAGTTGTGAGTTTGCTGTCATTTTAATATTCATACTTTTGATCTTCTTTTTCCTAAATAAGTGCCTTAAACATTTCATATAATAATGGCTTAGTGATGATCAATTCCTTTAAGTTTACCTTGTCTGGGAAGCACTTTATCTGCTGTTCCATCCTAAATGATAGCTTTGCTGAATAAAGTAGTCTTGGCTGTAAGTCCTTGCTTTTCAGACTTCTAGTATTTCTTGCCAGGCCTTTCTTGCCTGCAAAGTTTCTTCTGAGAAATCAGCTGATAACCTTATAGTTTTCTCTTTGTAGGTAACTCTTTTCTTTTCTCTTGCTGCTTTTAAGATTCCTTCTTTATCTTTTATCTTTGGCATTTTAAGTATGATGCATCTAGGTGTGGTCCTCCTCGGGTCTTTCTTGTTTAGGACTCTCTGTGCTTACTGGACTTATATGTCTATTTCCTTCACTAAATTATTAATGTTTCATTATTTTTTTCACATAAGTTTTCAATTTCTTTTTCTTCTCCTTCTGGCACCCCTATGATTCAGAAGTTGGCATGTTTAAAGTTGTCCCAGAAGTTCCTAAGCCTCTCCTCGTTTTTTCAATTCTTGTTTCTTCATTCTGTACTGGTTGACTGCTTATTTCTTCCTTAGGTTCCAAATCATTGACTTGAACCCCAGTTACTTTCCCTTCACCACTGGTGTGGATTTTCCTTCACTTCTCCCCTTCTGCATTTGCAGTATTCAAGCATGTCTGTCAAGTCTGTGAGCATCTTTATCACCAGCGTTTTGAACTCTGCATCTGTTAAGTTGGATCTCTCTTCATGACTTAGAGCTCCCACTGGAACCTTGATCTGTTCCCTCTTTTGGGCCATACTTCTCTGTCTCCTCAACTTGACGGCTTTCTGTATTTGCCTCTCTATCTTAGGTAGAGCTGTCACATCTGTTACATTATAAGGAGCTGAGCCTTAGGTATTTATCATTAAGGGGTGACCTATTTCACCTTGTTGTGGCTCTGTACATGGGGGAGGGGTCTGAGAGGAAACAATGCATCCTGACCCCTGAGACACAGTTTCTTCCTGCACCCACCCCTCACTGGTTTTCACAATCAGAAGCAACATGGCTCTATTTTTGCCAGCGCCAGATCTGTGAGCTGTGTGGCCTGGTCTGAGGCTGGGAATGGCTTCCCAGGTTTAAATGTGTGAGGGCGCTTTTCGCTTGGCCTCATATCCTGCACCACCTCCACCTCCAGCACTCTGTGCTGTCTGTCCCAGCTCCACCCCTCCTACCTGTCTAGCTGAGTATTAATTTTTTCATTTGTTGCATTTCCATGTAGTTTGATTTTCTGAAACTCCTGGTTGTTTTTGTTTAGTTTTGAGGTAGATGTAAATTCCTTTGTAGTTGTGAGGGAGGTGAAGCATGTCTACCTTAGCCTCCATCTTGGCTGATGGCCCCTCAGCTTTCAATGTTATCGAATGAGCCTAAAGAGGATCCCTGATGTGAGTAGTCTCAAGACCAGTGAGGCTCTTACAGTTTTTAGTATTCTATTTTTCCAGAGACATTTCCTCCCTTAACTTTCATGTCTCTTTTATATTGTTTTCCTTTTCTTTAAAAAAATATTTTACTTACTTTTAGAGAGAGGGGAAGAAAGGAAGAAAGCAAGGCAGAGAAACTGCAGTGTGTGAGAGCTACGCCCCCCCTAACTGGGACTTAGCCCACAACCCAGGCATGTGCCCTGGCTGGGAATGGACGGGGGTGCGGATGGAGGTGGGGGGAGGATCTTTCCAGTCCTAGGTTGGCTTTCACTTCACTGAGCCACACCAGCCAGGGACACCAAGTAAGAGAATTCTTACTGATTCTCTTCTCTTTCTGTTTCTTTTCATCTTCCAGTGATTGTCTTTTTACACTTAAATGGGGATTTTATTATTTAGTTTGTTATCAATCACCACATTTAGGTGGAGACCCCCAGAACTCCCCTAGTTCAGATTATCTGCCCACTCCCAATTTCCGTAACTCCAGCTGGCTCTGGGACATCTTCACTTGGTTTTACCCCTGGTCTCTGGAACTGAACATATTAAAGGCTAAGATTCCTCCCTAAATCTTGTTCCACTTTGCCTAGATGACCATCTTGTCTGTTCCCCTGGTTTTCCAACCTTAGAATTATTTTTAAATTTAAATTAATTACTTTAAAAAAACCCCTAGAATCTTTGAGAGTTGTACAAAAAAATAAAAAGATACAAAAGGACATGCAGTGAAATATTGATCTTCCTCCCACCTAGTCCCCTAGGTCTCCTGCTCAGGAAGAAACCACGGTTAGGAGCACTTTGAGTCATTTGGATTCCTTCTTATATTGGCTATTTCTCAAGTCCCTCCCTGTTTGTGAGAGATGTGTGCCCTTTCCTCTCCAGGCTCTCGTGACCTTATATCTAGTTGACTTTATAAGTAAGAATTAGTATGTGTATGTTTTATACATATATACAAATCTCCCCTATGGCCTTCCTGCCTTGAGTTTTCATCACGTCGCTTCCTGGATGAGGAGCCTACAAGGGTGAGGGGCCGGGGCTGGGGGTGATGGAGAAGAGACTCTAAAGGGGACTTAGGTAGAGGGTTCGGAGTGGCCAACGGGTAGGCAGCTCTGCCAGGAGGCCTATTTCTGTCCTTCCCACCTCGGGCCTCCTTTCAGTACTCTCGTCCAAATGTCTCTCGTTTCCAAAAGCCGAGAGAGACAGCGAGATACACAGAGACAGAGACATCGGGGCACCAGCATCCCTCTCCCCCTTCTGTCCCGCCCCACCGTCCTGACGGACATCGGCCGCCAGCCAATGCTACTTACGACGTGCCCAGGAAGGACCAATGAGCGACAGAGGAGGGCGGAAGGTTTCCCCGCCCCCACTTCTAGGCTTGGTTGAGCCGTGCAGGTAGGTCCGGGCCCGGGGAGCTGCCGTTGGCACTGGTGCCCCGAGGGGTGGGTGCACGAGTCGGTAGGGGTGATGGTGGCGGAGGGGAGGTGGTCTTGTCTGCGGGAGTCCGAGGGGGTGGCCGGGACGGGGGGCGAGGGGGCCGAAGGGCCCGGTGAGCGGGCGCCACCGAGGGCCCTGAAAGCGACTGGGCTGGGGGAGTGGGGACGCGTGTGTGGGGCACGGGGACCCCCGCCCCGCGCCCTCTTGCAGGCCTCCGGGCCGCTGGCTGTCGGCCGAAGAGTCAGGGGCCTGGTGCCCAGGGGCAGGCCGGGGCCGGGCCTGGGGCCGGGGGCGTCGAGCAGAGCCCGGGGCTCAAGGCCGAGCCGAGGTGGGACGGACCGACGCGGAGAGGACGGGAAGCAGCCTCCTCCGTGCCGCCCCTCCTGAAGCGAATGGGGGCAACGGCTGTAGGCGGCCCTGCCCGGAGCCCACTCACCCATTCGCCCCTCCCTAACAATGGGGATGGGGCAGAAGGAATCGCCCCGCTGCGGGAAGGTGAGGGGGCTAGGTTTGGGACTAGGCTCCAAGGTGGGGGTGGGGTGGGAACTCAGGCTGCCCCCGTTCTCTGCCTTTGGCGATGGGGACCCTGGAGGGGGTTCTTAAATAAATCCTCCAGACTTGGGTCGAGTCAAATTCGACACCCCCTAAAAAAAAAAATTTCAATGAGCTTTAAGGAAAGTGATGCCAAGTCTTCCAAGCTGTAGTGACAAACAGAGCAGGAACAAATCTACAGCAGAATTAAAAAAAAATTTTTTTAATGAGCTTATTGTAATAGTCTTTGATTTTTCGAAATTTATTTTACAGAGGTAGATGCTGTTATTTTTGTCCCTATTCGGGCAAGCCTCCATTTTAAAGTAGTAACTGGTTAAGCTGGAATTTTCTTTCAGGCCTAGGACTTGAACAAGGATCCTAGGGAGGTCATTTAATCCATCTTGCCTCAGGGCAAGCTTGCGTTCCTGCTGGTCCTCAAAACAAACTTGTTTGGTTTGTTTTTAAAAATCTCTAGGAAAAAAAAAAAAAGAAGAAGGAAAAGAAAAAAAAAGTCTTTAGGAAAGAATGTTCTTTTTATCTGTAGCACTTTAGTCAAGTTTTTTTTTTTTTTTTCTGTAGAATGGGTTCTGAAACAGTAAAATTAGAACAATGAGAACAATCAGAAAGGTTTCCATTAAATAAAATTAAATGTGGCAAGGGTCTTTTTTAGATGGTCAGTTAACATATCACTTGCCAGTTAAGTTTATGATGGGTAATAATTTTTGTATCTGGGATTTTGGTTTTCTAACTACTTGATAAGCAATTTTCTTTAATTTAATTTTATGGTTGTATTACATCCATCCCATTTCCCCTCCCCTCTCGATAAGCAATTTTCTATAATCTGTGTATTACACATTAAATCTACTTTTTATATAAAATATATTTCTACATACCTAAGGATATACACATGCCCACATTTGACTTTTTCCAAAGAGGACTGTGTTTTGTACATCTTTTTAGGATGGTGAGTACACTTCAGATCTCTGTCCAGGTAGCTTTGCTTATTCTTGATCATATTTTTAGTCTAAATGAAAGTCTTCTCTTGCAGATACCTTCTTGAAACAAAAAAAATTTTCCTACCTGCTCATACTTGGTGACTGAGGGATTACTAAAACTCCCATTTTGCTCATTTCTGAGTATTGTCTGAACTATTCCTGACACTATGAATACTATTTGGATGCCTTTTAAGGTAAGATGTGTTATTTTTTAAATTAAATGCCTCGTTTTATTTTTTTAGAATTGAGAATGTCCTAATTCTTATATTTTCAATTCTTCAACCCTCTTACCTGACACTTCTTTCCCCACAAAACTGTTGTTTGCTTTCTGGGACTGATTGTTTACTCCTTACTTTGTATTGCTACTTCTCTTGATAGTTGTAGTTAAAATATTAATAAGGTCTCAAACTAGCTTGCATTATAATGTGTTAATTTTGTATTATGACCATCCACATAGTTGTAAAATTCTTTTCCTACCTCAGTAGGATGGATTGGCAATTCAGACATCCAGATCCACTTTCAAACAGGTACTTGAGAGTCCTAGATACTAGGGTGTGTCCTATTCTTGCAAATCTATAGCTGATTCATGTGTTATAAAAGATGTGTCATTAACCATTTGTTTACTCTGAAATTTCATACAGGATATTAGAACATTTTAAGACCTGTTGGGCTGTGTGTACAACTCTATTGGAGAGTTTGGCTGCTTTTTAGTCCTTTGCATGGAAATTTACGCTCTTGTTCTCAACAGGTAGCACTTTGTACCAAGTTTCATCTTAAAGGATAAACCTCTTTTGAGCAATGTGAACAGATCTTTAGATGAAAAAGCTCTTGTTGCTGTGGTTTTTCTCAGGTCTCTTGGCCCCTTCCAATCTCTGATACATAGGTGGCTAAAGGACACTCCATTAGGACTAAGCAGAGAGGCAAAGTTTTAAGACATACTTAGGGAGGAAAATGGAGGAAGGCTAGAGAAAGAAAGACAATGAGTGATGGAAACCCTCTACCAGCTTCACCAGGTGGCACAGGTTGCCTTCCTTTTGGAGCTAGATATTAGGCTAGTTAGATCATTCCCTGTGTGGTCATCTGCCCTGTGGAATAAAGCAGAGAATAATGCAATCTGTGTACACTGAATATTTGGACTGTTGGAAATCTTTCGGTGAAAGTAGACTGAGTTCTCACCTTCATTTATGTTCCAGCTGCTACGGTTGGATAATGAGTGCTTATACTAGTGTGAAAGAAGTCAAAGTGACCCAGTTTTTCTAGCCATTCATCCTGTGGAATTGGAGGGGTTGCGTGGGGAACCCAGTCAGAAATCCTGAACCCTTAGAAATCAGAGGACCTGGTACACGAGTATTTCTCCTTGGTACTGAATATTCAGCACTAGGAGCTGTTGGCCTTTATTATCTTTAGGAAGTAGTCAGGAGAATATCAGCAGGTTCTCTAGAATTCCAAGAAAATGGAGATCAGTATATTGGGTTTCATTTTACAGTTATGTTGGTTTTAACATATTAGCTACACAGAGGCCTGCTTTTTAAGGTATATATGCTATTTAAGATTTTACCTTTAAATCTCTGAGCCTGGGTTGTTAGGCAGTTGACCCTTTAACAACTCTGGGGTTAGGTGTGCTGACCCTCATTCCTCCACCAGTTGAAAATATTGAAGAACTTAATATTTGAAAAATTACTGATTAGATAGATATATAGAGAGAAACATTCCTTTTTGTTCCACTCATTTATGCACTCCTTGGTTGATTCTTATGTGTGCCCTGACTTGAGGATTGAACCCATAACTTTGGGGCATTGAGATGATGCTCCATCCAGGATGCTGAACTACCTGGCCAGGGCAATAGTGAATAACTTTTGACGCCTCCAAAACTTACCTACTAACAGCCTACTGTTGATAGTCTTACTGATAACAAACAGTTGATTAACACATATTTTGTATGTTATGCATATTACATACTTAGAATATAATAAGTCAGACAGTTATTAAGAAAATCATAAGGAAGAGAAAATATGTGTATAGTCTTTATGGAAAAAAATTCTGTACAATTCAGACTCACATTGCTGAAGGGTCAGCTGTAGATCCACAGTGACACCTGAAGTTGTACCAAAGACATCTGGCTTGGTAGGCATACAGAAGGGAAGTCAGTGCTGTATACTATATAAATTACTACCTGTTAACTACTTAAGAATGTAGTTGTGTGACTGCCTTAATTTTATTTCCTACTAGTGGAAAGTCTCTTCTAAATCTAAACTAATTTTTATTTGTTAACATTTTCCTCCTTTTATTCCTAAAAAACAGTTAAAAAATGATAGTGTTTGATCTGGGCAGGGAAAAAAGGCACTTTTGGGGGGAAGAGAATAACACTGAATTCGCAGGATGGAAAAAAATGAGAGGGAGAGAACTTTATTCTTTTTTAGTTGTGAGTATCTCTGAAATGTCTCTGAGAAGTATTTTTAGGTTTTAGCTATTTATTTTTTAAGTAAAAAACTATGTTAGCTTAATTAAATTGTATACTTTGGAGCTAAAATGTTCCATTTTCTATAGTTGTTATGCTTTGTTTCTGATTATCTTATTTCAGAATGAATTCTAGTTCTTTTTTTTTTTTTTTAATTTAATTTCATTGTTGTTGTATTACTGAACTCTAGTTCTTAATCAGGCATTATTTAAGTGTTCGGCCTGAGTATGTGCTTGTTTCCATGCTTCTAGAAAGTAGCGCCAATATTCACCCTTTACTCAAACCAAAGTACCAAAGGAAACATAAGTTAACAACAAAGGACAAATAACTCCAAACAGAAAATCCTCAACTGAAGGCACACTTGTTATTTAAAAGTTCCTATGGAAATTGTTTACCCCTTTCTGTCTCTATCAGGGGTCTTCAGCCTTTTTGTTAGTAGCCCTGGCTAAGCAATATTGGTGATGTTTGCTGTTTCTGGGTGGAGTTGTCAGGGTTAGGATATGGGTGAGAAGGGAGAGGAACAGGAGAAGGAGGAGAATTGGTGAGTAGGAGAAAAGAGCAGTGAAGATGAGGTGGAAAGAAGAGATGGTCTTTGGTGTGTGTGATATGGTGCCTCCGTCATTTCTGCTCTTAGGGACTGAAATTTACTCTTTGTGCTAGACTGAATTATGATGAAAGCAAGAAGTGTTGACAAATAGAAGGACAATTAAAATATAATTCAATATGATATGGAAAGATCACCAAGAGATATAGTTAACTGATAAAGGCAAGATGCAGAACAGTGTGTATGATGTATTACCTTTTGTGTTTTTGAAAAAAGAGAGGGAAAAGAACATTTGTATTGCCTTGTTGCAAATGCATTTGAAAAACTTTAGAAGAATAAACAAGAAAATGGTTACTTGTGGAGTCTAGGGGCTATGCAGGTAAAGGACTTTGTGGGAAAGATATATTTTTAAATACCTTTTGATGTTTGTATCAAAATAAAAAAATTAAACATGGGTGAAAGGCAACCATATGTTGAAGCTTCTCTCCATTTCTTCCTCCCTCCCTCCCTGCCCTTCTCTCTAAAAATAATGAATAAAAAAATCTTTAAAAAATAAAATATGAAATTTAAAAAACGTTTAAAAAACAGTATCGCAGTCTTTATGCTTTTTCTTCTCCAGTGTCTAAAAGTCAGAAAAGTAAGGGCCACAACTGAGCCAAGACAGCCTTGAACAATGGCTGAAGGGATACGCACAAAGGGGTCATGTAGCCTAGCACACACATTCTAGGGATCTTGAGGAATTTTGAATTTATAGATGTATGTTTCTAGTACTGAATTATGAGATTAGGCATTAAAATTTTTTACCTGCTCTTAAACTTGTATTTATTTTTTATTATTTATTTTTTTCTTTTTACATCAATGTATGGTTGCCTTTCACCTGCCTCCAGCTACAGACCTGGCTGGAGACCTGGCCTGCAACCTGGTTCTGTGCCCTGGCTGAGGAATCGAACCAGCGACCTTTGGGTTCATAGGCCAGCGCCTTATCTACTGAGCCACCAGCCGGGGCTTGCTCTTAACCTTTTAGTATAAAAAGATTTTAATTGTTTATTCCTTTAAGTTGGCAATTAGATACACTGTCATGGTTCTTGGTTGTGCGATATTGGGCAATTTCTTAATCTCTCTGATATTTAGGGACCTCCTTTGTATTGGTAATAATATTAATATTTATTTTAGAGGATGGTTGTATATATTATACCTGTAAAGAATCTAGTTTCTGGCTTAGTGAACTATTATTACTAATAGTCCTTCACAGTGTGGTGGTTGGGTAGGGGCTCCGGCTGATTTTGGGCAAGTTCCTTAACCTCTCAGAGCCCGGTGCCCTCTGTGAAAGGGGTGTGATTACAGCACTCGGTAAGGACTAAAGGAGTTTCTTAATGCCAAGTACTTAGAATAACACTTGATATGTGCTCAATAAACACGAGCTGCTAATTTTCTTCATGACCTGTTTACCAGGGCTACTGCAACAAGTGCCACAAACAGAGTGGCTTGAACAGCAGAAATGTATTGTCCTTCAGGTCTGGAGGCAGAAGTCTGAGGGCGGGGTTACGCTCCCTCTTAAAGGTGCTCGGGCAGGGTCTGTTCCAGGCCCCACTTGTAGCTTTTGATAGTTCCTTGGCAGCACAATTCCAGTCTTGACATAGCATTCTCTGTGTGCATGTGTATCTTTGTGCTCAAAAATTCTCCTTTTTGAAAGGACAACAGTCACATTGGATCAGAGTCCCCCTAATGACTTCATTTTAACTTTTCTACCTCTATAAAGACACTATCTCCAGCTAAGGTTACATTCTGAGTAATTGGCGGTTAGGAGTCCAAACTATCTTTTTAGGGGGACACAATTCAATCCATAACAACTTCCAGTAGTTTTGTCCACCTCAAAATTATGTCATTTATCATGGGTGGCAGATCCTCAACACCTGTTACTAGAAAATGAAAATTTTGGTGCAGATTGAGTAAATAAGTAGATTGCTTCTTTAGGTTTCTTTTGCATTTATGTTTAATATGTATAATTTTTGTTATTAAAATGATAGGTTTATATAAAATTGGAACTTTAGAAGGTGAGTTTATTGTCTCTTCTTTTTTAGGTATCAGTAAAATTCTGAATTGAAAGATTAGGGTCAAGATTACAGTCTTGCTCTCCATGTCTCATCCTGTGTAGAAAATTATGGATCCTTAGGGTTTCCTTAATCTGTAAGAATTATGTCCAGGGATCTGTCTCTAGGGGGCTGGGAGGTAAGGATACCAATGTGGAATGAACACCCTCCTCATTATGTGAATAAAGAGATATTTTATGTTAATTAGGTGCCATATTTTAAAAAGCTCAGCATGGTTATTTTCCAGTGTTGGGCTTCAGACTGACGTGGGAGTGGTAGTAGTATGGGCCACCCCGGAAAGAGCAAGGCCTTTCCTTTTTCTTCGAGCCTGAGTGATTTGGCCATCCCTCTGCTTCTTTTCCCTCCTATTTGCATTTAGGGTAAACTTCCAACTTTCAAACATAGAATAGAGACTCATGATGATCTGGTTGCTGATGACCTTTCTGTTCTGTTTTTAAACTGTTCTTTTACCAGTGGCATACATATATCCACTCTTGTTTGATGGTTTCTTCTCCTGAAACATCTAGTGTTAAGACTTAAAATGATAATTTAGGTGAAAATCTTGTCTGCCTCCTTAAAGAAAGCACCCTGAACAAAATTTTATCTTTTAGTAGTAATTCAAAATTATTGAATATCCTCACTAGACCCATCAGTTACTGTATTGTGCTGAAAATAGAATTATCTTTAGAGACCATAGGATAAATTGCATTAGTGGACTAGTATGTACATATTACATACTTTTGGGCTATTCTTTATATTATTTTGTCTGTATTACCTATTTTCATTCATTATCTTCTACCTTCATATATTAATGCTTTCTTTCTGTGATAGGCTAGGACACCAGCAAACTATGCTTGTACAAGTTATTTGCCAGGGAGGGGAACTAAATGGTATTAGAAAAAAATACAATAACATTTTTTAAAAATAAAATACAAAACAACTAAAATAAATAGGTAATTTGCCAAGGAAGAGTAAATAGATCTTTAGTGATGGCAGGAGGGACTTTCCTACGGATAAAATACATAAAGCATGACAGGTTTTTAGCAGCCCAATGCAAAATTACGTGGTTTTGCATATGTGCATTGTATAGAGGGGAGGGGCTGATTGCTCTCATCAACTTTACAGTGGTCTGGGGTGGCTCTAGATAAATTCTCATTACAAAACTGCTTTGTCAGTTGTTATCAGGGGTTCCCAATTTTTTTCTCCTATTTCCCTACCCTGACATGAAGGAGTTTCTATAGTATTAGGTAATGCTTGGACTGTGTGAAGAAGAGCCATTTGACTGGCACTGAGACAGTGCTGACCAGGTTGAGACAGAGTACAACTGACTGGGGCTGGAGCCAGAAGAGAAGATAGTGGGCAGGAGAGCAGCTCTGGGCATTGTTGGCTGGTTTGTTCCAGAGGACAAAGGGAACAGCCAAAGTAAGTTCTGGAAGCTCAGAGAATATACTGTATATTTAGTGACTTGATGTGAAGAAGTTGAAACTACTTTCAGTTTTTTAAAATATTTTTCTTTTTTAAAAGATTGTAGTTATTATTTTAGAGAGAGAGAGAGAGAGAGATCAGTGTATGATTGCCTGTCACCTGCCTCCAGCTGTGGATCTGGCTAGAGACCTGGCTTGCAACCTGGTTATGTGCCCTGGCTGGGAATCAAACCAGTGACCTTTGGGTTCGCAGGCCATTGCCTTATCCATTGTGCCACCAGCCAGGGCTCAATCTTTTTTTAAGTCCTCACCTGAGGACTGTGTTTCATTGCTTTCAGAGAGAGAGAGTTACGAAGAGAGAGAAACATCGATTGATTGCCTCTTGTCTGTGCCCAGACTGGGGATCTTGCATGCCTGGACCAGGACTCAACCTGCAACCTAGGCATGTGCCCTAGCTGGAAATCGAACATGCAACCTTTTGGTTACGGGGACCATGCCCCAGCCAAGCCACACTGTTATCTTTTTAAAAAATTATCTATTTTGCCCTGGCCAATGTGGCTTAGTCCACAAAATGAAAAGTTGTGGGGTCCATTCCCCACACATGTGTGGTTTACAGGTTCCATCCCCCAGTTGAGGTGTGTGTAAGAGGCAACCAATCCATGTTTCTCTCCCTCCCCCCCTCTCTAAAAATAAATAAACTCTTTAAAAAATTATCTTTTAATTTTGAACAGTCTAGTGATTCTAGTTTTTGCTAATTTTTAAAATAGAAATCATCTGGGGGAAAAAAAAAGAAATCATCTTGTGAAATGTTTGCCACCTAGATCATACTTCAATATGTGAGACAGCCAGTTGAGAGTGAAAATAGGTGTAAGAGAATCAAATAAAAATATATATAAATGAATGTGATCATTCTAAATTATTTGTTTTAATTTTACTTATTCTTAGAGAGTACCTGGTACCTGGTAAAGTACAAATGATGTGAGTGCTGGCTCTTTCTATTATTGTCATTTCTGGCTTCTCTTTCTGTTTTCTTTGCAGACTTTTTTCTCTTTCAGCGTTTGCCTCATTTTGGCTCTCTCTCTCCTTACCATGTCTGGTTCCTGGGGGACATCTTAGATACATCTGTGTCTCACTCATCCCTAAACAAATGACTTGCAAATGTGTTTTTCCTAGTTCCAATCGCATTTACACAGCTGCCTCCTGGACATCTCTGCTTAGATGACATTTATTCATTTTTAAATGACCTCATCATCTACTTTCCCAAGTTTAGCCTCTTCCTGTCTTCATGTCTCAGTGAGTCAGTGGTATCATCACCCATCCAGCCGCTTAATTCCTTCTTACGGCATTTTCATCACCATATTCTTGATATCCTAGCTTATAAGGACACCCCCTTGTTTTCCTGGATACCTCCACTTCTCCCTTCTGAGTTTAGACCTTTGTCACCCTTTGCCTACCTGACCTTTTAATCATTTTCCTTAACTGCCTTCCAAGTTGCTGTCATTGTAAAACTTAGATCTCATCATACAATTATGTGCATCCTCCCCCATGGCTTACCTGGCTTTTAAGATAAAGGTCAAATACTTTTGCCAAGCCTCCAGGCCCTGTCAGATCATCTGTACTTCTGCCTGAGCTCTCTGCACTCAGCAGTGCTGAATTGCTTGAAGTTGCTGCTGTGCATCTTGTTTTCCTTTGTCTCTGGGCTTTCACACAAACTGTTGCCTCTGTTTAAAATGGCCTCCACCCTGTTCTAGAAAGAAACAGTGATGATGATAACAGTAACAACAGAAGCTCTCACAGAACTTCCTATGTACCCAGGGATGGCCCTTAAGTATGTGTGTGTTCCTGGCACTTCTCTTTTTTTAAAAAAATATTTTACTTATTATTTTTTAGAGAGAGGGGAAGAGAGAGAGGCAGAGTGTGAGAGACACATCAATGTATGGTTGCCTTTCACTTGCCTCCAGCTACAGACCTGGCTGGAGACCTGGCTTGCAACCTGGTTATGTGCCCTGACTGGGGAATTGAACCAGCGACCTTTGGGTTCGCAGGCTGGTGCCTTATCCACTGTGCTACCAGCCAGGGCATTCTGGCACTTCTCTTGTGTAGTGATTGCAGGTTTTCTTCTCACCCAGCTAACTAGTCTTGAAGTTTTTTGAGAGTAAGGGCTGTGTCTTTTCTTTTATCATCACTGTTTGTTGTGTGATGGTACTTAGTAGATAATGTATTTAATGAATAGTCTAAGGACTGCATTGCCCAACCTGTGGAGTACATCTTTAGGGAGGGTATCAGTGGGAAAGCTGAGTTAGTCACATCCACTCTCTAATCCCAGCTTTACTGTTTGGAATTGTAGGATCCCATCTTTTCCATGGAGCAGCTTTGTAGCTTTGGAATAAGGCAAAAAGGTGTTTGCTGTCTGTGTTTAATCTTCCATTGAACAATGGAGAGCATAGGTGTATTTGTTTTCTTCAGTGAGAACCTGTTGTCATCTGGTAGTTAGAACATTTTCACTTTAGTTAGAAGAAAGTACAGGTTTCTGGTGTTCCAACTAGGTAGTATATTTGACAGGTAGTATAAAACTGATGGTAGTTTTAGAATTCCTTACGGTGTTAGTTCTTATGCATTAGTGATCAGGTGTCACTTCTCTCCTTCTCCATCACAGATCTGTTAACAAATCTGTTATCTGTTAATAAAATGACATTTTATTTTTTATCACTGTGTATATAAATTGTGTTTGTAGCAACAGCCCAGAAAATGGACAAGCTTGTAATTGTTGTCTACTGTTTTGTTGGTGGTTTTTAAAAAAAATCTAGGTCTTGATCATGGTATTAAGTTTTTGGCCAGCAGAGGGAGCTGAAGTCACTAATGTGTGACCCCACCCTCAACTTCTTTCCAAAAAGTTTGTCAGAGCCAAAAGAAAGTCTTACTGACAGAATATGATTAGGATTCATAAAGAAGAAATACAGTCTTCTCCTTGTTGTTGCCAGTATTTGCAATTTGACCCCCTTTAGGGAACGTTCTATAATTATTCACAATATGTTTTTAAAAACTAGAAGCTATGAATCCTTTGGGTACAACTTAGATTATTTTTCTGTAATTGCCTTACTCTTCATTTGTCCATGCTATAATGCCTGTCATTCTCCTGCCTGCAGTATTTTATCTTCTTGTGTCGCAGTGGATCTCCGAGGTAATAATATAGGGTAAGAATCACCATTTTAGTTAGGGTCTAATGGTTAGAAAGCCTGACCTTATGTTGAGTTAAAATGTACCCCTCTGCAGTTTTCACTTTTTGCCTAATTGTCTACGCAGAACTGCCTACAGCAACTACTCTAGTTTCTCTTTTGCCAGACCGTCCTTGAGATATGTAGACAACTTTCATGCTTGCCAAAACATTCTCTTAAGCTGAAAATGAATCCTACCTTTTGCAAATATTTCTTATATGGTACATTTAAAAATCCTTTTCACCTCTCATTTCCATTCTTTTTCACTATCAGGAAGCTTATCATTCCATCTGCAAAATGGGGAATTCTCTGTGCCTTTCATATAGTTTATTGAATTGTTAAATTTAGCATTTCCATAATATTACCTAAGATCAATCTTCTGCTTATAGTTATTTATTTGGGGAAATGCCTGTGTATCCACCCATTAATTTTCTATGTCTAAATCATGTCCCATCTGTGTTAAGTATTTTCAATTTTGTGGTTAATTTTTTTTTAAGTCTCATTTATAATCTTATCAAGATCTTTATAAAAGCCCACATACACTATATTCACATACATTTTTCTCAGAGAGTTTGGATAGAGAGGTGCAGTGGGACTTCCTTTTTTAGAAGCCATGTTATCTTTTCCTCAGCATATCATGCTGCTGTATCTCCTGATCCTATCCTCTACTACAGATTTGCCAATTTGGCTGATTAGAAGCTCCCAGCTAGAGCCCTTCTCTTGAATAGGTGGGAATTATATTGATGGTATGTTTCTGTTCATTTTGTTTAGATATTTTTTGAGTACCCAGTATGCCAGGAGTAAAGCAAGGGGCTGGATAAATGCTGATGAAAGAACACACACAGATCCTGATTCTATCCTCCTAAGTCTCTTCTCATATGACTGTCAGCCAGTAGGTTATTCCCTGTACTTGTATAATGTTATAATTAAGCTCTTAAGGTACAGAGAATACTTTGGGACTCCAGGACTACCTAACATCTAATATATTAGTTTGGAAGTACATTGTTTGTTTAATAATGAATTTGATTCATTATTTTTGATTTGTATACTTGTCCTTTAAAGAATAATTTAGAAATAGGTTTTTCTTCCTCGTGTCTTCCAAAATAAATATTCAGGCAAATTAAAGTTAGGCCTGTCAGCTGTCCTGCTTTATCACTATTTATGCTCCATTTATCAAGTGACTCTACCAGTCATTATGTGGCATCTGGCCATTTTTTCTTTTTTCTTTTTTTTTTTTTTGGTGCTGAAACCTGGGAACACTGGTTTTTTTATATACTGAAGTCACCTCTGTGGTTTGCATTTTCTTGTAAGATTTTAATTGTTTTGTCAACCTAGATCTTAGTGCTCCTAATCAGCTCCAATTTATCATCTTTTATTATGTTTCCTTATTTTGTTATCTATTTTGAGAAAAGTTACTTTACTTGTCCTCTCCTGACTGCTCCTTCCTCCAACTCTGCACTATTTAGCAATTTAAAACTTATAGTTGAGCACTTTTTTTGATCTCTTGCATGGAGTATTTTCTTTTTTTAATTTTGTATTCACTCTCCAAGAAAAGAGAGGGGGATGGTGTGGAAGGATACACCAGCCTTGCATGGAGTATTTTTAAAGTTCATCTCTAGGCTTTGTACTACACATTTGGGTTTTAAATACTTTTAATTTTATCTAACTAAAGTCTAGATTCTCTTTCCTAAAATTGGGTAGCTGTATAATACATTTTCAGTTTTTCCTGACTTGCAGAATACTGATTCTATTTTTAAA
This sequence comes from Noctilio leporinus, assembly GCA_004026585.1. Taxonomy (NCBI): domain Eukaryota; kingdom Metazoa; phylum Chordata; class Mammalia; order Chiroptera; family Noctilionidae; genus Noctilio; species Noctilio leporinus. The sequence goes on along the minus strand of PVIW01001012.1, from coordinate 261,996 downwards.
GTCTATCACTAATGGGTCATGTATGTCAGTTTCTGGTTATGATTTAGAACTAAAGTTTATTGTATGTAAATGTCTTAATAGGTTCATTTTTTTAAGGAAAACATTTATTATATTATTTAAAATTTTATATCAATTCCCTCCCCAAAATATTTTGTGTTGTTAAACACATAAGTTGTTGAACTTGACATTATTATTGTAGTTTTCAGATTTCAGAAGCAGTGAGCTTTATAGTTGAAAGAAACCTTGATTTGAATTAGTCAAGTTCTAGGTCATTTGCCCAAAGGCACATAGTTACTTAGTGATAGAGATAGAACTTGAATGCCAGTCCAGCATTAATTATATCAGTTTAATAATTTCTGAGTGATAGACTAATAAGCTGTCACACATGGGACCTCATGCAAACAAGAATTATTGATGTATGGGGGGAAAATAAAATGAACAAACTGGTTTGGAAATGAATTGACTGATCATCGTATTCTTTCCTGTTCAGCACATATTCTTTTTCTCAGATCCTGTATTTGTAGATCAGGGTGCCATCTCTGTACTCCAGATAGTGCTAGGAATGACTCTGCCAATTTTTCCTCTTTGAACTACTCTTTTATAGAAGGCTGGCCAACCATCTGTTATAACATTCTTTAGGGAGAGTGTAAAATTAATTGCTTTTGTTGAAGCTTTTAAAAAATAATACATTCCAGTCCTGCCTGGTGGCTCAGTTGGTTCAGGTGTCACACTGATGCACCAAGTTTACGGGTTTGATCCCTGCTCAAAGCAAACACAAATGGCAGCAGTGATTCGTAAGTGGAACGACAAATCTCTCTCTCTCAAAATCAGTAGGTAAAAAAAAATTTAAACACATTTAATTCTACCTCACTGAAGAGAACCCTTCCAGTAGTAGGGTTTTGTATTTCTTAAACTCTTCACTTAACTGATGTCCTACTTTGTATAATTTCTGTGGATGACATTGTATCAGTGACACGTTGGGTCTTACTCATTTCATTCTCACAGGGTAATTTAGAGTAACTTGAGTTTGATGAAAATCTAATCTTCTGTTTAAAAAATTTTTTTCTTTATAGAAATTTATTAAATGCTGCAGCATTTCATTTTCTGAACATGTATGATATGCCGGGCATTTCCAATGTATAAGCATGTATTTTTTGTTTGTTTGTTTTTTTAAAGATTTTATTTATTATTTTTTTTAGAAAGAGGGGAAGGGAGAGAGGCAGAGAGAGAGAGAGACATCAATGTGTGGTTGCCTTTCACCTGCCTCCAGCTACAGACCTGGCTGGAGTCCTGGATTGCAACCTGGTTATGTGCCCTGGCTGGGGAATCGAACCTGCAACCTTTGGGTTTGCAGGCCGGCGCCTTATCCACTGTGCTACCAGCTAGGGCTATAATCATGTTTTTGATACCTATATTTTGAGGTATCATTACTTCTATTTTTAACTTACTTTTATTTTTTATATGAACAGATTTTTATTAAACATTTTTTAACTGGTGAAAATCATGATCCTCTAGATACTGCTGGCAATGAGTTTGCAAATATAAAGGCAAATTAGTGCTCTGGGGTAATCTCTCAAAGGGAAATAAATGGCAGAATTATGGCTTGCTTTCTCCTGACATTTTCACAAGTGGTATACCTTTTTTTTTACAATGTGAAATTGGTTAGAAATGGTACTATTTTGACTTCATCTTTTTCGTGTACAGCTTTATTGAGATACATCTCATATTATAAAATTTATCCATTTAAAATGTATATTTTTTTAGTGTATTCAGAGTTGTGCATTCATCACCACAATCTAATTTTAGAATATTCCCAACATCCAAAAAGAAACCTTATACCCATTAGCAGTCACTCCCTATTCCCTTTTCTTCCCCAGCTCTGGCACCCACTAACCTACTTCCTGTCTCTCTGGTTTGCTTGTGCTGGATATTTCATATAGATGGAATCATACCATGTGTGTTCTTTTATGACTGGCTTCTTTCACTTAGCATGTTTTCAAGGTTCATCTGTGTTGTAGCATATATATCAGTACTTCATTTTTATGCCAAATAATATTCCATTGTATGCATATGCCCCATTTTGCTTATTCATTAATCAGTTGGTGGACATTTGGGTTGTTTCCATCTTTTGGCTGTTATGAGTAATGCTACTATAAACATTCTTGTGTAAATTTTTGTTTGGACACCTTTTTTCAGTTCTCTTGGGTGTATACCTCAGAGTAGAAATGCAAGGTTTTTGGTACTGCTGTTGCCACTAAATGGTTTTCCAAGGTGGCTATCTCATTTGACATTCCCACCAATAATGTGTGAGGGTTCTGACTTCTCTTCATTCTTGCTAACACTTGTGATTGCCCATCATTTTCATTGTAGCCATGCTAGTGTGGTTGTGGAGTGGTAGCTCATTCTGGTTTTGAATTCATTTTCCTGATGACTAACGATCATGAGATCTTTTCATATGTTTGTTAACCATTTGTGTATCTTCTTTGGAGAAATCTATTTCTCTCCAATTCTTTGCCCATTTTTTAACTGGATTGTCCTTTTATTATTGAGTCTCAAGAGTTATTCAAAGATATTCTGGATCCAAGTTCTTCATCACATATGATTTCCAAATTTTTCTCCCCCTGCATGGGTTATGTTTCCACTTTTCTTGATGGGATCCTTTAGCATAAAATGTTATTTTGATAGTGTCCCACCTATCTATATTTTTCTTGTCATTTGTGCTCTTGATGCTAAAATGTATCTAAAAAGCCATTGCCTAACCCAAGATAATGGTTTATTCTCGTTTTCTTCTGGGAATTTTATGGTTTTAGGTCTGTGATATATGCTGTGAGCTGGGGGTCCAACTTCATTTTACTACATGTCAATATCCAGTTGTCCCAGCGCCTTTTGCTGAAAATACTGAGTTCCCCCAACCCCCAACCATTGAATAGTTTTGACAACATTGTCAAAATTCAATTGATTATAAATATGATGGTTTACTTCTGGGCTCTCAACTGTATTCTATTCACTTATATGTGTATCCTTATGCCAGCACCAGTGTCTTGATTTCTGTAGCTTTGGACTAAGTTTCGAAATGAGGAAGGACGAATCTTCCAACTTTGTTCTTCCTTTTTAAGGTTATTTTGGGTAATCTGGGATTGAATTAAATGTGAAGATCAATTTAGGGAGTATTCCCATCTTAAAATGTTACATCTTCCAAACCATGAATATGGGATGTATTTATTATCTCTTAATTAGGACCACCTTAATTTCTTTAAACAATTTTTATAGTTTTCATAGTATAAGCTTTATATTTTTTTTTAAGATTTTATTTCATTATTTTTAGAAAGAGGGGAAGGGAGAGGGGCAGAGAGGAAGAGAGACATCAATGTATGGTTGCCTTTCACCTGCCTTCAGCCACAGACCTGACCGGAGACCTGGTTTGCAACCTGGTTATGTGCCCTGGCTGGGGAATCGAACCTGCAAGCTTTGGGTTCACAGGCCGACACCTTATCCACTGTGCTATAGGGCCATAGTATAAGCTTTATAACTCTTTTGTTAAACTTATTTCTACATATTTTATTCTTTTTGATGTTATTGTAAATAGAATTAAAAAACTTTTTATATTGTTAATGTATTGAAATACAGTTGGTATTTGTATGGTGATCTTGGATCCTATAACATTATTTATTACTCTAATAATTTATATATGGGTTTCTTAGTATTATTATTATTTTTCTCAGTATTTTTAAAGATTTTATTTACTATTTTTTAGCGGGGTAGGGAGAGAGGCAGAGAGGGAGAGAGACATTGATGTATGGTTGCCTTTCACCTGCCTCCAGCCACGGACCTGGCTGGACACCTGGCTTGCAACCTGGTTATGTGCCCTGGCTGGGGAATCGAACCAGCGACCTTTGGGTTTGCAGGCTGGATCTAGTTATTGTTCTTATAACTAACAGTTAAATCATGAGGCTGCCTAAGTAGATTTTCTTCTTAATGAGTTATTGAATCACTTCTACAGAGAAATGTTAAGATAATATCTTAATGTAAATTCTGAAGCCTGTATCTCTAGTATGAGGAAAAAATCATCAAGTTAGGTGGGATTAAACCCAAGGAATGTCATGCATTCTTTTTTTTTTTTTTTTTTTTTAATTTTTTTTTTTTCAAAGATTTTATTTTATCATGTTTAGAAAGAGGGGAAGAGAGAGAGGCAGAGAGGGAGAGACATCAATGTATGGTTGCTTTTCACCTGCCTCCAGCCACAGACCTGACTGGAGACCTGGCTTGCAACCTAGTTATGTTGCCCTGGCTGGGAATCGAACCTGCAACCTTTGGGTTCGCAGGTCGGTGCCTTATCCATTGTGCTACCAGCCAGGGCCAGCATTCTTAAAATAGTTTGCCATTTAAAGGTTTTCAAATGACTTATTACTTAACATTACTGAAAGTTTGTTCCTACTGGACTGAGCAGCACATAAGTATATATTTTCAAAAATCAGTTGAGATCTCCATTTAATGGAAAAAAAAAAATCTTGATTTCAGATTTTATAGTCATTGTAACCAGTGTGAGGATTTTCTTACTTTCTTTTGGCTAAGTCTTGATACTTGTGAAACTGAAATGGCATTGTTTGGGTTTAATATCTGTATCAAGTTTGCACTTCTTATTTGTCAGGTGAGTAACATGTTTCTATTGGGAGGATGTAATGCAGGAAGGCAGGCGGTGCAGTTGGAAAAGTGAGAATTGGAGGCTGTGCCTTTTGCCGCATTTTCTCACTAATAAAATCTGGAGGTTACACTTAGATGGCCTTTCGTATTCCTTGTACAGCCAAAATTTGTTGATTTAGGTTTCTTACCTTTGGTTCAGTTTATTCTGGCTTTCTATTTAATATTTAGCTGGTTAAGTATTAACAAAAGAGCACGCATCAATTTCAGTTTAAAGATGCTTCTTTCATGACGTGTTTAATGTTGTCTTAGATTGATGTGTTCACTTCTGCAATATCAGGAACAGGAGTTTGAGTATATTAAGTGCTCACTAAATTTTTTGAAATAAATTATTTTTTTAATGTGGCTTTAGACTTCTGGTTGCAAATAATCCTTTTCAGAATTGGAATGTTTTTAGGGAGCTCTAAATATTTTTATTCATAGTGTTATCTGAGTTGATGAATGAACACATTGTTTGCTGAAGTCTGTTGAGTGGGATTTGAAGTTTGGATTAGGGATGTGCTGACATTTACTTGTCTCCTTTCTTTTCTCTCTTTCTCTCTCTCCCTCTCTCTCTTTCTTCTTTCTTTCATTCTCACTCCAGGATATGTTTATTGATTTTAGAGAGAGGGGAAGGGGAGGAGAAAGAGGGAGAGAAGCATCGATTGGTTGCCTCTCATATGTGCCCTGACTGAGAACTGAATCCCCAGCCTAGGCATGTGTCCTATGCCCTGACTGGAAATCGAACCCAGGACCTTCTGGTTTATGGGATGATGCTCTAATCAACTGAGCCACCCAGCCAGGTCTCATTTATTTTCACCTTTCAATTATTAATAATGATAGTAGCTAAACTTATGAGGCAGGCACTGTTATATCCTTTTTACAGAGTAGAAACTGAGGCTTATAGGTTAAATACTTTGTTCAAAGTAACACAGCTGATCAGTAATGGAGGCACAATAAAGTCTAGGGCTATCCTTGGGTCACCTACTTTTTTTTTTTTTTTAAACTTATTTATTTTTAGAGAGAGGGTAAGAGAGAGAGGCAGAGAGGGAGGGAGACATCGGTGTGTGGTTGCCTTTCACCTGCCTCCAGCTAAGGACCTGGCTTGTAACCTGGTTATGTGCCTTGGCTGGGAATTGAACCAGCGACCTTTAGGTTTGCAGGCTGGCACCTTATCCACTGTGCCACCAGCCAGGGCCTGGGTCACCTACTCTTAATTATCATGTATCTGTTTTCATTTATTCAGCAAATTCTTATGAAGTATTTCCTTTTGCAAGGCTACAAACTAGGTACCTGGGATGAACAAAAATTGGGTCCCTGTCCTTTTAAAATTAAATGGTTTAGGCTTTAGGGGTTTCTCCTGAGGTGATATAATGATTGTTTTTTTTTTTTTTTTTTTTTTTTTTTTTTTTTTTTTTTTTTTTTTTTTTTTTTTTTTTTTTTTTTTTTTTTTTTTTTTAAGGTTTTATTTATTTTTAGAGAGAGGGGAAGAGAGTGAGAAAGAGAGGAAGAAAGCATTAATTGGTTCTCCAGGCAGGGACCTGAAACCCAGGCATTGTGCTCTGACGGGGAATTGAACCTGTGACCTTTTGCTTTACAAGACTATGTCCAACCAACTTATCCACAATGGTTAGGGCTAACAACTGCTTTTTTTAAAAAGTGCAAAACAAAATAATCCCTTGTCCTTGTGAGATTAGTTTGGACATGTGAAGTGCTGAATATGTGGTAGAACATTCTGCGTAGGAGTTTCTGGCCTGTTAGAAGATATTTAATTGGGGAAGTTAGAGTGCCTTTTTGGAATATGTTTACTGTATAGAGGAGAATAATAAGTCTGAAGTTGGAATATCTGTATTTCTTGCCTTTAAGGACTTCCAGTCCAGCTTAAGAAAGTGAGAATGATACATGAAAACAAGCTCAGAGGAATTAGAAAACACTTAATCAAGAGCAGGGTAACATGGTGCCAGTTACCTATATATATATTATTTATTTTTTTATTGATTTGAGAGAGAGGAGGGGGAGGGAGGCAGGGAGAGAGAGAAGAGAAAGGAAGAGGAAGAGAAATATCAACTTGTTGTTCTATTTATTTATGCATTGATTGGTTGATTCTTGTATGTGCTCTGACTGGAGACTGAACTTGTTGCAACCTTGGTGTATCAGGACGTTGCTCTAACCAACTGAACTACCCAGCCAGGGCTATTAAATGAAGTAAATGGTAATGGTTGTGGTGGAACATATCTTGAAGGAAAAATATGTTGGAGGTGGGTTGCAGGAAAAAAATGAACAAAGAATGATGGTGAAGGAGGGATGGTCCTTTTTTTTTTTTTGGCAGAAACAATACAGATCAAGACATGGATCAGTATAGAGTTTATAAAGGGAGGGCTTTTCTGAGGAGTAAATAATGTTATGGAGAATAAATGTTGGTTGTTACATTGTTCTTATGTAGCTGGAAGTCCAGAAGTTTTGCAGATACCAGGATTGTTTGATATAAAGGCTTAGTACAGTCACCAAGGACTGAAGTTCTTGCCAACTCCCTTCCACCTTGTGATGCTGGTGGTATCTTCAGGCTTACTGTAAGGTAAACTAGTGGTTCGAGGTGTCATGTTAAGCACTATCAGAGGAAGAGGGAGTGTTTCTTCCGTATCTTTAGGGTTGAAGAAGTATTTTACCAGAATTCTGTCTTGGAGATTTTCCAGTGGGCTTCCACTCATGTCTCAGTGGCTGGCATTGGGTTCCATGCCCATTCCCAATCATTGGCAGAGAAGAATGGGTTAAAATTAATCAATTAGGATAGAGGATATTATCTATTCCAACAGTGATTTGAAAAGTGAGTAGTATGTGTGTGTGTTTTTAATCATTCTCGATATCTACTGGGTTTCTGGGGGAAATTTTTAAGAAAACTTATTCCTCTCCCTAAGATTTTGTGCCTGTAGTGACTCATCTTTTGAATGTCTTTATTTGTGAAAATTGGTGCCTAAGGAGGAAGACATCTGATGAGAGTCAAAAACAGGTTGACTGATTTAAGTACTATAAACACTGTGAACTCCTGACTCTTGAGTTAAGCAATGAGAGAAAGGGAATGTTGGGATTTATTTTTCCCTAAAATGCATGTTTTGAAATGAGCATTTTCACCTCCTTCCTAATCCACTGAAAAAATGTATTTCATAACCATGGCTGTTTGGGGGCCTAATTAAATATCGCAGTTGAGTTTTAAAGGTTGAAGGAGGAGTTAAGATTATTTTGTGGTGGGTGTCTCTGAACATATTTAAGTATACACTGCAAAGGACTTTGCCTTATTTGGTGTTTCTCATTCTGCTCTTTTAGATTTTCTGAAGCCTCAGATTAGGGCTCTCGTTCGCCATCTGTTGGTCCTGGAAGTGTATGTTTAACACCCTTATGCTATACATTGTGGAATTACTTTTATGTGGAGATATGTTTGTGTACATTTTTAATCAAGTAAATATTATTCCCCAGGATTGTACATTAAAAAGCCAAGAGTAGGATCTCTTCCGGATGTGTATACAAATTTGTTTACATGATTAGTTCAGTCTTTGTGTAACCTGACTTGGTGACTTTCTTAATTGGTTTTGCTATTTGAGAACAATGACTATGATCGAGAGTGATTTTAAGAATACAAATGGAAACTCATGAAAATACAGGTGCAGGTGCTATAGGAGCTGAGTTAGTGTAACATGTGAGAGGGCTGAAGCTGTTTTTGTGACTAGCAGAAGTGAGGCGTACCACCGGATATTGGTTCTGGTAAACCACAAAACAGCATTGAGCATTTCGCATCTTCATTTTTGGTAGTAGAGCATACTCTTCTCATCTGCTGAGTTTGATGACTGAATTGTTGGAAACATAAGTTTAGTCATTTAAAATATTTGGAAGAATCCCAGAGGTTTTGTTAAATCATGTTTTAATCTTAAAGCAGTTAATTTTCATCTTCTGGTAGTTTTTATTTTTAAAGGATGATGGACTATAATTTGTGTATTTGTGTAAATGTTGCACTTTGCACTGTATTACTGATTTTTTTAATCTATAAAAGTTTCCGTTATTTTAAGAACTTATTTTGGGAAATGAATAAAATACTGTACTGACAAACTGGTCAGGAGAAACGATCAAGTGCCACTACTTTGGACCAATCGTAGGAAGGTGGGAAGTTTGCTTTTTGTTGAAATTTGGGTTTCTCTATGGAGTTCTTCGTTAAACTTTTAGCACGCAGCAGCAAACTTCCTTTTTGGTGGTGACAGGAAGCATAAATACTCATTGTGTAACGCCATTTGGCTGTTTTGGCGGATCCGCCAAGCCCGTGACACCCAAAACAAGACGCGTGCTTCCCACCGAAAACTACAGTTCCCAGCGGGCCCGGCTGGTGGACCATCACTTCCCCTTTTCCTCCCCGCTTCTGCTGCTCTGGCTGGCCGGGGCTGGCCGGGGCCCGCGCCTGCGCAGTGACGAGGTACTTTTTTTTTTTTCCACCCTGGCGGCTGCGGAGCGCGGAGCTGGGGCTAGTGCCCAGGCGTGCTGCAGTGTGCGGCCGCAGGCTGCCAGGACAAAGGGCAGCCGGCAGCGCTTCGCTGGGCAGGGAGCTTCCTACCCGACTCAGCGCACGTTAGCCCTGGAACCGAGTGGCAACATCGGCATTAGCTACAGGCATTACTACACAGTGCAAACAATTCCTCGCTCCCGTCCTCTGGCTCCGCCGTGCCTGCCTCCTTGCCCCTCATTGCCGGCGCGCGGCCCCACCAGCCCCCGCGCAGAGGGAATGTGACGGCGTCAGAGCCTCAGGTTAGCCTCACCTCGCCCGCAGCAGGGGCCGCTCCCGCTTGCCGCAGTGCCGCGTGCCGCCGCCGCCGACCCGGGCGCAGCTGGGGCCCTGCGCCGCGGCCTCCGCAGATGGAGGTGCAGCTACTGCGCTCGCGACGAGGAGCCATGACTGAGGCGGCGGCGGCGGCCGCCGCGCCTCCTGGCGGCCCGTGGGGGCGGTGCGACGGGCGCCCCCTGGCGGCGCGTCGGGGCGGAGCGGCGCTTTGCCGCCGCAGCCGCAGCCGGCGGAGGCGCTGCTGTCCCTCCTCCCCGTGTCCCCGGCGCTCGCCCGCTCGCTCGCTCGCTCCATTCTCCCTCCGCTTCAGATTAAAGGGGGGGAGGGAAAAGGAGCTCGGCCGCCATTTTCCCAGTGCCGCCGCCACCGCCGCCACCGCTCGCCGAACCGGCGGGAGAACCAAGCACCGTAGCAAAGCCGACTCGTCTCGCCGCGGCGGCGCGGGGGGCGGCCGGAGCGCGCTCCCCCGCCAGGAAGAGACGTCCGCGGGTGGCGGCTGGGGTGCGGGTTCTGGCTGCAGACGGCGGCGCTTGTTTGTGCGGGGCGGGGGGGGGGCGGCTTCACTCTCTGCCCCCGTCCGCAAGTCCTCCGGGCCGGGCTGCGGTCCCCGGCCCTGCCCAGGCCCCGCCGGAGCCGAGGAAGGCCGGAGAAAGGGCCCAAAAGAGAAGAAAAAGCGACCGCTCCCCGCCGCCGCCTTCCCCTCCCCCTCCGCCTCGCCCCCCCGCCCGGAAAGTCAGGGCGGCTCCGGGCGCCGGGGGGGAGGAGAGGGGGCCCGGGCCGGAGCCGCCGCCGCGCGCCCCCGCCCGCCGCCGGCCCTCGGCGCCCAAGCCGGGGGCTGTTTGCAAACTGCGCCCATTTTGTGGGGCTGAATCCGCCCGGGCTACGCTCCTCCATCACGTGGTAGGTGCTGCTGCTGCTGCTGCTGCTTTCCTCCACCTCCTCCCGCTGCCCTTTCTCCTTCTCGCTCTCCCCGTGGCTCCCATTTCTCCGTCTCTTTGTTAGTTGTAACTGGAAAGGCAGGGCAGGGCAGGAAAAATCCCCGGAACTTTAAATGGCCTCTCCGGGCTTCCCCGCTGCGGGTCCGGGGCTGGGAGTCGCCCCAAGGGCGGGGGGTGTGCGGGGGCCCTTCCCCACCAGCTGCCGCCTCGTTCGCCAGCTTTTCCTTTGGCGTTCTATTTAAAAATGAGGCCTTGAGAAGACGATTTATTCCCTTGAAAAAAACAAAAACAAACTCTGGCTCTAGCCTTGAACTTCTCTTGACTGCAAAAGGCCTTTCTCTCTGCTCCTAACACGTATCTTGCATGTTTCTCGGTGTATCACAACTCTTGATTGTTTGTGAGATGGTTATTTGTTTAATGTATTTTTGTTGCCTGTAAATTGAGGTCACTTAGGTTTTCAGATCGAGTTTCCCTCAGGCGGACTTTTTTTTTTTTTTTTTAACTAAAGAGGAAGAGGCATTTATTTGCTTTTAAGTGAGTTGGGAGGGGGGGCTCTTTTCCGGCTGTCGGTCTTTGGATTCTCAGCATATAGTTTTGGTTGTTCTCCTATATGATAAACAGTAGCCTCATGCTTTACTTAAAAACCCCTTTGTTTTCCATTTTCCCAGTGTGGTATTTTTGAGAAACACGTTACCTAACTATTGCTTATTGGATTGCCTTAGGGGAAAAGGAGTGACATGATGGCGCCACTTTAAATTGCTCTTTCCTCCTCCGTTTTTCCCCTTTATTCTAGAGGTCACTGGTGCTTTTTTCGTGACCTGTTAATAAGACTGTACTTTAGAATATTAACAACACAACTCGTAGGGCTAGAGTTTGGTACCTTAAGGGTCTGGAGACTGGAATCCCAAGGTCCCCAAAGTTCCGAGAAATCTCCCTGGTCCTGCCTCGTCTCCCTCCCTCCCTCCCTCCATTCACAATCCTGGTGTTGCCATCTCCTTTGTCACGTGGTTAGCAATCATTGTGGGGGGTTTTTTGTTTGTTTTGGGGTGTGTTTATATTTTTAAACTGTAGCCCAGAAGAGCTTACCTCTTCCCCATTGCAGAGAGCAAAACGTTTTAGTTGTTTGAGATTCAGAGAACATTTGTAAGAAACGATAAAATTACATAATCTTTGCCTTGCATAATCATGATATAGTTATAGGTTGTTACTGAACTTCGTGGCTAGAGCACTTTAAAGTATGGAAAAGTAGTACATTGGAATATATTTTTCATGTCAGCATAGTATAGTTTCAATTTTCCCTACTTCGGGTCATTTCAAGTACTATTTATAAAAGGATTAAGTGGGTGTGTTTCCCCTCCCCCCTCTATAGGCTATACTTGGTTCCTTTTCTAACACACTGTGTGACCAATTTAGAAATTTTCAATTGTCTGTTTGTTGGTTAAGAACTATTTTTCTTATCTCCTACAACAGTAAATACTTCTGAGTAATAATTGTGTTTTACCTGAAAGTGTTTTACTATATTTGTTGTGCTTTTGATCTAAAGAAATTTTGCTTCTAATGCTTTAGGTGTAAATGAATATTCAGTTATTTGTTTTTTATGTCAGTTTTCCTAATAATTGGGTAAATTCCTTCTTCATAAAATACCAAGCATATTTCTGTTTTTCAGTGTAGGTTGCTAGCCATTTTACATTTTAAAAAGTTTTGTGATTTAAGGAACACTTTTTAAAGTAAATATGAAATGCAGTGATTCTTAAGGATGTATTGCCTCTTGTACTCTTACTATGTATTTTCAATGGTTTGGGCCATTTTCTTTGCTAACAGTTACATCATGTCATGTGATATGTGCAGTGTGATGTGTAGTTCTAAAAATAAGGCAAGGTAAAAATGCTCATCCCTTGGGAATGTAAAATATGTATTATAATTGAGGGATAACTGATCTGTATTTCTGGTTTCCGTCATGGAATTGTGATTTCAATTTCTACTAGGTTTCTTCAACAAAGTAGGCAATTCCTTTGACTTTATCATATTGTACTTGTTAGTATCATGATTGGAGGTGGTTTTTATTTCTCAAGTGTGCACCAGTTGGAGAGAGACATTAGGTGTGACAAAGATTCTTAAGATCACTATTAAAGTATTTTTGATTTGTGTCTGTAGATAGTTAAAATGAGTGATCAATCAGATTGATGAAACCTTGAGGTAGGTAGGTGGTCCTTCTACCTAGATGACTAGTGAAGTATTGGGAAGTGTTCCTGCTTCTTTCCTGAAAGCCTCATTGAGGACATTAGTATTTGACTTTTGCGCTTTACTAAGGTCAGATGTTAACCTTTTGTCTGATTTTCTTGTCTGCGCATGTTGTTTCTATGGCTAAATCTTCAGAGCATTCTTTGATTGTTGAGTTACCATTGTCCTTGTTGAGGAAAAATTTGGAAGCTAGACTATGAGTAAGCCTTAGTTCACTTTTAACTTTTATCAAGGTGAGGAGAAAACTACTCCACATTTTTTCCCCAAACACTGCTAATACTCCTCCATCTTTAGTAACGTTATGTAGTGTAACCTACATCCTCTGAATTTTACTGAGTTAGCCACAAATTTTAATTTTAGTTATAAGTGAAAACAAGTTTTAGATTTGTTTTGTTGGTATAACCTGACTCTTGTAACCTGCAAACCAAGGCCTTGTGGTTGTGATGTTGGTTTGGGAAGGTATTTTAGTTATTTGAGTGGTTTCCAGTTAGGAACTTCAGTGAATAAAGCTTAGTTACCTTGTTATTTTAGAAATACAATTTTTAAATGTAAAAACGTCGTAGTAATCCATGTTGTATGTTCTAAACAATAGTTATTGAAAATTCTGTGTTTAGAGAGGAGTGCTTATTCTTCTTATATTTCATCAGCCTGCTTGGGGGGTTGTAATCAGCTTGCGTGTGGGGCCTGATAGGGGTTTTTGCTTCTTCCTGAGACCATTAAGACAAGTTTAAGTGACTTCCTTCCTTGAGAGAGATTTTTTCAATTAATTGATTCTTCCCCCACCCAATGATCTCTCCATTTGCTTGAGTTTGGAAAGAAGAGAATAGTGCAAACCAAGTCTGTAGTCTTCGGTTGGTTGCCCCAGAGCAAATACCAAGTGGTTTTAATGCACCTTTCTTTGCCCTCTTTCTCTATTTTATTTTAAGTAAGTTTCTGCCTTGATTGGTTAGACTGTTCTAGGTTTCAGGAAGCATCTTTTATATTAGTACCTTTTTACTTGCTCACTTTATAAAGGAGTACAGTGCAGGTGTTTCAAAAATCCCAAACACCTGGCCTGCCTAATGTCTCAGTGCAAAGAATATTTGGACCATGTCCTTTACCTAAAATAGGACTTTAACTATTTCTTGGAAATCTATATTAAGATTGGTTTTCCAGTGGCTTCTGAAGTGTATGTTTAAATTACAGTTTTCTATCCTAATAACGTGCATGTTAGCCTCTGGGCATACTAAAAGTTTTATAAAAATATTCTTGCCAAAGTGTAATAGTTCTTAACACAAAACAGGACTCTTTCATCAGTACTTCCCATTCGCGAAAATGCGAGATCAAAACTCTGTAATGGTTAGGAAAGACAATAGGAATTGGAAAAGACAAATACCCCACTGCACCAACATTTGAAGGTCACAGGAAGAGGTAAGAGGTCAGTGGTATCTTTGGGGTCACTTGCAGATTGTAGGGACAGTTGTGGGTCATAGGAAAAGCCAGGTTGGGAGGGTCACTATTAATTGTTCAGTTATCAGATGTGTCTACATTATGCCATGTCCCTGTCTTTTCGGGTATAAGGTAAAATGCCAGTAGGTATAATTTCCCAAAAAGCCTGAACTCCAACTAGGACTGATTTCAAAGTGGAAAGCACAGCTGATATTTATGAATAAAAAGCAAACAAACTTGGGTAGTTTAAAAGAAAAACTTGGGAAAATTGTATAAAAAGATTTTAAACCTTAATGCCAAGAGGCCGTCAAGGTGGAGACCTTTGAGATGATCTTTTCATGGGGTAGTGAGTCTGGCAGATAATAGCTGCTTAATAAATGTTAGTTTTTGAAAGCCTTGCTTTTCTTAGATTTTAAGATAGCTCCATAAAATTTTAAAAATGCTTTTTTTAATCCTCACCTGAGGATTTTTAAAATTGATTTTTAGAGAGACAGAAGGGGAAGAGAAAGAGAAACATGGATAGGTTGCTTCTTGGTGCACCTCAGCTCATGTGGTGTCACGGGGCCTCCAGCCAGCTGAGCAACCCTGCCTAGGCTAGCTCCGTAAAATTTAACATTTGAATGCCCTAACCTTACTAGGGAATTATTCAGCTATATATTTTATTGTTGATTGTAAACTTGCCTTTTGTCTCTAGTTCTAATTCTTTAAAAAATTAGTTTCTTCCCCAAGCTTTTGAGAACCAGGAAATGTAAGGTGGAGGTAAATTCAGTGCAATTTTATCTAAATGTTATCAAAAACTCTGGTTCTTGTTACGTGAACCAGGAATTCCAAATGAGATCTTACTCTGAATTTAAAGTATAGCGGATTGTGCCTTGTTTGGAAAAAGTTGCTTGAGTGGCATCAAACTTAATGGGAGTCCCTCACCTTTTAACTTCTTTTTTAAAAAAGGATCAGTTTAGCTTAAGGTCAGAACTGATAAATCTCAGTTGGAGGGAACGTGTTGGGGAATAAAAGAGATGAATAACAATTTTGTTGTTAGAATGTTAAACCAAAAATTGCTAAAACTGATATCCAGGCTTTCTTTTGCTGCCTGTTATTCAGCCTTTGTGACTGCTTATTAGCACCTCCACCAGAAGGTGTGAAGGGATAGAGGCAAAAAGCTAATTAGTTTAATTTCTGATGTTTGCTAGTGTAGAGGATTTGTAGAAATACTAGTTTGATGAGTTGAACTGTTGGGAAAGTTCCATTAAAGTGCGCATACGTTATCATGGAGAACTGAGGATTTTGAAGATCTTAAGCACATGTCAAAAAATTGAGCAGCTGTTTTTGCAGTTACTGGTTTACCACTTACCTCCTAGTTTTCCCTTTGGCCTCCCGAGAGAATGAAAGAAGGATGTTATTATTAATACTTAACATTTCCCTGGCATTGGAAAAATTAATTTTATTTGTCATTCAGTACTCTAAAGGGATATGATAGGTTTCAGTGAGCTCCCTGGAATTTGGTCAAGGATTCCTGCCAAGAATACCCTGTTTGCTTTTGAATTGTTGGGACCCTTCAAGAAGTCTTCAATTTTCAAATTGTTCAAACACTTGTATTGTTAGAGCTTGTTAGAAAGAGATGAGGTTAAAAAACCAATTTTTTTTCTTTGTCTTTTTGTGAGCTAGACTGGGAGGAAATTTGAATTCAGTGGTTGGTTAGATAAAAGATAAACACCAATAAATATTTTGATAGGCAGTCATTCCTCAGTAAAATTTTTTTAATGTTTTTAAACAAAAATGGGATCATGCTTTTGTGGCTTGATCTTTTTTCCCCATTTAGTTATATTGGAGGTTTTTCACATCAAAACATGGTTTTCTTTTTAAATAGCTGCATAATCTTCTAGTGTATTTTTTTTTTTAAGTTTAGGAGTTTTTGTATGCCAGTTACTGAGTAAAAGAATTGTGCATAAATCTTCATGTATCTATGAGAATATTTCTGTTGGATAGATTCTTGGAGGTGCAATTGCTGGGTAAAAGTTTGGGTAATTGCACTGAAATTTTTGGTAGATTTTTGCCTTCAAAAGGCTTGGGTGGCCAAATTTAATGGTTTAAAGGGTACAGTTAAAAAGTTTGCCAGTCTGAGTGCAGGTGCTCGGCAGTATAAATGGAACTTGAGGTAGTTGAAGTCTGTCCTAGATTCAGTTGGTATCTGCTTCTTCTTTGGTTGTTACCACTTTATGATCAGACATCCCCTTTAACTTCATAATGGATCTCCAGCTGATGCCTTAAACATAGAATGCTCAGTTTAACTAACCTGTATTGGTTCACTGTCTACCAGGTACAATGCTAAATGCAAGGGATAAAGATAAAGCATAACTTCAGGGAAGGAAGGGAAAAACAAAATGGGAGTTTATAGTATGTTAGGAGCTGTTGTCCAGGATGTCAGGGGTGCAGGTAGGACCCTAGAGAGAGAGGGACCCCTCATTCAACTTGGAATGAATGGGGACTACTTGAAATAGTGTGTGATCTTGGAGAAGAAAGAGCATCATGAACAAAGGTACAGGGCATGGAGAAGCCTGGAACTATAAAACGATTCAGGAAGTTTGGAGTGGAGACAGTTTGTAGATGAGGCTGAGTGTAAAAAAGGGGGTACATGTGCTGCGTGGGGAGTTTGGATTCATCTTTGGCCTAGTATTGCTGAAGGATTTTAAGTAGGAGTACAACCTGGTCAGATTTAGGCTCCTCCTTCCTCTTCATCCTTTCTGATGATCATTTTGGTAGTGGACACTAGGTTGAAGCCTTGCTGAGAGAGAAAGGAAGAACAGTTGGGAGATTATTACTGTGGTATGTAATGTGGTCATGAACTAAGGGAGCGGCATTAAGAATGGAATAAGTATGCTTATCAGTCTCTTTATTTTGAACTCTTTCTGGAAGCCTTCCTTGATCTCTTCAGGCAAAATGCAGTTCTTTATCATCTGGGTTTTCCTTGGCACCTGTTTCCTGTCATCATATTTGCCTCAATGAAACATACACTTCTTAGTTTCTTCACATTAGACCATGAACTCCTGTAGCCTTTCCATATTGTTTGTGTCTTGTATTAGTATACATTTAAATAAGATACGTATGGTAGACATTACATCAGTGATTGGGGTAAGGATTCATTCATGTAGGGAATGTTGAGGGGCAGGAATGGGTTTTGGATATGGGATGCTTGAAGTAGCAGGTGTGGGTGATGTTGGATCCTGCATATTCTTTAGATTTCAGCTTAGATGGTGTTCCTCCAGCTAGCCTTCTATAACTACACCCACTCTCAGCCTGTGAAGGGTCCCTTAACAAGCACCCCCAGGATTCTCTGATCACACAATAGTGTTTGTCTTTCCTGGTCTTTTTCATCATTGTAGGCATTTTAATAAATGTTTATTGGAGATAATCTGTATTTACCAGGCAGCTTTCCTTTAAAGACTAAAGTTCAAAATCTAGTTTCCAGCAGTTAAAGCCCTTTAAATTCAAACCTAGCTTTGAACTGCTTGGTGTAATGGTTTTAAAAATGTGGACTTCAGAATGAAGGATATGAATTGGGACCCTGCTTCTTCTGCAGCCTAGGAGTTGTGTAATCTTGGGTATATCACTTAACTTCTGAGTGTCAGGTTTCCTCATCTATAAAATGAGAGTAAGAATACTGAACTTGCCTTACAGTATTATTGTGAAGATAAACGAGAACACGTGTGAAACAGCACAGTGACTGACATTGTAAAAGGTCAGTTAATGTTAGTGCACAGCAGTCATAATAATAACCTCTATTCAGATCTATGATTCCCTTAGTAATTGTTGGAAACTTTTTTGGTTAAGAAGCCCTGTTGGTATAGGATAGTTTTAGGGAATGGGCTGGTGAGGTCCACATTATTTATTTATAATAAAAATTATGCCTCCTGCTTCCTGTTATATTTCACATACCTACATTTGTTTCCATGTAAACGAAATACTTTTCAGCGTGTCCCATAATGTAGTTTTCAGTACTTGATCACAAATCACTACATACATAGCTGTTTTCTTTCTCTTCTTAAAAAGCTATACCACTTAGCTAGCTCATCCAAATTGTCCTGTGGATCATCTCCCAATTCCTTTCCCATTATTTTGATGGTCAGTCTCTTGATTAGAGTTTCCTCATCTTTATTTGCTTAGCAAAATCTTACTTAAATTTGAAGGCCTTCCTCACCAAGGTTGTTTTGACTAGCCTAGTCAGTAAGTGCTTACAGTGCTTACTGTGGACCAAGCTCTAGATAAAGTTAGCATGCGAGAGAAGGATGCTAAGGATCACTGCCTGTTTTGGTAATAGAATTAATAAATTGACAATTAGGGGGCATTCACGTCATTTGAATTGAGTGATGGTGAGTTGAAGTGCATTGTACAATTTAAGCAGGAAAAAAGCAATGTGAACCGGACATGTATGGAAAGGTTTCTGTGAGGTATCACATATTAACTGATGGATAAAATTTTGGGCCTAAATGGTAGAAGAGCCTTCTGGGTAGAATCAGCAGCCTAAGCAAAGGTGGTCACGTTTGGAATCTGGGGGTGAGTTCTAGGTCCATGCCACCTGATGCGGTTACGCTTAATTTGTGGGGTTGGTTTTTTTTTTTTTTTTTTAAGATTTTATTTTTTATTTCCAGAGAGAGAGGAAGAGAAGCAGAGAGGGAGGGAAACATCAATGTATGGTTGCCTTTCACCTGCCTCTAGCCACAGACCTGGCTGGAGACCTGACTTGCAACCTGGTTATGTGCCCTGGCTGGGGAATCGAACCGGTGACCTTTGGGTTCATAGGCTGGTGCCTTATCCACTGTACTACCCACCAAGGCCTCTAATTTGTTTTGTTTCATCTTGGAGAATTTTGACTTGTGGAAAAGGAGCTTGAAGCTATTTTAGAGTAGAGAAGCAAGGTGATAAAAAGGTGAGGAATGAAGAGGATATTCCTACGCACCTTATGATGTCATTGTAAAGATGATGTTACAAAGGAAAGAGAGCCATTTTTCCTGTCCTATATAAGAGTCTTGACATTCATGTTTGTATCACTTCTTTGACCCTTCTGCAAACTTCCAATTTCTGGATTTAAGCTTGGAGAAGAACTGGCTCATACTACTGTGGTGACCACTTTAGTTGAGGTTCTTGTTGTATCCTGTCTGGATTATTGCAGTAGCTGCTTTGTTGCATTTTTCTTTGCCTTTTTATTTTCTTTTAATCCATCCCACCCAGCTGGTCTCTCTAAAGCACAGTTGTGATGTGTCACTCTCCATTTGAAAATCCTTTAACAACATTCTGCTGCCTTTCTGAGTAAAAGTTGGCTATTTAAGGTTGTCTGTTAAAGATCTGGCTTTAACTGCCTTTCCCACCCAGTTCTGTACTGCTTCCTCTATTAACTTCTACTTTGTATTTCAATCAAATCGATCATTTCTTTTAACCTTCAGGATGTCCTACGTTTTCCCGAAGCCTTGCCTTTTCCTGTGCCATTTCCTCTCACTGGAATGCCATATTACCATTCCCTTGCCCTAGCTTTTATGTAATGAAATTTTAGTTAATTCCCAAAATTTCAGCTGACAGACAATTGCAAATGACATTTGTCAGTTTTATGGACACTTACTAATCCTTCCTCCTTCTCTTCCTTTGTGCAGAGTAATGAGGTAATGGGGAAAGAGGTTAGTAGAATCCACTTTGTGGGCAAACTTCTCTTCCCCAACTGATTTTTGCTTGTTTCCTGTGAAAGAAGGTGATGATTGACTAGCCAAATCACTAAAGCCTTTCCCTTGGGTTTCATAGCTTATACATTTTTACAAGGTGGATGCTGCCAGTTTATTCTTGCGTATTTGGGAGTCCTGTCTTGGGAACTAATGAGGACTAGGCAAACTTTTCATTTGTAGGTGTGGAGTTAGTTGTGACTTGGCAGTATTTGAAGCAGCCAGGTGTTTTTTGCTTTCTGGGAAGAATATATCTTTATTTCAATAGATAGATGTAAAGATAGAGTCTGGATCTCTAAGCAATACTTATAATTTGGGAGGTGTGATTTCCCCCCCACCCCCCACGGGACATTGGACATGTCTGAAGACATTTTTGATTGTCATAATTTGTAGAAGGGTGCTAGGTATCTAGTGGGTGGAGACCAGGTAATGCTACTCAACATCCTACAATGCACAAGAGAGACCTCCTTCCTCCTACAACAGAAAATTATTCAGCTCGAGATGTCAGTAGTGCTGAAGTCAAGAAACTGCCCTAGGGGTATATTTTCTTTCTTGTCCTTGAAATACTGCAGTTTAGAATAATAGAATCATAAATACAGAAAGGGACCTCAGGAATCACTGACATTTGAAATTTATTTAAACTTGTATCCCTCAGAACAGTTCTGTATGATATTAACATGTAATGAGGAAAAATGTGTTTATTTGTTAAAGAAGTTTGGTAAAGGCAATATTTGTGTTCAACATGATGAAGAAGTACATTGTGGATCTTCATCAGTGAAGTTTTTCCAAAATGTGAGCCTGCTAAAACTATTTGACATTTTTCCAGTTCCAAAAATGCTTCCTTGGAACTGATAGGGAAGCCATTACTTACCTCACCCAACCTTGTACAGCAGATAGGTCCTGTCTTTGTTGAAGCTTACTGGAGAATCTTGATTTTATGTCAGTGACAGCAGGTACATAAACTTCATCTGCATTTGTCAGATTATAGATCATTAGATGAACTAAAAATTAGGGTATTTTAGGTTTCCTTTTTTTTTTTTTTTAAGATTTTATTTATTATTTTAGAGTGAAGGGCAGGGAAGGAGGAAGAAAGGGAGAGAAACATCAACATATCTTTCACCTGCGTCCAGCTATGGACCTGACTGGAGACCTGGCTTGCAACCTGGTTATGTGCCCTGGCTGGGGAATCAAACCAGTGACCTTTGGGTTCGCAGGCCGTCGCCTTATCCATTGTGCCACGAGCCAGGGCAGGTTTCTTTTTTTGAATGTACAATATAACTTAATTGCCTGCCCCCATCAATAAATTGGAAGTTATAATTCCATTCTGAAACCTGCCCAGGTTGCTCTGAGGATTAATGTTAATTATAGCTTTTAACGCATTGTATTCTTGGGGGAAAGATGATTTATTGTAAGCTGTTGTTGCATTTTTTAAAACTGCTTAAGTTTGACAGTTTCTTTGCTTTAATTTGTTGGGAGGGTGAAGCTTTTGGGATTCAAGTGGGATGGGAAATACTGTTCTAATCAACATTTTGCTGAGTATGTTAAATTTTAAGAAAGTTATGTGACATACTGCTTTTATCAGAATTTTTTGACTCTTAAGAATTTGCATCCCACTCTGGCTGGTGTGGCTCAGTGGATTGGTGCTGACCTGCGAACCTAAAAGTTGCTGGTTCGATTCCCCAGCCAGGGCACATGACCAGGTTGCAAGCCAGGTCTCCAGCCAGCTCCTTAGCTGGAGGCAGGTGAAAGGCAACCATACATTGATGCTTCTCTCCTTTCCTTCCTCCCTCCCTTCCTTCCCTTCTTTCTGGAAAATAATGAAAATCTTTGATAAATGTTTTTTTTTGTTTGTTTGTTTGTTTGTTTTTAAGATTTTATTTCATTATTTTCAGAAAGAGGGGAAGAGAGAGAGGCAGAGAGGGAAAGAGACATCAATGTATGGTTGCATTTCACCTGCCTCCAGCCACAGACCTGACTGGAGACCTGGTTTGCAACCTGGTTATGTGCCCTGGCTGGGGAATCGAACCTGCGACTTTTGGGTTCGCAGGCCGGCGCCTTACCCACTGTGCTACCAGCCAGGGCTTTGATAAATGTTTTTAAAAAATAACTAAATAAAAGTGGATGCTCTAGAGGAGTCACCCTAAAAAAAAAGAAATTGCATAATTTTCTTTTTGTTTCCTTCCCTTTTATTATACGTACAAATAAGTAATACATGTTTATAGTGGAAACATTAACATAAACTGAAAAACTTAAGACAGAAGAATCTTATCACCTACTTTCCAAACCAAAATGAGCTCATAGTACTTGTTTTGTACAATAACAACCCCCAAAAATTTTAACAATGAAGCAGGGACTTTTTCATGTCAGTAAATACAGCTTTGCATTGTTTTTGTAGTTGCATAGTAGTCCATTATACGGGTATTTAGTCATTTAAACTGTTGGGTCTTCGATTTGTTCTCTTTATCATAAGCAACATGAAATATTAAAAGTAAATCTAGACATATAAGGAAAATATTTTTTAAATTCCTAAGCTTAGTGATGAGTATGGCAGTTTTATTTGCTTTATATTTTTCCTGTACATGGAGAAGCCTCAAATTTATTATTTATATTTGCTTTTAGTCTATAGGTTATAACAACAGTGCGAATAATGGGTGTTTGTGTTGGGCACTAGACTAAATAATTGAAAATATCTCATCTAATCATTACAGAAACCTGAGATGGGCGTTGGTTGCCCTTTGTAGATGGGGAAATGGAGAGAACTGGAATAGTTAAAAACAGTTAAAATAACTTTTAAGTGAGGGTGGAGTCATGATGGTGACCTTGGACTAGTCTTAACTGTTGAATGCCTTTGGGGGTAATAGGGAGTCTCAGAACATTTCAAGTCAGTTAAGGGAGAGGGTTGTAGATTCCTATCTTCCTAACGGTAGTAGTATTTTAGGGTTCTACCTTCCTAAGATAACAGATTAGAAGTTAGCAATGGAATTCCTTCTGATGAGGTTGTTTTTTCCCCATTTTTATTTAAGATGATTGTTTAGTATCTACTCTTTGCCGTGCATCCTACGGAGATACTGATACCCAAGAGAGAGCGTGTAAGCAAAATAAACTACCTTTGAGATATGTGTGACTAATGTCCAGTTCACAGATGTTCTTTCACAAGGTTAGAAAAAATCTTCAAAGAAGTGAGACTTAAGGCAACAGATTTTTCTTATAAGTTGTGAATGTTAAAGAATTGAGTGATGCTAAAATAACAGTGGAGAATTTACTGCTTAAGTACTTTGGTGGTGTGATAATAATTATGACTCCCTTTTATGTGTGCTCAGTCTGGGTTTTCCTGAGTAAGTTTTGTGTAAGCTGTGTAATACCTATGCCCTTGCTTGAGTCCCCCAGAGGGAGGCTGTTTCCCTGCCATTGCTGGGCCTTACTGTATAGTGTTCTTGGATAGCAGGCTGCAGCTACTCTTCTCACGTGTTACGTTATTCATCTGGCACTGATAAGGTTCCTCCTTGCTTTGCTAGTATTAACTACCTATTAATATCAACCCAGAAGTAGGAGATTTGGATTGATGGGATGCTTTGTGTACTATAAAACGAACACACACACACACAAAACAAACAAAAAAACGAACACAACATATTTTGCATTGGTTTATCTGTTGGTCTATAGACAGCCATTTAAAATAGATTAGAATTTAATACTAACTTTAAAATCAGAAAGAGGAAAAATGGACATAGAACAGTTAGTGTTGCATAGATTGCCATATGCTAAAAAGTCAGTAAGGATAACTCGTAAGCTCCAGAAGTTCTAGTTTTTTTTCATAGGAAGTTCATTAAAAATACAATATTAGGATGTGAAACTTTTGGCAATTACATAGAGCAGTAGATAAATTTGAACTGTAAATAATTGGTATTTGGATGTTATTTTAATCATTTACTCAAATATTTTGATATTAATGATATGAATTGTCATAATATTAAAAAACCTTAGTGTAGTCCTGTAGGATCTACCATCCTATGTTGGTATTGATCTAAACATTAAAAAGTTTGACCAAATTGGAAGTTCTCTTTAAGGATGTAAGAAGGTACTTTGGTTTAGTAGTTTATAAATGTTTTGGCCTTGAGGCCCCTTTTGCACTCTTAGTTTGTTGAGGCAACTTCAAAGAGCTTTTTTTTTTTTTTTTTTAAATTTTATTTTATTTAAGATTTTATTTCATTATTTTCAGAAAGAGGGGAAGGGAGAGAGGCAGAGAGGGAGAGAGACATCAATGTATTGTTGCCCTTTCACCTGCCTCCAGCCACAGACCTGACTAGAGACTTGATTTGCGACCTGGTTATGTGCCCTGGCTGGGGAATCGAAACAGCAACCTTTGGGTTCACAGACCGGAGCCTTATCCACTGTGCCACCAGCCAGGGCAGCCTTGTTTTTTGTACCCTCATTGTGAATGTCAACTCAGTGAGGAAAAAAAGGCAAGTAATTTTTAGTATTACTATGAACATAGCTTTGATCTTGTGGACTCCAGGAGTGGTCTTTGAGTTCCCAAGAAGTCCATAGACTATACTTTTAAGAACAGTTGGCCTAATTCTTTACATAGACTTCCTTTGCTCTCAAACCAAATAAGGAGTATGAAGAAGAAGCAAGTAACTTGAGATTTTTAGCTTAGGTTACTAAATGAAAGCAATGTCATTGCCAGAGATAATAAAACTGGGTGAAGAGTAAGAGTATTGGAAGAAGAAAGTGAATTTTGAGCTTTGAGGAACATAGAAGTGGGAATGTTTATTAGTGCAGCTCAGCAAGTTTTTCTGAGTATTGTAGGAGGCTTCACCATACACATTAGTGGTTGTTGCCAAGGAAGTGAGTTGAGAGAGCAGAGGGCAGAAGAGAGAACCTTGGCGTCAAGGACATTAGGAGAATTTCAAGAGTGGCTTGATCGGTGCTTCCTAATGCTTCAGAAAAGTCAAATCGAATGGGGACTGACACTTGCCCATTGGGGTTTAATAATGAGGTTCCTGGTGACTTGCCAGAGCGGTAGGAGCTAGACTAGAGAAGTGTGCAGCGGCTCTCTGAACCGTTGTTCCGAGAGTTTCGGGGTGAAGGGAAGACACCTTGAGCAATTAATTTGAGAAGTGGGCTATACTGAGGACTGTGACAAAAATTAATTGCAGGTGTGATAGGTAGATAAGCTGGTAGAATGATACATCTTGCAGAGGAAGGAGAAGCTGCAGAAGGCTGGAATCTTTGGCCAGAAAAATGCATACTAATGACATTTGGCACACAAACTTTTTGGTAGAGAGGGAGAGTTCCTTACTAATTCTTACCTGTTTTATTGCTAGATGTGTAGTTTCTACATGTGCTTTAAATACACTAATTTTAATAAGTTTAAAGAAATTTTTCTTTTAAATGTTGGTGATTTGACTTGACAATCGGTGGTTCTGTCAGAAGAAACTTAGTTTAGCTACTTTCAGCCTGGTGACAGTGATTCAAAGGAAAGTTGGACTCTGTCTCACACAGGAGTGTGTGCATGCTGCACACACACTTCTTCTGGTGAAGGATATTCGGGTCTCCAGAATGGCTGGAGGCAGAGTTTGGATTACAGCCTCAAGTAGTATTTGTATTCAAAATATGTGTTGTTTTCAGATGTGCATGTATTTCTAACTTCCTTTTCTTTTTTTCTCTTCTAGTCTGTTCTCTGGGGAGGCAGTGAGGGGCCGTGGAGCTGGCCTCAGCACCAGGAGAGGCTGGACTTCCTGTCTCTCTGTGCTGAATGGCTGCGATGGCGCCCGCTCTCACTGACGCAGCAGCTGAAGCACACCATATCCGGTTCAAACTGGCTCCCCCATCCTCCACTTTGTCCCCTGGCAGTGCCGAAAATAACGGCAACGCCAGCATCCTTATTGCTGCCAACGGAACCAAAAGAAAAGCCATTGCTGCAGAGGATCCCAGCCTAGACTTCCGAAACAATCCTACTAAGGAAGACTTGGGAAAGCTGCAACCACTGGTGGCATCATATCTCTGCTCCGATGTAACACCTGTTTCCTCGAAGGAGCCGTTGAAATTGCAAGGTGTCTTTAGCAAGCAGACAGTCCTTAAATCTCACCCTTTCTTATCTCAGTCCTATGAACTCCGAGCTGAGCTGTTGGGGAGACAGCCAGTTTTGGAGTTTTCCTTAGAAAATATTAGAACCATGAATACAAGTGGTCAGACAGCTCTGCCACAAGCACCTGTAAATGGGTTGGCTAAGAAATTGACTAAAAGTTCAGCGCATTCTGATCATGACAATTCCAGTCCCCTCAATGGGGGAAAACGAACTCTTACTACTACTTCTCCTCAGGGGGGTGAAGTGGTGGCCTCTGAATCTGGGGACTTGAAGGGGGGTATGACCAATTGCACTCTTCCACATAGAAGCCTTGATGTAGAACACACAACTATATTTAGCAATAATAGCACTGCAAACAAATCTTCTGTAAATTCCATGGAACAGCCAGCACTTCAAGGAAGCAGTAGGATATCACCTGGCACAGACTCCAGTTCTAACTTGGGGGGTGCCAGGTTAGAGGGTAAAAAGTCTCCTCAGTCTTCCATTCTTTTCAGTGCTTTAGATTCTGATACAAGGATAACAGCTTTACTGCGGCGGCAGGCTGATATTGAGAGCCGTGCTCGCAGGTTGCAGAAACGCTTACAGGTTGTGCAAGCGAAGCAGGTGGAGAGGCATATACAGCATCAGCTGGGTGGATTTTTAGAGAAAACTTGGAGCAAACTGCCAAACTTGGAATCCTTGAGGCCCCGAAGCCAATTGATGCTGACACGGAAGGCTGAAGCTGCATTGAGAAAAGCTGCCAGTGAGACCACCAATTCAGAGGGACTTAGCAACTTCCTGAAAAATGATTCGATTTCAGAAGAATTGGAGAGATTTACAGCTAGTGGTATAGCCAACTTAAGGTGCAGTGAACAAGCATTCGATTCAGATGTTACTGACAGTAGTTCAGGAGGAGAGTCTGATATTGAAGAGGAAGAACTGACCAGGGCTGACCCAGAGCAACGCCATGTACCCCTGTGAGTAGAACCCATGCTTACTGTCTTTGTTGAGGAATGCTGGGGCTTGGTAACTTCCCATCGTGGGGAGAATGGGATTCTTTGTATGTAGGCCTCTAGGTTCTACTTGTCCTTTCCCTGATATTAGGTAGATTGGTGCATATACGTGTTAGTGGAGAAATGAATAATGTTGTGTTGTTGTAGGCCAGAAGCTGCTAATTTCTGTTTTAAAATCTCATTTATTAAGAAAAAAGTAGAAGACAACCTATTTGTGAAGCTGTACCCATGCTTTGAATGAGTAGATTTTGTTTTGGAAAATATATGTAGGCTATTTTTATAAGTTTCTATGACTTGACTTCAGAGTTTGATCTTTCTAGTAGAGGGGGGCAGAAATTTAGTCAACCTAGAGAACTTTGCTGGAGTTTATAGTTGGTTTAATTGAGTTTTCAGCTGATAATGTACATGCTTATCACATGAGATTTCCTTACGTTAAAAAAATCAAAACATCTCTGACTGCTGTGGCTCAGTTAGGTGTTATCCCGCCAAGTAAAAGGTGGCCATTTCGATTCCTTGTCAGGGCACATGCCTGGGTTACAGGTTTGGTCCCCTGTTGGGGCATGTACAAGAGGCAACCCAGTCGATGTTTCTCTCTCACATTGATGTTTCTCTCCCACTTTTTCTTCCCTTCCTTTCTAAAAATAAAATCTTTTAAAAAAAGAAAGAAACGGGGTTGGCTCTCTAAGTAGCTTTCATGAGAAGTAGAAAAAGATGCCCCATTTCTCCAGGCTAAACCACCTCAGCCTTAAAGAGCAGGCTGCATACATTCCAGTGGATTCAGCCTTCACTTGCCCCAAAGCCAGGGCCCTTGTGCGGAAAAACACCTTATAGCAGCACCCAGGTCCCTGTCCCAAATTTAAAGTTCATATGGCATGATCAACAATGTAATTAGGCCCTGGCTGGTGGCACAGTGGATAAGGCACCAGCCTGCAAACCCAAAGGTCACTGGTTCGATTCCCAGCCAGGGCACATAACCAGGCCTCCAGCCAGGTCTTTAGCTGGAGGCTGGTGAAAGGCAACCATACGTTGATGTCCCTCTCCCTCTCTGCCTCTCTCCCTTCCCCTCTCTAAAATTAATATTTTTAAAAAATGTACGTAATGTTTCCTGGGATCATGATTCTGGAGAAAAAGCACTACATCTCAATAAACCCACCAGAATTTCTTCTTTGGAAACAGGTTTATTTCATTCCAAAGAACCACTAAATGAACTCTCTTTGCCAAGCACTGAAAAAATAAGAAAGCTGCAAGCATCACCGTGCCCCCACCACCACCACATACACACACAAAAGGGACTAATAATCAGAAAAATGCCTCTGAGTATTTTATAGGGTTATCTCTAAACACAATCTATTTTTTTACAACTGGATTCTCTTCCTAGAAGAGCTCATCTTTGTCAGATTAGGACTTTATTTTCTCTCAGCTAAGTTGAATGTATTAACTTACTTGGAGAAATTCTTACTGGTTTTTCCAAATATGTTGGCCTAAGGAAAAATTTACTTAAGCTTTGTGGAGCGCACAGTAGGTGTGCTGGAGCCAGAGGTTCTTGACTCTCGTTCTTCATTCTTAATCCTGCATTTGGCTTCTTATGGATAAACAAGGAAGTACGTTATAAATATATCTCCTGAAAGATAAATCAGTTGACATATTATCTACTTAAAAGTGTTAGACTTATGAGAGGGAGAAACATGTGGATTTGGAAAGGAGGGGCAGAAGACTTGACTAGTAGATCTTCTGATTCCCTTTCAAACTTTGGGTTACTAGAGAAAGCTGAAATACAGACGGTTGTGTTGGAATAACATTTTCCTTATCTGTAGTGAAAAGGTGACTAGGCTGTCACTGGAGACTTGAGGCAGCTGTGCTTTTAAGTAAAATTTCCCCTCAATTTTGCTTATATTAACCACGTGGATAACATATTTGGCTGCATATGAAATTTTGGTTTATATTTCTATTTTGAAAGGGAAAGTCTGGTTAATTTCACTGAATTTCTTCCTTGTAGATGTGTTGCCATTACCATTTGTTAGTTTACTGCTTTTAAGAGTCCACTTGTTTATTGAGATCTAAAGAAAGCACCTAATGTTTCCGAGGCTTGCTTACTGCTATAACATAGTTATTTTTTGTTAAATGGATAAGTAGTTTCAATCAGTTTGCCAATATTTTTGGCATTATCCCCACTAACTGCATAAACCATTGCCTTAAGAAATCTTGGTTAACGTTGAATATTTTGTGTTTCAGAGTAATTTCATATAACAAATACTGTAGTTGAAGCATTTTAAGTTTCACGTACTTGTTTTGTGTATTTGAGGAAAAAATTAGACTCTAGAAGCTTACTGTTTTCAGGATATATTGTATTGAAAAAAGTTTTAAGTTTTGGTAATGTGGGTGGCTGTTCCAATCCAGTGAAATTAAAATAACTAGTAAGAGAGATCTTTCCTTATTCATGGATAATCTAGTGACTTGAAAAGAACTGTTTAATTCTTTCACTTACTACTTAGTTCTGGGCATTCTTCTCACATAATGGTTTGTTGAGTGGAAGGCTGTTAAGTGTAAGGACAGCTCACAGATCATTTTAGGGATCAGTTGAATCCTTTTACATTAAGTCAACTAAATAATATTTTTAAAAGTTGAATTTCCTTGTATCAGGTTATATTAAAGTAAGAGAAATCGGTGAAATAAAATACACTTTTGCACTTTTTAATTTAATTGAATTTCAATTAGAAGCACCAATAAATCACTAACTTACTTCAAAGATCTTGTTGAGCAAATTCTCCAGATTGACTCCTAATGCAAATATTTTAGCCAGGTGTTTGATGACTCAGGTTTTTTTTTTTTTTTTTAAGATTTCATTTATTTAGAGGGAAAGGAAGAGAAACAGAGAGGCAGAGAGACATCAATGTATGCCTTTCTTTGCCTGCCTCCAGATATTGCCCTGGCTGGGGAATTGAACCAGTGACCTTTGGATTCACAGGCAGGTGCCTTATCCAGTGTGCCACAGCCAGGGCCCTGACTCTGAGTATTTTAAAGATTTTTCAGCAAATGGCCAGTAAGAGTGGAGGTATTATTTTGATTAAGAATGAAAAAAGGGGAAAGTGTTCTTTAGATGCTGAGGAGTCTTGTCTTTGTGATGCAGTAGTCCCTCCCAGATAAGTAACCACATTTACAATTCTTGAGTCCTGGAATAAGTAATTAACTATTAGCTTGCCTCCACTGGTGAGTTTCAATTGTTTTCCTTTTCTAGTAGTAGCCTGTTTAAAATCTCATTCCTTTACTGACATACTTCTGCCAGAGATAACATCACTAGATATTGTCTAGGCAGTCATGATGAAAATATTGAGAATAGAGGATTTGTTGAAATAAATTGTTTTGAAATGATGTTGCTTAGATTATACATGGAAAGTTCTGTGAAAATTACAAGCCTTTACTAAGAACTTATTTGTGTTTTTTCTTTTACACGTCCGAGGGCAAGAACAGTGATCCATTGTAAGTTTTAGGCACATGCCAGCAGTAGCAAAAATGATTAGTGTTTATATGTTATCGAGTTTTTGGCAAGTTGTTTGTTAAAATTTATACTTTACAGTAAGTAAATTGTAAATTCTGTATCACTAGATGAGACATGTTAGAAAAGTCCTTTTTCTTTTTTTTTTTTTTAAAGATTTTATTTATTATTTTTAGAGGGGAAGGGGGAGAGAGCGACATCAATGTATGGTTGCCTTTCACCTGCCTCCAGCTATGGACCTGGCTGGAGACCTGGCTTGCAACCTGGTTATGTGCCCTGGCTGGGAATCAAACCAGCAACCTTTGGGTTCTCAGGCCAGCACCTTATCCATTGTGCCACCAGCCAGGGCCTCTTCTTTCATAGAGTTTTGTTCTGCTATTTTGTTAGGAATTCCTGAATTTGTTTTCACTTTCTTGTTCCTTATGCTTATAAACTTAATGTAGTAAGTACTTACTGTTAAGAAAATATTTTTCCTAGTTATTTTCTTAAGTGTGCCCTTAATCAGCAGTGTTCTGGGTACCTGGACATTATGTAGGCCTTTCTTCCCTCAACAGTTTTATTCTTGTTGAACTGTTATAAGCTTAGCTTATCTGGGTGGTTAGTATAAAAATAATCCCACAAAATGTTTAATTGTGACTAGAATATGTGTTTTATATAGTAGATATATATTATACAGTGCCTTATTTGTAAGGACCTCAGGGAGAAAGATATGCAACCAAGAGTAATTGTATTTTTACGTACGCTTTCAAGGCTATTTTTATTACGTGGATGCTGCGATTTGTGTTATTTGCTAAGTTTCTGTTTTCCTTTTGGCTTTCAGAAGCCTGCATAGGTAGACCTTATGGCTGTACCTTTTTGTTGTTTTTTTTTTAAGCCTCATTCTTGGCTTCATTTTCTTCTACTAGTTCTTGTTATTTTCACCTTTTTCTCCCCTGCTTTAACTTACACTTGACTTACATTTCATTTGTTCAGGTGGCCTTTAGAAGTCTGTTTTAGATCAGGGTTGGGTAAAAATAAACTAGGTACTCAATTTAGTGATACTAAAGAAGTTGTTTGAAATTTGGGTTGTCTTGATTGCAGTGAGTCTTTTATTTCTGGAGAATTTTCACACTCCCGGAGTTGTTAATGAAGATTTCCAGATACAATGGATTCCTAGTATATTTGTAGGTTTTGCTTTTTAGGAACCCTGGAATGCTTTGTCTTGTAGCTCCTACTTGGATGTATTTAAGTATACCCAGATGATGTTGCCAATATCACCTTGAATTGTGCTTATTTTCCTGTTTATCATTTCCCAGAATGATGCAGCGAGAGGAATATTAGATGAAAATCTCAGATCTGACCCGTTTCTGCTACAAACTGGCCTAAGGGCTAATATAACCACTTTTTTAATAATACAAGGGAATCTATCTAGATGTCCTGTAGGGTTCAGACTACTTTGTGCTACTCTTTTCTTTAACATTGATGGCAAAAGTCTATAAGTTAGTGGTATAACTTGAGCCAAAGCAGTTTTCTTGGCTTGTGACTTAGGAGCTTTGACTCTTTCAGTGCCTTAGGGATTTTTTGTGGGGATCCATTAAAGGGATTATTGTATTTCTCAGTGTGGGATACATATGTGAGAATAATTTCATTGTGTTCTTACGTAGAAGTTACTTCAGAGCTGAATAAACTTTGATTTTATAAACACCTTTGATTTAATGCCCTTTGTTTTTCTGTATATGTCATCCAGTGGCAGAAACAGGAACTTTTTGTATTTACTCCCTCTTCCCTGTCCCCCCTTTTTTCCTGAGAATATATATCCAGAGTAAGAATTATTCTTGGTGTTTCTTGTGTGATTCCAAAGGAAGGAAGTTAGGCAACAGGAATTCGGGTTACCCATTTACTGCAGCTCTAGTTGCTACAGATGTTTTCTGTTGCCTTGTGACTGGTGTTTTCATTCTCTAATGTTGAGTTTAAGCACTTTCATGATAGTTCTTAAGTGGTAATGTAATAAGTACTTGCTGAATGAGCAAATGTGTGAGACATGAGAG
This sequence comes from Noctilio leporinus, assembly GCA_004026585.1. Taxonomy (NCBI): domain Eukaryota; kingdom Metazoa; phylum Chordata; class Mammalia; order Chiroptera; family Noctilionidae; genus Noctilio; species Noctilio leporinus. The sequence continues at coordinate 229,585 of PVIW01001012.1, read as the reverse complement.
AGGGCCCATATGTAAATGAAACCGAGTCTCCTTAAGAAGTTGAAAGTTTAAATGTGGAGTAGAGATGGGAAGACAAAGACGAATACTTAGAATAGTGCTTGGCACTGGTGATATAAAGTAAATGCTGGGTGATACAAAAGAAATAGAAAGCGATCACAGCTGGGTGATGGCATTAGAGGGGGGAAAGATGTTAGAAATGAACCTTGAAGGGAGGCCAGGATTTCCATAGAAAGTTGTCTTTTGGAGGTAGCCTCCTGGGGTAGGGAAGTACAGGTAGAAGGCACAGCATAAGGAGAGGAAAGAGGCCAAAAGGCATGGATCTTTTGTGGCTAGAGTGGGGCAGTTTTAGGGACCTGGTTAAAGAGATAAGGGCGATAAATAGAATGTAAAAAGGAAAAGAAAATTCTAGAGATGATGGGTGGCAATAAGTACAGTTTATGAGATAACCCTCATAGTTCATGAAGGTCTGGGTTCTTTACTAGTGTCTTAAAAATGAAGGTTTCTGTATTCCTTACAAGTTCTAGCAAGTGTTAAAAATCAGGAAGTAGACTTTCAGTATATCCTTTAAATGGAGTGAAGAGTTGATTTGTACAGAGACCTCCAAGATGCACATTGGAGACTGAAATTTAATTCAGTTATTGGATGTGTTGAGCGCTTACTGCGAATGGAGGTGGGTGCAAGGGATGTACAGTGGTGACTGAGAGACAGTCCCTGCCCTGCTCTCTCGAAGGAATGTAGGGTAGAAAGGAATTATTTAAGCAAGTAGTCACGTAGTTAATGATGTATTTACGAAGGCTGTGGGTGCCACAGAAATGAAGTTGAGTGCTATGGGAGTGCATATAAGGAACATCTAATTGAGATGGGTGGGATGTCATAGCAAATATCCTGAAGAAGGAACATGTAAGCTGGGGCCTGAATAGTAAGAGGTGGTAAAGAAGAGGAGTGTGTTACAGGTTGAGGAAACATCACATGCCAAGGTTTGGGAATGGGAGGTGCTTTGGTACTAATTTACAAAACAAAGTCTAAGGAGAGGAGTGATAAGAAATAAGGCCAGGGAGGGAGCAAGAAGCCAGGTGATATGGGTGGCTTTGTAGGTCATCTTAGATTTAAATTTGTAATGTGAAGCCATTGGCAGAGTTTACATATCTTTGGATTTTTTAAAGATCCCCCTCACTGTGTGAAGAAAGGAATGGATGTGGACTTTGAGAGACCATTTAGGCTGTTGTATAAGCCAGGCCAGAAGGAATGGTGGACTTGGCCTTTGGCAGGAAAGAGAGAGAATTGGATATTGGACGTAAGGTGACTAGGACCTGTGTGATTAATCACATGCAATAAGAAAGAGGGAAGTGATGTTACAAGTGGTCGTCAGATTTCTGGCAGGAGTGACTGGATTGAATGGACATGTTGGGATTGGGAAGGAGCAGATAGGGGAGGTTTATTGAATGCAGTGGGTGGGCTTTCACTAATTTTTATTAAAACATTTTTGGTTTCTGAGTATACTCGGAGGCTTCAGTGTTCATTTGCAGAGCACTGTTAAATTCCATCAGCGTGGTAAGATAAATTGTTTTACTAGAAAAGAAAAAGGTTGGGGCCACATTCTATTTCAAATGAATAGTACTTGCATTTGTTTCGCTTTTCCTCTCCCTAAACAAAGACCAAAATGGACTACCTTGATTATTTTGCAAGCAAGGCAGAAATTCGTGCCTTTTCATTGTCTTTTTCCTCTTTCCCATTGTGTATCTAGGAAAATTATGCACATATATTCATTGTAAATAGAACATTGACTTTTCACAAATTTGAACCAAGGGACTCAGTATACATTAAATACAAAGAATAAATCTTATTAATTTAATTTCCATTAATTGGGGCTTTGTGGGAACTTTTAACCTTTTTTGATTTTATGTGATTACAAAGAAAGGTTTTTGCATCATGGTGGTAAACAAAATTGTTTGGAAATCAGTTTCAGTCTGATGAAAAGTATCTGGAGAGTCTGTTCCTCAGAGACTATACTGAAAAGTTGTTAAATAGAAAATGTTGTGGGTTGTTTTTGCAACCCATTGGTAGTAGCAACTATGTAGATTATTTATATTCAGAACTCAGGCTAGAATTTGTGGAGATTATTATTTGGGAGGGGTGGAGATTGAGGAATGGCAGCCAGGAACAAGGGTAGTACTCCGTTGTAAATCATTTTCTAGCCCTGGCTGGTAGCACAGTGAATAAAGCGCGGGCCTGTGAATCCAAAGGTCGCTGGTTCGATTTCCCAGCCAGGGCACATAACCAGGTTGCAAGCCAGATCCATAGTTGGAGGCAGGTGAAAGGCAACCATGCATGGATGTCTCTCTCCCACTCTGCCTTTCTCCCTTCCCCTCTCTCTGAAAATAATAAATAAAATCTTTAAAATAAAGAAACATTCCAAATCCTTTTAAAAAATCATTTTCTTATAAGTTGTTTTACTTTTGCCTAATAGAACAAAGGGCATGAACCAGGGAATTGAATGATACTGGATAAGTATAGTGACCATTTTCTTGTTCACCCTTTAATTGGGGTTTCCTATTTGTGCTCCTGAGAAATGCATCCTGAGAAAATAGAAACTGGAGGAGACAGAGCTTAGGACCTATGGGACTAAATTAGCCTGAAGCCTGGGCAATCAGAGTCCCAGGAGGATTTTTACTGAACTGATTTGATTGATCCAGGAAAGAATCTCTTTAACCAACTTCACCTCATCAGACAACAGAATTGAGATATATTGATAGGGAAAAAATAGTAGCTTATATTTATTGAATAATTAGAGGTGTAGGCAGTGTTACGAATTCTTTGCACACATTTAACTTGCTTAATCCTCTTCAGAGAGGTAGATAGCATCTTATTTATTTATTTTTAGAGGAAAACATTAATTTCTTGTTCCACTTATGTATACACTCATTGGTTGATTCTTGTGTGTGCCATGACTGGTGGGGGTCAAACCTTTAATATTGGTGTATTAGGATGAGGCTCTAACCAACTGAACACCTGGTAAGGGTGCTATCTATCTCATTTTTACAGAATCAGACTGAAGGATGAAAGTTTTAACTTCTTGGAACACCAGTACAAAAAAATACCCACCCTTTATGTTCATAGCAGCACTTTTTACAATAGTCAAGATCTGGAACTAGATCCTAAGTACTCATCAGTAGATGAGTGAATAAAAATAGCTGTGATTCACAATGGAATACTACATAGCAGGAAAAAAGAAGAAACTTACCTTTTATGACAACAGGGATGGGCCTAGGGAAGATGCTAAGATGAATAAGTCAGTGAAAGACAGATTCCACATGATCTCACTATGTGTGATGTCTAATGAACAAAATAGAAGCAGAAGCATAAATAGATGGAACAGACTGACAGCTACGGAGGGGAGGGGGAGACTGGATGAAAGATGGTGAAGGGCTTAACCAAAGAACATTTATGCATGACCTATGGACCACAGACAAAGGATAGGGGGAGTGACTGAGGGAGGGGAGATGGGCTGTGTGTGTCGGGGGAGCTGGGTGGAGGTAGGAAAAATGAGGTAAATTAAGTAACTTGGTATGTATTTTGAGAAAAGGTACATGATATGTATCTTTTAGCCTGCAATACCTTGCTACTCATTACTTTCAAAGAATAGAACTTGGATAGGTTAGGGAGGGGCTGAAGTGATATATTTTTTAAGGTTTTATTTATTATTTTTAGAGAGGGGGAAGGGAGGGAGGCAGAGAGCGAGAGAAACTTCAATATATGGTTGCCTTTTACGTGCCTTCAGCTACGGACCTGGCTGGAGACCTGGCTTGCAACCTGGTTATGTGCCCTGGCTGGGAATTGAGCCAGCTACCTTTGGGTTTGCAGGCCAACACCTATCCACTGAGCTACCAACCAGGGCAAATGAGAATTTGTATGTATTGATCACACCTTCTGTGTTAGGTGGTTTACATTATTTAATATTTGAAATCCGAAGTGGTATCTTCATTTCATATTAGAGATCGATGACTATATATGTTAAGTAATTTTCTTGAGGACAAGGTAAAAATAAAAGCTGCTGCTTTCTTTAGTTTTTCTTTTTAGTTTTTCTCTGGGACCTTTTTGGAAAGGAGCAGAAAGAAGGGTCTCTTTTGAGAAATTGAGTAACCTGATGGCACATACCTCTTTAGAAGCCTCTCTGACAGAACTGTGCACTGGTGGACATGGATGGCATTGACCATGAAGGGTGAGGGAAAGATTAAATAGATTTCCTCTACTGTAGTAAATAATCTAGAAGTAACCTATTTTGTAATTTTTATCCCCATCTAATGCGTAAACATTTTTGACATTCTAAAGGGATAATTTATATTTTAATTTATGTGGAAATATCCTTTTATTTCCCCAGTTGCTAGAAAAAATCTTTTAAGATGTGAAAGTATTTTATGTTCTTTCTCCTTTACATTCTTTCTTTTTAAGTCTTCCCTTGAGCTTACAGTTGATATATGAATTGTAAGAATGCAGAGTTTCTTTTTTAAAGTATTTTTCTCATGAACCTCTTACTGGTAAATCTAGTTACTATAAGAACTTGAAAAGCATGAAATAGCAATAGAAGACTATCCTGAGTGGTTTTCCCACCCACTTATATGAATGTGTGTCATTTCAGTGCCTGAGTAATGAGGTTTATGATAGGTATCTTATTTTTACAGATTTGATAACCAGAGAAGCCTGAAGGATGAACTGGAGGTTTTCTTAGCATTTGTAGGATTATTACTAATCAGGAGCATTATAGTAGAAATAATTCTGGACTACTTTTGAATTGTTCATTTTAGTTATGTGTTTTATTTTTCGTAGACTTAAATTCTTCACTTTAAAAATCTGGTTATAACATTTTGAATAACCATGAGACTTGGGCCATGATTGGAAAGGCATTTTGTCACTGTGAGGCACACTGTTTTGCTGAGGTACGTTGAGGGGCTGTGCACTCTATCTGTCTATCAGTAGGGAGTCCACAGACTGAGTTCCTTAAGGGAGTTGGTGGCAGAACTGCAGTAGTGTGCTCACTTGTTTGTTTCTTCCATGAGGACCAGTGTGTGCCCCTGTTTGTGGTAATTGTTGTTTTATTATTGTGTTCCTCTTGCTTCAAGGAAAAGATCTGAAAGTAGGATTACAGAGTATGGACCCTGGGCCTGGGAGGTAGTGAGTGAAGACAAAGGCCTTTACCACATAGGCATCCTTGTTAGAATGTAATGCTCTGAAACTAAATACTGCTAATGAAAAACAATAGTGTATCCTCTCCCCTTCCTCCAAATAAGCAGAACAGTACAAAGTCCTTTAAATAGGTCTCAGACCTAAGAGTTGAGTCTGTGAGGGGGCTTGGATATTTGCACGTGGGTATGTGGTTTTGGTTTTACATTTTATTACGTGTGGGAGTTCATCATTCCCATTAATGTCCAAAGCAGTGTTGGATTATTTACTTTCATGTTCTAAATAGTGTGGTGGCATTAATTGATGAATTAAATTTCCTTAATTTATCCATTTACATTTTTTTTTCTTTTAATTTTATTGTTGTTTTATTACATCCATCCCTTTTTTTCTCCCCTCTGTCCCCCCATTTACATTAAGATTAACTGATAATTGAGATGTGTCATCATTGAAGGTTGTCAAAAGTATCCTAGTGGCAATTCCAAAAATGAAATGCAAAATTCTCTGAGCAAGAATAATAAATACTAAAAAATTCAAGGTAACTGTAATTATTTGGTGATTAGCCTTTCAGGAATGTACCATCAAAATTAACCTTGTACCAAAGCCCGAAGGAAACACTTTACTGATAGTAAAATAAGAAATGATGAAAACACTTAAGGATTGAGAACTTGGGTTTTTTAAAAGATTTTATTCCATTATTTTTAGAAAGAGGGGAAGGGAGAGAGGGAGAGAGACATCAACATATGGTTGCGTTTCACCTTCCTCCAGCCACAGACCTGGCTGGAGACCTGGTTTGCAACCTGGTTATGTGCCTTGGCTGGGGAATCGAACCAGCAACCTTTGGGTTCGCAAGCTGGTACCTTATCCACTGTGCTACCAGACAGGGCTGAGAACTTGGTTTTTGCCTTCAAGGAATAGTTATGTGACTGATCCCATTCCCTGACCACATTCAAGTAGAAAAAAAAGAAGGCCTTAGAATTAGGCAGTGTATGCTTAGTACTAGATACATGGTAAAGGCATTAATTGTTAAAATTTTGGAGGATGGAGTGACTACTTTGTGCTAAGCTGATTTGAAGACCTGAGAAGAGATGGAATTTTAGTTTGGATCAATGAAGACACTTAGATTTATAAGAGGAAAGAGGATGTTTCAGGTCCAAGGATGTTGAGTTGGTAACAGAGAAGAGAGCTATCTGCCAGAGAGAAAAGTTTCAATGAAGTAGAAGAGGTTGGAAGAGTAAGTTGGTATCTTTTTTTTTAATGCATTTTATTTATTTACTTTTAGAGAGAGGGGAAGGAAGAGGAACACCGATGTGTGTGTGAGAGAAGCATATCGGTTGCCTCTCACAGGCCCCCACCTGGGGACCTGGCCCACACCCAGGCATGTGCCCGGACTGGGAATCAACTGGTGACTTTTTGGTTTGCAGGCTGATGCTCAATCCACTGAACACACCAGCCAGAGTGTGGATAACAATGTTTTTGACTGCCATTTTGGTGCATTTGGATTTTGTTGTAAGAAGAGTGGGCAGTCACACAGGTTGGCGTGATTAAAGTACTCACAAGAGTCATAAGAGTCCGATAGTGATTAGGTTTGGGTGGACTGGAGGTTTAAGATGGTTTGGAACAGGGCAAGACTTAAAAGCAATAGTTTGGCTATAAATAAAAGTCTTGAGTCAGGGCAGTAGACGTGGAATGGAAAGAAACGTTCAGAAGCAAGATTGTTGTAATAAAACATTTTAGAGCTCACTGTGGACATAAACACAGATTTGTCATTTACAGCTGAGAAATGTAGGGAGAGAGGTCAGGTGACTGCTAAAGATTATTAGGTTAAGAGTCAAGGTTGTACTGGAGTCTCTGACTTGTTAGCTCGATGATCTTTATTACTTTTTTCTGTAACATGGGACTTAAAAGCATTTACCTACTGGGTTTTGTTAGGATAGAAGTGCCTATTCCAGTGTCTGGCACTTAAGTAATGGTAATGGCAATTAAGTAATACACTCAGATTTTGAGTGTATATCCATTGTTGGACATTATTGTCAGTTTTTAATAATTGCATGTTATGCAGTAAATGCTTAGGTACATTGTGTTCTTCCTCTTAAATTAGGTTCTAAGGTCAGTGGATGTTGTTTTAATTGTTATTTTTACCCCCAGATTGCTTTCTGAAGGAATTGAATCACTGTAGTCTGCTCTTACTGATATAGGAGTATAAGTATGACTGTTATTTAGAAAAATGAATTTAATAAAGTTCTCAATGATACTTTCATTTGCATTTTGTAATACTACTTGGGAGGACAGTACTTTTCTGATATTTACAAACTTAGGACATTTGTAACATTTTTGCCATTTGAACAATATTTTCCATAAGATTTGAATAGTTGCTTTTAGACTATATTCTAAATCGGTTTCTTATAGGCTGTAAGAACTGTGTTTACTGAATTCCTCCTTTTGCTATTTGTGTGATTCTCCCCCACATGAATTTGTTTAGGCAGGGTTTTTCAACATAGTTACTACTGGCATTTTGGGATAGATAGCTCTTTTTTTTGGGGGGGGGGGTGCTGTCCTGTGCATTATAGGATGTTTAACAGCATGTAAGTGATTTTCACAATTCAGTCTCATAATAATAAGTGCTTATCTGACAGTTTATATTGGAGGTACGTTAATTGTCTTTTTAGTTATTTAAAATAAAGTCTTTAGAAAAGAAGCTAATGTAAATGTAGTACTACTATGCTCATCATTTCACTTGTAACTTACGTTTCTTTATCCACTTTGGTAAGTTTTGTAGTTTGCTTTCCTAAATCATAACAGAAGGGGTTTCGTAAGTTGTACCAGTTTGACAATTTATGCTTTTTTAATTTTAAAAAATCTATAGTTACTTATTGCATGAAAATTCTGACCTAAGTAGTTGCTTAGTCCTGAGTTTTACCATTGTACAATAATGTTCTTTAAGAAGATAACTTTTCTGGACAGCTGTTACCTTTTCAAAATTCCTCATGGAGGTTTAGAGAATTTTGAACTATTTCCAGATAGTTCTAAATTGAGTTAAGCAGGAATAAAAAACTTGTTGGCAGATTTGTCTCCGTTAAGAATCTTAGGAAATAGAAAAGGCCAGGTGGTGGTGTCTGTAATTGAAATATGGGGTGGGCCTATAGAGGGTGAGGTTGCAACATGACATTAAATGAAAGTGGATTCTTGAATTTATAAGAGTCATATTAAGAAAAGAGCTTCTATGCAAAATCACTTTCCATGACATCTCTTTGTGTAGAGTTACTTTGAAACAGCATATAAGAAGCAGGTTGCTGGGTGAGATGATGGAATTTGTATAGTACCTGTCAGTCCTAAAAGATCTGTATTTAGCCAGATTTTCTTTTTTACACCTTACAGAGTTTAACCTTGTTCCCACTGTTAAGAATTGGAACCCTGGCTGGTGTGGCTCGGTGTTTCAGGCATCATCCTGCAAACTGAAAGGTCACTGGCTGATTCCTGGTCAGGGCACATGCCTGGTTTGCAGGCCAGGTCTCCTGTTGTGGGCATGCAAGAGGCAACAGATTGATATTTTTCTCGCATGTCAATGTTTCTCTCCCTTCCTCGTCCTTCAAAAATAAATAAAATCTTTAAAACAACAACAACAAAAAAAACCAGAAACCCAGTTTAGATACCCGACTCTTAGTGAACTTCTAAACAATTTAAAATTTATCTTAATACTTTATTCATCATTATGAGCCATGTACTGTAATTTTAAATAATTTGGGGAGTTAGAAGTGCCATACATACTGTATAGAAAAAAAGACAATAGTTAGCAATTGAATTTAGCCTAGGAGGTTTAATTCTCTCTCTTTTCAGGTAGAAACAGTGTTGCTATCATTTATCTGTTGGGGAGGGAGCTGCAAAAGCAAAATTATGATCACCGGTTGCTCTAACGGGTATTCCATTCTTGAGATTTATCTTTTTCCTGTGTAGTGGATTCTGAATATATCGTTAGAGGAGGGACTCTTGCTTTCTAAATGTTCCCCATAAAACAAATCATTGTATACGGGTTAGGTACCTGCAAACCTATACCTGCAATTCATGGCTCTTATAAACGCTCATGAAAACTGAGTTGGAATATCTGTTTTTGTATTGCTATCATTTTAGACAATCCCATGAATTAGTAGAGTTGGTTTAAGTTGTCTTTGATTTAAATTTGAACATACAGTTAGTATACTGATATTTCAGAAATTTGTTGTTGTGGGTGTCTTGTTCAGATGTGGAAATTTGGAATTTATTGTTTAGTTTCAAATTAGTGTTTGTTCATTCAAAAAATATTTAATTATCCCAGAGCTTTGACACTATGGGAAATTAGAATTGTACAACCTGTACCTGCAATTGAAAATAATAGGGATTTTTAAAAGGATTTGGAAAGTAAGTAAACCTTTTTCTTTCCTTTAAATGATAGTTTTATACATTTATTCTCACTTGGGCTAATTAAAAAAAATAAGTATTGTCTCTCCCCTGATGACAAAGTAGTAAAAACTTCTTGTAAAAAGCGAAGAACCATAGGTAAGTGAAACATACCTCTAATGTTTACCTCTAACATTGTTTGGTCTGTTGTGATATCTCTGTAAAAGAATTCTTCTGTTTGGTGTAGGACAGTGAGTGTATGATTTGGAGTCCATAAACTTCCAGTTTCATCCTCAAGTACTAACTCATGGTTCTCAGCATGACACTCCACTACTATGAACTTTTAAGTGTTCACATCTCTTCTCTGAAGACAACACCCTCACAAAATTGCTGGGAAAACTTTAATGTATGATCATACAATAATGGTATTCAACTGAAGTGAATATTCTCACCCTCCTTTTTGCTTTTCATTTCTTCTGAAGCTCATGTTTCTAGTTTGTTTCATGGCCTTTGAGGACTTTCTAGTTTGGGTATGTTATAGCTATATGTGCGTGTATTTGTCTTTGTAATGTATTTAATAGAGTTGGATTTTTATAAATTTGCTATTTTTAGATATCTGTTGTATTGAACATAGTATGAAAAGGGGAAGTTTAAAAGATTTCCTTTACTATGTAATTGCTTGACTGTTGATGGACTTTTCGCTTTTTGTATTAAGTCCTAAGAATCTGTAAAATAGGGTTTGAATAATTCGATAGATTGCAGGTGTGTCTTGTGAGGCTGCTTTTCAAAAAGGTTCTGTTTTATTCATTTCATACCGGTAGTATAATCGGGTTGTTTACCTATGCTCTAATTATCATGGAGAATAATTTTTTGACGTTATTTTACATCCTTACCCGAGGAGATACCTATTGATTTTAGAGAGGAGGGGGCCATTGATTATTAGTTGCTTCCAGTGTGCCTCCAGAATAGGAATCAAATCAGCAACCTAGGCATGCTTCCTGACTGGGGATTGACCTGCCACCTTTTGGTGTACAGAATCATGCTCCAACAAACCTGGACAGGGCAGCATGGAGAATAATTTTTTAATGTTTTTAAATAGTCTTCTCTTAATCCATTTTTATGATTCCTTGTTATAGCAAATACTAATCCTTCGTTGAAAATATTGGAAATCATACTGGGATAAGATAGAGATTATAGTTCACATTTTTGTCCATTGATCTTTATCCACCTAAAATAGTAGAATTCTTCCAGATGTTAATAGAATTTTTGCTAGATATTTTGAGTGGTTTTATTTTTAGAAATTAACCCTTAAATTCATCAAAACATTTTTTTGTGGGGTAGCACACTTGAGGATCTAAATAGTCTCCCTTTTCACCTTGTTTTGCAAATAGCTAACTAATACCTCAAACCACTTACTTTATAACATACTGCTTTTGGGCTTCTGAAGTTGAATTACCTACATTCTAATTTGAAAATGTCTTTCCATTCAAAGTATGGGTTGTCCAGTTTTCTCTACTCATTTTGCCTATTTTATAAGGCTATTGAGCATTTTGGGTTTCTTTAAAAAATGCTTTTACAAACAATCATTTACATTAGATACTTTTATTGCTCACAAATAATATTTATTAAAAATTGATTTTAGATCTTTTTCTGGTATCAGCTACTTTAAAATCTGGAAGTAAGTGATTAGGAAATAATTAACTGTTGCTAAGCAATTTATAATTGTATATATGCATGCCTATCCCTCTCCCATTAGGTTGAAAGAGGAGTGGCAGGATAAATGATAAATTAAAACTTAACCTTGGTGATTTAAATGCTTATGAAGTCTGCAAAAAGCCTAATAGTGACTTTGTCACATACAAGGCCTGTCCTGAAACTATCAGCCATGCAAACTTTTAATTATATTGACATTGGCTCGACACTTTCAGGGCAGACCTGCTATATTCCCCATTTTGTCTTTGCACAGCTGGCTTGTTGATCCCAGCCACAGAACCGTAGATTGTCCATATGCTCTATAGACTCTGTTTTAATATGGTGTATTTGCAACTTGTTTGTTTGTTTGATTTGTAACTGGTCATTATCATTCTCTTTCGAGGATTAAAACTGTGAGGACCCTCTTAATTGATGACCTGAAGAACTTACATCTCTTTTCCAAGTTTATTGTAATTAGGACAACATGGTCAACCCTTAAAGGGTATGAAAAGGGTTGGAAAGTGATGTTTTATTATGACAGCTTACTTTTTGACACTTGAATATAGTTTAAAACAATAGAAGACCCAAATCAGAGAGCTTCGGTTGTAATTATATTCCTTTGGGGTGTGGGTATTATAAGCAGAAAATTGCTGCCGTTTTTCTTATTTTGCACTCAGTGTTTCCATAGTAGCCCAATGGAATGTTCTGGACATAGCTCAAGAGAGACCTTTGGTGAAGTTTCAAGATATTGCATGGAAATGTTGTTTTATATATCTCAGACCCTTAATTGGTCCCTTCCTCCCTCTAGTGGACTTGTTTAGATATGTGGACAGCCTTGAGGAAAGAACTGCACTTCAGCTGCATTCTTGTTTCTAAGAGTAACCAGCTGAATCTAGGGTTATATGAATTGATTCCTAGTGGCAAAACTTAAGTTTGGACCCTGTTCCATGTGCTAACATCTTGAGTTCAAATATGGATGTTTCCTATCTCAAGACATTGGTCTTGACAGGTAGATTTATAATTTGAAAATTGAGCTGGCTTAGTTTTCCTGTGTGTGTGTGGTGGTGGTGGTGGTGGTGGTGGTGGTGTGGGGGTTGAGAGTAGGGGTGGTGGGGTGGAGGTGGTGGTGGTGGTAGTGGTGGTGGGGGGGGGGGGGGGGTGAAGGAGGATAGGTCAAGTGTGGATAGCCAGACCATCAACCAGGAAGTGGGATGTAACCAGAAACTGCAAGATACCTCTTTCATACCTTGTAACCCAGCTGTTTGACCTACCTTTGTTTCAGCCAGCAAAAATACTCTCCATGTTGTTGAACTATAGCTTGCTTTTTGGCTAGCCCGGGTAATCAGTTGGTAATCAGAAGCATTGACCCTTGGTATGGCACACTAATGTTAATGGCTGGATTGAAGAGCCACCAAGGCCATTACTAAATTGTGGTTAGGGCAGTAGGAAGGTTACTGGGAACACCAGAGTTGAAACAATTACGGAGAGTCTGTGAAAGCCTGGGAGGCGTTTAGAATGCTTTCAGTGAAGCAACAGGAACATTTTTGCTTAGGGCCCTGACACAGTGAAATAGATGCTTTAAGATAAAGAATCTCTCACAGCTATTTGCACTTACTAGAATAGAGAAAGAGGTAGAAAACAAGCAGTTAAAAACCATTTTGCAAATAAATGGTTTGTTACGGTAACTCAAAATAGTAACTTGACTCCAAAACTCTAAAATTACCAGTGACCCTTGATGTGTCAGTCTCTTTGTACTCCTTTTTGATTTTCTTTGAATGAAATACTTTTACAGTGAGAATTGTTTGTATCAATTATTAATTTTATTCATAGTTTTAAATTTGCCTTTTGACTCAACTTTGACTTAATAGTGGTTCTCAAAGGGTGTTCTTCAGATGAGCAGAATGAACATACCCCAGGAACTTGAAGTTCCTGGTTAAAAATTCTTGACTTGGGTCAGGAATGCAAATTCTCAAACCATACCCAGGCCTACTTAACCAGAAACTCTGGGGATGAGGCCTAAATCTCTTGTTTTAACAAGCAACCCCTCCAGGTGATTTTGGTGCAAGACCAAGTTGTGAAAATCATTGCTTTAAGGCAAAGAAAGGATGTCACTTTACCCTGCTTACTCTACTCAGGGGAATTGTTTTTCCCTCCTCTGCAGTGTAATAATAAACCGACATTGAAAAGCTGTTATTCAGACCTGCTGTACTGGCTAGGGGAAGTGCATAGCAGATATTTCCAGTGTCTCAGCAATGGAAATATTTCACACTCATTATGTGGGTGGGGAACTAACACTATTTTCATATAAAGTGTACAGGTCATTGGCTTTTAGTATATTCAGAGTTGTGTATATAGTAGCACAATTTATCTCTTTCTAATAAAATTTTAAAAAAGATTTTAATCTATTATTTTCAGAGAGAGGGGAAGGGAGAGAGGCAGAGAGGAAGAGAAACATCAGTGTATGGTTGCCTTTCACCTGCCTCCAGCTACGGACCTGGCTGGAGACCTGGCTTGCAAATAAATTGTTCTAATACAAATATTTATTGATCACATAAAAATTAAGTCAGTGGAAGCATCTTAAGTGTCCTTCAACAGATGAACAGATAAAATTTGGCAAATGTAAAGTGGGTGTTACTCAGACTTTGGAAGGAGGCGGCGGTTCTGATGCATGCTACAACATGAATAAACCTTGAGGACCTTGTGCTGAGAGAAGCAAGCCAATCACAAAAAGATAAATGCGGTATGTTTCCACTTACATGAGGTACACAGAGTATTTAACTTCTTGGATACAGAAAGTAGCCTGGTGTTTGCCAGGGAGTGGAGGGAGGGGAATCAGCTTTGCAAGATGAAAAGAGTTCTGGAAGATGGTTGGTGGTGATGGTCGCACAACAATATGAATGTACTTAACACCACGGAACAGTACACTAAAAAAGTTCAGATGGTGAATTTAATGTGTATTTTACCATATTTAAAAATTGGGGGGCGGGGGGAGTGGTCAAAGAAAACATGCTACATTTCCAATTATTTTAAATATCTTTATGGAATCCTCCTTTCTTAGAAACTGGGAGATTTTGGTGTTAAAGCATTTTGAAAGTTGTCAGGTACCAATTCCCATTTGGTGTGACATTGCAGAGTCAGTAAATTTTTGAAGAATTTTATTGTTTTAAAATTGAGATACAGTTTACATACCATAACATTTACCTTTTAACAGTAATTTATTGTGTTTTTAGTATGTTCACAGGGTTATGCAGCTACCATCACTGTCTAATTCTGGAACATTTTCATTATCCCAAAAAGGAACTCGAAATTTGTTAGCAGTCATTTCCCCAGCTCTTTCTTCTCCACAGTCCCTCACAGCCACTAATCTGTCTGGATTTGCCTATGTTGGGCATACAGAAATAGAAGCATACAATATGTGGTCCTTAGCATCTTGTTTTCATTTAGCACAGTATTTTCAAGGCTTATACATGGTATATAGCACATGTCAGTACTTCGTTCCTTTTATGGTCAAATCCTATTCCATTGTATAGTTGTACCACATTTTGTTTATTCACCTGTTCATGAACTTCGGGTTGTTTCCACTATATCTCTCTTTTAAATTGTGTGTTTGTGGGAGTGAAGTGGTGTATCTCATTGTGGTCTGATCTACATTCCTCTGATAACTAACATTGTTGATTCCATTAGTATACTCAACTATATCTTCGGTGCTTAAAAAGTTCTAAATTTTTGATATAGTCCATTTTATCTGTGTGTGTGTGTGTGTGTGTGTGTGTGTTAGAATTCACTCCTATGATGCCCTCTCAGAGTTTTATAGTTTTAGCTCTCACATTTAAGCCTTTTATCTTTTTTGAGTTAATTTTGTGTACTGTGTGAGGAAGGAGCTCTAAATTCATTCTTTTGTATGTTGTCCCAGCATCATTAATTGAAAATACTATTCTTTTCCCATATGTGTTTTAAAATGGAAATGAATATAAGTGGTATTTTTCTTATGCTTTTTCCATTTTTCAAATATTTGTAATAGAACTTTGTTGCACACACAGACACAGACCAGCATACAACCACGAGAGCATTATTACAGTGATTACAGAAAGGGGAGGGAGGGAGGGGGAGAGAGAGAGAGATCATAGATTGACTGCCTCCTGTATGCTCTCCCAATGGGAATTACCTGGTTTTGGCCAGGGATTGGTTGGTGCGTGGGACAGCGCTCCAGCTGACTCAAGCCGCCCTGCCAGGGCGAGATTGCATTCTTACGATATCTCAGGTATTGCTGTAGATTTGGGGATAGAGCAGTAAAGAAAGATGACTTCTAGTTTTCAATTTTTCTATATCCCTTTTACTTCATTGACACTGGTTTTTCAGACTTTTTAGCAAATTAGAAACTTGTCATGGAAATGCTTTTTCTGGTACCAGCCTTTAGGATTGATTTTAACCCACTGGGGGCAGTTGGATGTGAATAGATGTAATGAATTTTATCAAGGATTCCTGGTTAGAGGTAAGATTTGTGTGAGTCTTTTAATTATGTGATTTCATGAAGTTCTAACCTTGTATATTGGTGGGTTAATGTTGATGATCCTTTGGCTCCATTTCTTGCTGTCAGGTGAGGCGTTGGGATCGAGTGAAAAAGACTACCTCATCTTTGTATTTGACTTAGTGTTTTTAAAGCTATTTGAAACTTCAGACAAATTTATATTCAAACAGCTAGGTTTGCTCTTGATTTAGGGAATTGAAAATCAATATGTTCTTTGCAGTGTGGAAGCAGTGTTCTCCTGAAGTCAAGTCAGTAGTCAGGAAATGTGAATACCATTCCTGGATAGCTTGCTGTACCTAGGGCAATCAGTTAACTAACTTTAGCTGCCGTTAGCCACTGTTCTTGTCAGAGGGTAGCTAGAGAGGCTGTGGAGTTGATTGTAACACCCTTTAGCCACCTTTACCTCTGGATTTTTCCACTGAAGGATGAGTCATTCTTGTGAAACATGGTTCAAAACAAGACGATGGGAGCCACATTGTCAAATACTTGAAGTGCACAATGAAAACTTCTATGACAGTTGTTTGTATCTGGAGGGGTAAAGTACTTTTTAATAACTTCTATTGGTTATACTATTACAGTTGTCCTGATCACTCCCCACCCCTGCACCCCACCCACCCCCAGGATCCCCCATTCTCTCAGGTAATCCTCCCACCATTGTTCATGTCCATGGGTCGGGTGTGTAAGTTCTTTGGCTACTTGATTTCCTGTACTGTACTTTGCAACTACGAATTTGTACTTCTTAATTCCCTCACCTTTCACCCATTCTCCCCCACCCCCTCCCATCTGGTAACCATCAAAATGCTTTCTGTATCCATGATTCTGTCTCTGTTGTTGTTTGCTTAGTGGGTTTTTTTGGTTTGTTTGTTGATAATTTGTACATTTTTTTGCCATTTTGTTCATAGTTTTGATGTTCTCCTTTTTCTTAAGTAAGTCCTTTTAATATTTCCTATAATAATGGTTTGGTGATGATGAACACCTTCAGTTTTTATCCTTTCTGGGACATGCTTGTATCTGCCCTTCAATTCTAAATGATAGCTTTGCTGAGTAGAGCAGTCTCGGCCATATGTCCCCGCTTTTCATGACTGAATATTTCTTGCTGGTCCTTTCTTTTGAGAAATCAGCCAGCAGTCTTATGGGAACTCCCCTATAGGTAAATAACTTCTTTCCTCTTGCTATTTTAAAAATTCTTTAAATAACTATGGCATTTTAATTATGATGTGTTTTGGAGTGGGCCTGTTTGCATCCATCTTGCTTGGGACTCTCTGTGCTTCCTAGATGTATGTCTTATTTCCTTCACCAAATTGGGGAAATTTTCCTTCATTATTTTTTCATACAAGCTTCAGCTTCTTGCTTACTCTCTTCTCCTTCTTGCACCCTTATGATTTGGGTGTTCACATGTTTAAAGTTGTCTCAGAGGTTCCTAAGCCTCTCCTCATTTTTTTCTTCAATTCTTGTTTCCTCATTCTGGTTGACTCTTTTCCTTCCTTATGTTCCAAATCATTGATTTGAACCCTGGTTTCCTTCCCTTCACTATTGCTTTTGTGTGGATCTTTCTCCGTCTCACTTAACGTAGCCTTCACTTCTTCCCTTCTGTGTATGCCGTACTCACGCATTTCAGTCACGTCTGGGAGCATCTTTATCACCAGCGTTTTGAATTTTGCCTCTGTTAGGTTGGCTAGCTCTTCATTGCTTAGTTTTCCCACTGGAACCTTGATCCGCTTCCTTTTTTGAGTCTGTCTCTTCAACTGATAGACTCCCCTGTTTGCCTCTGTGTCTTAGGTAAAGCTGTGGCAGCTGATATATTTAAGGTGCCACACCTTAAGTACTCGTCAGTAAGGGGCGACCTGTTTCACTACATTGTGGCGCTATATGTGGGGCAGAGATCCTAGGAGGGAACAGTGTTGCTAGCTTAGCACTGGCCCCTTTTCCAGGTACTTCTCCCACTTCTTGTATAGGACTGGCACCACTCTAGCTATTGTCCTGGGCGTGGTTCCTAGAGTGGGTGGGTCTGCAGATGTTCTAGGATTATGGGTGCTCTCTGAACAAGGGATGCTGCTGAGAGACTGGCAGTTTATTCCTCCACCCCAACTACCACCAGTTTTCATAGTCAGAAGCAATAAGCCACGCATACACCACTCCACCTCCATCCCCACCCCCACCCCCACCCCCACCCTCACCCTCACCCTCACCCTGCATGCGCTGGAACCTTGAGCTGCATAGTCTGGGCTGGTGCAGGGAGCACTCTCCATTTGTCCCTGCTTTTTTCCAATGTGTGACTATACTTTCCACCAGCCAACCACAGCTGTCCTCCCACTGAGCTACTAACAGTGCCCCTAAGCCATGTCCTTTCTGCCCCAGCTCGGGCCCTCCCACCTGTCTGGATGAGTATTTCTTCCTCTTCTTCTTCCTCTTCTTTTTAAAAAAGATTTTATTTATTATTTTTAGAGAGAGTGGAAGGGAGAGAGACAGCAATGTGTGGTTGTCTTTCACCTGCCTCCAGCTAAGGACCTAGCTGGAGACCTGGCTTGCAAACCTGGTTATGTGCCCTGGCTGGGAATCGAACCAGTGACCATTGGGTTCACAGGCTGGTGCCTTATCCATTTTGCCACCGGCCAGGGTGAGAGTATTTCTTATTACAGGTTTGTTTGTTGGACTTTGTGCAGCTCGATTTTCTGGAATTCCTGGTTGTCTCTAGTTTTGAAGTGTATGTATTTCTTGTTGGTTGTGGAGGGAGATGAAGCCTGTCTACTTATGCCTCCATCTTGGCTGGAAGTCCCAGGCACTTCCTTTTGTTGGTATTATTGTTGCTATCTCTGAGACTTCCAGCTGGGAACTGCTACTCAAACTTAGTTTCTCTGCCTGTTTTTTAAGGCCTTATTGTGTGGGTTCTATACCATCTTGCTTATCACCTTTACCTCCTTGCATTTATAAGCTTCTTGAGAATATGGATCCTGTCTTTTGATTAATGAATAATGCTCAACAGAATACTTTTGCATTGTAATGGTTCATATGGTGATGATGATGATGGATTTCAATTGTAATCATTTTGGCAGTTATCTGTTGGGCACTTAGGTTAAATGCATAGCTGACCAGTTAATTTTGAATATTTGCATTATGAGTCTGTGGCCATACCAACATCAATGTAGCCAGTCTTGTCTGAATATTTGAATCATGGTGTTCCAACTTTATTACCACTTTGGGTTTTTTTACACAATAAAAATGAATAATTTTATGGGTTTTTTACACAATAAAAATGAATAATTTTATGGGGAAAATATTTAATTGGTTAGCTGCTACAAATCTGTAATGAAAGATCCTATGTTCTGATTTTCGATTTCCAGAAACAGATGTGTAAGGGAAATTGTATAAATTCTTTCAGCCTGATACTGTGCCTTAAAATACTTCCCATGTTAATATTTGTGTTCTATCCAGTAGTCAATATGAACAGTTAAATTTATTGCAGAAGGATTTAAATCAGTGTAAAAACAGACTAAATCTCCCTTCCCTTTTTCCCTATCTATTTTCATTGACCGTAGATGTGGATTTTTTTCATTTTTCTGACATTTAAAAATAAAACTGGTGGTAATCTGAACATCTATAATGAGGGAAAGGTCAACTTGTGGTTTAAAATTAGGACCAAGGGTTTTAGAGTATAATTAAGAAACCATGGCAGCCTTCATGTGTTTAAAAAGATGGGAAGGTGTGTTCAGTTTACTAAGGTAATGCTTATATTTGTGTTCTGTATTTTGCAACTGAGGACTGGGAGTTTTACTGTACTTTTATATAGCTATGATAAACTTTATAGACTGCAAAGTTAGCTGTTAATGCGCGGTAAAGAAGGGACAAATTGGGGTTTTACGTTCTATTTTCTAGGAAAGATTTCTTTGGTTAGAGACATTTAGATGTACAGCAGTAACTGCTGTTACAGGTCAAAGGCAGCATTATGAGAAGAAGGCATCTTGAATTAAGTCCAGTTTCCTTGCTGCAGTAATGTTACAATTAAAAAATGCAATCCCTTATAAGAATGCGGGTGGGGTTAAACCAGGGTTTTTTGTTTGTTTGTTTGTTTGTTTTTTTAAGCTCTGTCCATACCTGAGCTATATGAGTATGTATGAGACAGTACCTTTTACCATTTCAAGCCAAGTCCTTTTACCTCTTTTCCAAAATGTCCACTATCAGCCACATGTTAAATGAACGCTCAACTCTTTATAGACTCAGAGAATGTTGTTTCTTTCTTTTTTTAAAATCCCCACTCGAGGGTATGTTTATTGATTTGAGAGAGAGAAATATCAATCGGTTGCCTTCCATATACGCCCTTACCAGGAATGGACCCTGCAGTAGTTTTTGGTGGACAGGATGATGCTACAAGCAGCTGAGACAGCAGGCCAGGGCAATTTTCTTTAAAGCTTTTTCTTAAATCCCTCTGATCTTTAATTGCTGCAAGTTGGTGACCTGCAACCTGGGCTGCTAAATGGAATCACCTGGGAAGCGTTTAAGGAAAAATTTTAGGCCATACCCCTAATTATATTTTGAGTTAATTCATCTGGGGTTAGTCTCCACCATTCATGTTTTTAAAACCTCCCCAGATAATTCTGATGCATGACCAGCATAAGAAGTACTGCCCTAAGTTCTGTTTTTAGATGCCAATAACTTTCTTGGGGGAAAACCACCCACCTCCAAGTCTCTGTAGCTCCTACACATGAAGTTAAGAATGTGAAGTCTGAATTTTATTTAAAAGCATCGAAATTTAGTCCTATGTTTTTGAGCTATTTTGTTTATTTTCAGAGAAAGGGGGAAGGAGGGAGAAATACAGGGAGAGAATCATCAGTGTGCGGTTTCCCTTCCCATTCCCCCAACCTGGAGACCTGGCCCACAACCCAGGCATGTGCCCTGACCAGAAATTGAACTGATTGGTGACCTTTTAGTCCACAGGCTGGCATTTAATCCACTGAGCCACACCAGGCAGGCAGGGTGGCTTTGAATTATTTTAAAAGTAATTTTCAATCTTCCCTTTAACAGACTTTGCTTGTTAAACTTAGTTTCTCTTGTTATTAAGAATGTTCAAGAATTTGATTTATAACTAATAATCAGATTCCTAATACCACAGTATTCCAAGGACCTGTAGGTCTACCCCATGAAGCACAACCCACTACCCCACAACACACATCCCACTGCTGCTCAGGTACTCTGATTTGTTTTCCTAAATGGATCATTGTTTTAATATGTAGATTTCATTTCCATATAGGTGGCACTTTGAAGTGAGTTTGGTGAAACATGGGTCTCTGATATCTTTTATGTGGAACTCTTAATTCCCCTCTCTTTTCCTTAAGTGCTTCATTTTCATACTGACAGCCTACCAGTATTTGCCAGCAAAAGTAAACGCTAAAATTTTAATTTTTTGAGATATGTAAGAGGCCATTCATTAGTTTATTCAACTGGCACATGGTGCGTTCTTCTGTGTTCAAGGACCTGAGTAAGTCAAAGATGGCTCCTGCTTAAAGCATAACAGTCTGATATATTCTCATGGGTTTTTCTCTTTCTGCATTCTGTTTCATTGGCAGATCTTTGACTCCACCTTCAGGTTACATTATCAAAATAAATACCCATTCCCCATTTCAAGTGCTGTCCCCCTAGTCCTGGCTATTACCATATTTTGCCTGATTTACCTCAGCAGTCTCCTACTGGGTCTCCCTGCTTTTGTTACTGAACACCTGCACTGTGTTTCACACAGCCCGAGTGCAAGATGTAAATGATGTCATGTTATGTCCTTGTTCTGATTTCTCCTGAGGCTTTTTGTGTCACACTTAAACTAAAAGTCACACTCCTAATCTTGGGCTACAAGGTCCTACAAGGATACAGCTTCTTGCCTGCCTTTGTTTACCTTATTTGTATCATCTTACTACTTTCCCCATGCCTCACTGTGCTCCAACCACACTGGTCATCTTACTCTGCAAGTGAAGTGCGTTCCTGTACACTTACTAGGTCTTTTACCTGGAGAGAGTTTCTGCTGATCTGTCAGCTTGGTTTGGTTCTTCGTCCTGCCAGATCCCTGCCATTTTTTTAAAGAGATGTTCTTGACCACCGGCTGTAGAAAAATAACTTAGATGACACAAATAGCATTGTTATACTCACACAAAAATACAGAGTTCTATGAAATTAGCTGTTAAGTATTACCGGTTAGTTACTTCAACTAGTAACTGGATTAGGAAATGTTTTATATGGAAAATTTACAAAGAGAGGTGATGCTCTGTTGAGTCATCAGCATTTTACTTTTTCTTATTACTTCATGTTGTTTTGAAGATGATGAGAATAGATATTACAGCTCATTTTGTATTTTTTCTTTCTTTTTTTTTCTCTTAATTTGATTCATATAAAGATTCTGAAAGGAACACAGAATTGAATGCCTTTTTAGGACATCTGATTACCCTGAGTTATCATTGGCCTTTTTATCCTTAGTGTGACTGAGGAGTGAAAATAACCCTTTGAGCTCTCTTACGGAGATAATGGTGGTAGTCTTTAAAAGACATCTTGAGACCCTAGCTGGTGGCTCAGTGGATAGGCGCCAGCCAGCCTGTGAACCCAAAGGTTGCTGGTTCAATTCCCAGCCAGGGCACATGACCAGATTGCAAGCCAGGTCTGTAGCCAGTCTGTAGCTCAAGTCAGGTGAAAGGCAACCCATACAGTAATGTTTCTCTCCCTTTCTGCCTCCCTTTCCCTCTCTCTGAAAATGATGAGTAAAATCTTAATTAAAAAAAAAAAAAAAGTTTTGTTAAATATGGTTGTTGCTAGCTTTCATAATCCCACCATGTCACCAGAGTTCTTCTTTTTTTTTTTTTTAAGATTTTATTTCATTATTTTTAGGAAGAGGGGAAGGGAGAGCGGCAGAGAGGGAGAGAGACATCAGTATATGGTTGCTTTTCATCTGCCTCCAGCCACAGATCTGACTGGAGACCTGGCTTGCAACCTGGTTATGTGCCCTGGCTGGGGAATCGTCACCAGACTTCTGATTAGTCCCAGTCTGTGAGTCTGAGAACCACTTATGGTTTACCTCTTAAATTACCTCCTGTGATTTTCCTCTCTTCTCCTTTATTAGCATGATAATCCAATTGGGTATATTGCTTGGAGGTTGGGTGGTGACCATAACCAGTTTTTGAAACAAAGATTCCATACTTGTGGGTAATGTTTGTTGAGTAGTATAGCCAAAAACATTTCACATCACCTTTTACCATTTGCCAGTGAAGGTAAATATAAATATCCAGGCTGTTTATGTATTTATTTTTAGGGTACTCAAATATCTTAGAGGAAAGGACTATGGAAAAACTGAGGTCTAAAACGTTTTATTTGAAGTTGAAGATAAGTTGTTTACAGTTCTTATTAAATATTTTCAGGTTTTGGGCTCCTTAAGATTATCCAGAACCCAGTATATCAAGAATTTCAGTTTTGACTAAGAAAAGCAGTGTGGTCTAGCCTTGGCTAAGTAGCTCCGTTGGTTAGAGCATGGTTCTGATAGGCCCAAGTTGAGGGTTTATTCCTGGTCAGGGCACATACCAAAACAATAAATACATAAATAGGTGGTACAGCAAATGGGTATTTCTTTCTCTCTTTCTCTAAACTCAGTAAAAGAAGAAACAAAAGCCAGTGTGGTCCAGTGGAAACAATGAAGACTTCTTTTTTAAAACAACTTTCTGATAGATATCTTGGAATGCAGGCTTTTGAGTCAGACCTGAATTTGAATTCTTTTTTTTTTTTTTTTTTTAAGACTTTATTATTTTTAGAGATGGGGGTAAGGAAGGAGAGACACATCATGCATGGTTGCCTTTCATCTGCCTCCAGCCACAGACCCGCCTGGAGACCTGGCTTGCAACCTGGTTTATGTGCCCTGGCTGGGGAACTGAACCAGCAACCTTCGGGTTCGTGGGCCAGCGCCTTATCCACTGTGTCACCAGCCAGAGCTGAATTTGAATTCTCACTGGCATTGATCAGCTGTATGATTTTTGCCCAAATTGTTCAGTCTGGAATATAATGTTAACCTTGTTAGGTTGTTATTAAGATTAGAAAACTACGTCAAGTTTCAGGCCCTTCTGATTTCAAAAAGTGGTAGCTTTTAAAAAAAATTGTTTTAAAGATTTTACTTCTTTATTTTTAGAGAGAGGGGAAGGGAAGGAGAAAGAGGCAGAGAGAAACATCAATGTGTTGTTGCCTCTTGCATGCCCCACATGCGGGGACCAGGTCTTTAACCCAGGCATGTGCCCTGACTAGGAATTGAACCAGCGACATTTTGGTTTGCAGGCTGGCATTAAATCCACTGAGCCGCATTGGCCAGGGCATATTTTTAATATTACTAATACTAGCATGTAGTATACTCCTTTCTGTACTTTTAGATTTTAAAGAAATGGACAATAGTGGTGATAAAACCTAATATTACTGAACATAATTACACAAATTGATCTGAAAGGTTGAAATTGTCGGTTCAACTACATTGCTCTTTTTTATTTTTTAGATTTTATTTATTATTTTCAGGAGAGGGGAAGGAAGAGAGGGAGAGAAACATCAATGTGTGGTTGCCTTTCACCTGCCTCCAGCTAGAGGCATGACTGGAGACCTGGCTTGCAACCTGGTTATGTGCCCTGGCTGGGAATAAAACCGGCTACCTTTGGGTTCGTAGGCCAGCCCCTTATCCACTGTGCCACCAGCCTTAGGTTGCTCTTTAACTCATCTTTTCCTAGTTAGGGGACTTAAGGATAAATACTCGATTTTATTATATTAATGAGCCAGGTTTCCTTATTCTGCTCATTTTATAAGATGTTTCCACTGAATGTAACTATCTCGCAGAGAATAGAGTAACCAGGTGTGTTACTGCATGTATGGTATTGTTAGGCTCTACTTTTTCCACTCTTACCCACCCCCACTGTCTTGGGTTAGCTCTACGGAGGCAGATGTATCTGGGATCTGGAACTCTAGTTAGTCTAAATAATTATTTTATTCATATTAAAACTTGATACATAATGAGTATAAACTGCTCGATCAGGATGGGTTAATTCACTTTCTAATCATCCTTGTAGTTGATAGAAGATCCTTTCCTTCATTTAAAAAATTTTCAGTATTTTACAATGAGAATACTTGTTTATCTTTAAGCACTTATAGCTAAATTCATCTGCGTCTTTATTATAGCAGCCTGAGCATGTTTGTGTGCTTTACTCATGAATCTCTTCCTGATTGGTATACTTGGTGGCTATGTATGGGATTAGGAAATAGACGGAAGGTACCATGAGGGAAGAAGCCCTCTCAGCCCAGGACATTCTTTCTAATAGAGGAACTTGAAGTATTTAAGAGAACTTGAATTGGGACTTTGTTTATTCTATAGGGGCTAGCACTTACATTCTGGGTTTAATTTCCTACCAATATTCAATTGTATCACCGTCAGCACCCATTACTTAGTGTTGAAATCACGGCAGGGCAGAGAACAGACTTGATCAAGATTCCTGACCTTATTTTCTAGTTGGAGGTCAGTTAGGACAATGGTAGAATATAGACTTATGTTCAATGGCAATATATGCTGTGGGGAAAAAAATAAGACAGGAATAAGGAATGAAGAGAAGGGGGTGGGGATGCGTGATTAAATGGGGTAGTCAGGCACGGTGATCTGTGGAGATGGCATTTTGGGCTGCCCAGGGGAGGGAGATGACAGGAGGAGCAAAAACTTCACAGACGAAAGGGACAAAACTTACCTGGAGTATATATTAACAGAGAGAAAGCCAGTGTAACTTCAACAGGGACAGGAGAAAAGTGCTGTAGAAGATAAAGGGAGGTTGGGGTTGGTGGGGATAATAGGTCCTGTAGAAGCTAGTAGATTATTGTAAGGATTGTAGCTTTTACTCAGGTGAAAAGCTTGTGTCACTTTTGAGCAGAGGAGTGACATGATCTTCTGACCTAGTTTGAATGAAACACTTGACTGCTATGGGTAGAAGTAGGAAAACAAGATAAACTGGGGGCTGTTGTAATCCGGGTGAGGGAGAGGGTGGTGGTAGCTTGTGAGAGGCAATGTGTGATTCTGGGTGTATTTTGAAAGCATGGTAGGTAGGATTGCTGGTGGGTTATTAGATATGTAGGTTGTAAAAGAATTTTTTGGTTTCAGCCAATAGAAGGAAGATGGTGATTTTTACTGAGATGGGAGAGTGTGGGGAAAGGAGGTGAAGAACAAGGGAGAGACAGGAGTTCAGCTCATATTAAAAGATGCTGAACCATCACTCTATGAATTTGGTACTATGTATTTAAAATATATAGTGGTGATGGTAGATACATGTTACTGTACATTTGTCAAAACTGGGAAAGAGTGAACCCTAATGTACACTGTGGACTTTAATTAATGATAATGTATCAGTTGGCTCATCAATTATAACGTTACTTCTAGGGGAAACTGGGTGGGGGATTTATGTGGGAACTGTAATTTCTGCTTAGTTTTTCTATAAACCTAAAACTACTCTAAATAGTCTTACTAATTTTTAAGAAGCAGTAGTTGCAATGTAATCTCTGATTTGACCTTTGATTTCTTGTCAGGGACTGTTTTTTTTTTTTAGGAGGGAAAGTGAGGGACAAAGAGTGGGAGAGAAACATCGGTCGCTTGCCTGTCCTATGCTCCCCACCCCGTACTGGGGACCTAGACTGCCACCTAGTCATGTGCACTGACCAGGCATTGAACCATCAACCTTTTGCTTTGAGAAGTGACATCCAACCAGTTGGAGCCTCACGGTCGGTCAGGGCAGGGCCTTTTTTCTTCTTTTGCATTAGGGTATCAGATTGTTTCCTCCCTCCAACTCTCAAATTCAGACTTGTTTCTAACATTTTCATGCACGTTAGATGCTCAGTAGGCCTTTTTACATTCTGTTTAGTTGCTCAGTTACTTACTAAATTCTTAAGCACAATAGGTATTGTCTCCCTTCAAAGCATTCTTGCCATTTCTTGTTTTTGACATGGCCAGTGTTTTATTGCAGCTCTGTGTATGATTTTTTTTTTTTTTTTTTTTTTTTTAAGATTTTATTTCATTATTTTTAGAAAGAGGGGAAGGGAGAGAGGGAGAGAGACATCAATGTATGGTTGCGTTTCACCTGCCTCCAGCCACAGACCTGACTGGAGACCTGGCTTGCAACCTGGTTATGTGCCCTGGCTGGGGAATCGAACCTGTGACCTTTGGGTTCGCAGGCCAGCGCCTTACCCACTGTGCTACCAGCCAGGGCGTGTATGTTGTTTTTAATAGTAAATGACGTGTATAAGAAATAGTGGAACCATATGTACTAACTGGCATAAAAAACATTTCACTGATTTCTTTTTTTTTTGTTCAGTTGGTTATCTGCACCTTCCTTTTGCTTTGCAGGGTCATTACACATAGCTAGGGCCTATAAGGGGCTTAGTTTACGATCTCTTCAAGGGATTATAGCTAGGAGGTTTTTAACTTTCCAACTTCACTCCTTTCTGCGTGGAGGTGAAGGGTGAATTGAGTATCATTTGTTTTGAAAGCCATATATTAAGGGCAGAGACTAATAATGTGCTTTTATTTTGTCTAACTCATACAAAGTCATACAGTGTTATGCTATTACAGCAGGCTGTCTGTGCTTCTTTCTGCAATTGAGAAATAGCACTGCTCCAAGAATTCAACTTTTCTAATATAAAATGCGTTGTTTTTAGCTAACTGATTTTCATCTCTGGTGACTGTTTTGGGAGTGGAAACAGTGGCAATATTGAGAATATATAGCCTGTCTCTAACTGAAAGTTGCTTTTTGTGATGAGAGGTTTAATTTATAAAGTTAATTATGTGTCTGCATGTTGTGGAGGCAGGAAGAATGGTAAATAAAACAATAGTTCATTTTGGCTTGTCTTTTTTCTAATTTATTAAAACATTTTAAAACACAGGAAGCAAAGGAATAAATTACTGGTCATCACACTGCCCAGTTTATATCTACAAATTAGCTAGAGGAGGAGGGTGTTAATGTTTCTGTAGTTGCCTGTATTTTTGTGCTAGGGGCATTAAAATGCACACATTTCATTAAATCACCATAACAACTCTTTGAGGTTGAGTAGTTTTTTGTAAATGAAGAATCTGAGGCTGGGGGAGTTTGGGGCTTGCCTAGGATCAAGGTAAGCATCAGAGGAAAGATTCAAATCTAGTTTAGTTTTACTTCTGTTCTTCCTTCTCTCACATTTTTTCTATATAAGATATACCCCTGTTACATTACCTTTAAAGATAACTGTTGGTGTCAGACTAGTCAGATGTATCTACTTAAAACCACACCACGGTTGTAGACTGTTACATTCTGTGGAACTGCTTATCTAGTATACTTAGGAAAATTGTGCTGCTTTCATTCAGGCTAAAAGATTCCTCTGCTAAACAACATGGAGGTCTTCACTTTCTAGTAGGTTTATGGAGAGCATCTGAAACTGTTCTGTTTCAACAGCTGCCACCTAGAGTGAAACTTGCTTTACTGGTCAGACTTTGCCAAGCCTGTTATTCTCACTCCTTCCCCAGTTTTATTGAAATAAAATTGGCATGTAACATTGTTTAAGGTAACTTTAAGATACTTTTTAAACTTAATGGCTCATGTAAGAGAGATGTGATGTTTGTTGTAGTTTCAGAGCTTTGTAGCCTTATATTTAGAAATGATACATTTTTGGGGGGTTCAACATTGTTTCTCTTTGATTTTCCCCTTCCATCCCTTCCTCTCTCAGAAGTAAGTAAAGGACTGCGTGTGTGTTGGTGTCTTTTAAAAAATTAAGTAGAGTTCTCTATGTGGAAACAGTGAGAGAAATGGATTGAAAACGCCAAGACCTTGATTTGAATTCTCTGATAACTAAGCTGACCTTTGACCCACAGGCTGCAAAGGGAGGAACATGGCAGTTTTAGTTGGGGAAAGACTACCAGAAGAAAGGCAGTTGTTACTTTCTTTACTTTAATTTTCATTATATTTTCCCCCATTACCATTATTCCCTTTATACCCACCCCACCCCCCAGCAGTCACCACACACTTGTCCACATCCTTTTTCCTTTTTGCTCAATCCCTCTAAGTCCCTATCCCCCACCAAGCTGTCATCTACTCTCCACCTATGAGTCTGTCTCTGTTTTGCTTGCTTGTTCAGTTTCTTCATTAGATTCCACGTATGATTGAAATCATATGGTATTTATCTTTTTTCTGTCTGGCATATTTCACTTAGCATAATTCTTCCAGGTCCATCCACACTGTAGCAAAGGGTAAAATTTTCTTTTTTATGGCCAAGTAGTATTTGTAGAAATGTCCCATAGCTTGTTTTATTCAGTCATCTACTGATGGAGAAAGACATTTATTTTAGAGACCAAGAGAAGGATGACTAAAGGGCATTTTGGTCAGTTGAAATGAAAACAGATGTGAGCTGTGGTAGGACATAGAATTATTGCAGGAACTTTATGATTATGAGCCTGAGAGTTTGAGTAGAAAGGTGAGAATATTGAGAATCAGCAAATTCAAAGAAAGCTGGTTTCAATGAAAGTTGGAATTGGGATTATGTTAAATTTTAGGCGGTGAAGGCAAGATAATGCAGTGGTTAAAATCGAGGATCCTGGAGCCAGATTGCTTGGGTTCAAAATACAGACTCTTTTCGTTCTTCCATAGGCAAATAACCATACCCCTAGGTGCTTCTAATTTCTCCATCTGCATTATGGTGATAGGAGTCACTGCCTCATTGGGTTTTTATAATGATTAAAGGATGAAATTCATGTGAATTGTGTAGTAATGTCCAGAACAAAGGAAGCATTCAACATATGTTAGCTTCTACATGTAGTTTCTAGCTGGAGAAATAAAGTATCAGTAGGAAAATATTAGGGCCGGTAACACACATTTGTTGGACACAAAATATCAGATGTATAAAACTATCTTTTCCAACAATCTTTATCTGTAACCCTACTACCTTATACATGATGTGTAGAAGAGGAAATTAAAACTGAGAACAGATAAAACCCAGGAGGAAAAATGTAGAATTAAAAAAAGGACTAGCCCTGGCTGGTTGGCACAGTGGGGAAGGTGCCAGCCTACGGACCTAGAGGTCTCTGGTTTGATTTCCAGCCAGAGCAACATAGCCAGGTTGCAAGCCAGGTCTCCAGCCAGGTCTGTAGCTGGAGGCAGGTGAAAGGCAACCATACATTGATGTCTCTCCCTTTCTGCCTCTCTCCCTCCCCCTCTCTCTGAAAAATAATAAATTAAAAAAAAATAATAATAATAAAATAAAAATTAAAAAAGACTAAATTTAACCTGAGATTATTACTGAATTTTGGGGCAATGTTTTTTTCCATCTCTGGTAATTAGATAGCACTATGATACCTGCAGTGACTTGGTTATTCATCATTCTGTTTTTCTACCTGCCCCCCTGCCTTGTTAATGGAATTCCCACTACTAATCAAGAACCCCATAATTGTAAGGAAGTTTCATCAGTGGAAGGCAGCCGTTTTCAACCTTTTCCACTTCATGGCACACATAAACTAGTAAGATTCTGCAGTGCACACACACACATATATATAAATAAAATCTTTTGCCAATCTGAAAAAATACAGGCATAATTTCGATTCATTCATGCTGGATGGCTATTGCTGTTAGCTGTTGTCATTTTTTAATTTGACAATGTAAGGAAAAAGAGGTCAGTACCCCTGACTCAATAGTCAGGTATCGTATGTTTCAAAATTTCTTGGGGTGCACTAGTAGAAAATCACTGGTCTAAAGTTCTCAGTGTGGTCTCTGGCCTAGCATCTCCTAAAAATCTACTAGAAATGTAAATTCTAAAACCCTACCTCAGACCTATTAAATCTGAAACTCTGGGAGAGAGACAGAAAAATATGTTTAGAAAGCCCTGAAGGAGATAAAGCATACAGTGTAAATGAATAAAGCTTTTTCAGGATGGGAGTGATTTTGAACTGCAGGTCATGTGCCGTACATCTGAAGGGATCAGCTGCTAATAGTCATTGAGATACTTGACCAGCATTGGCAAATCTGGTCTTTGTATGTAATAGATTTTAAAGTGCTACAACAAATTGAAAAATGTTGATACCCTTGTGAAGGCCAAAGAGGAGTCAATTAAGAACTTTCGGAATTTGATCCAAATTTGTGACCTATCTCTGTCTCTGTGTCTCTCTTTTAAGGGATTTAAAAAACTTGATTAAAGCTTGCTTCCTATCACAGATTATTATCCTAGGTTAAATTTCTAGGTGTGTTTTTCTTTGTTTGTTTTGTCATAGGATAAGGACAGTCAGAGTTTTGGGGGGCAAATCCTGTTATATTCTCCAGAATGAAACTGCTGTTTTGTCAATAGTTTCCCTGAAATCTAGCAGATAACAAATAAAAGTTTAAGACTTCTTCAGTCTGATAGGCAAAAAGCCATCCTGTAAAATTTTTTTAACATTTTATTCTATTTTTACATTTTATTCATTATTTTTAAAGAGGGGAAGGGAGAGAGGCAGAGAGGGAGAGATACATCAATGTATGATTGCCTTTCACCTGCCTGCAGCCATGGACCTGGCTGGAGACCTGGCTGGGAATCGAACCAGCAAATTTTGGGTTCACAGGTTAGCACCTTATCCATTGTCCCACCAGCCAGGGCCTTGTAAATTTTTTATTGCTTTGATTTACTAATGTAGTTTATTTTAACCCTTGCTTTGTACTTATTGGCCATTTGTATTACTTACATAAATACAATCATTTTCTTAGGTGTCTTTTTTAATTGATTTGTAAGTAAATTGTTTTTACCTAGCTTTTTATTTGCCTTCTTATTTGTAGGTTTTTTGAATTACAGAAGTTTTAAATTTGTATAGTCAGGCCCTGGCTGGTGGCAAGTGGATAAGGTACCGGCCTGTGAACCCAAAGATTGCTAGTTCGATTCCCCAGCCAGGGCACATAACCAGGTTGCAAGCCGGGGCTGTAGCTGGAGGGAGGTGAAAGGCAACCATACATTGATGCCTCTCTCCCTTCCCCTCTCTCTAAAAGTAACGAAATCTTTGAAAAAAAACTTCGTAGAGTCAAGTTTATTAGATTTTATCAAGTTCTCTTAAAAAATCCCACTGGGATTTTAATTGGAATTACAGTTTATAAACTAATAACCCTAAGGAAAGATAATTTCTCCGACTTCCTATATTTGACAACCACCAAGCATGCATGTGGTAGTTGTTTATGAATCACTGTGGCTGGAAAACACCCCTCCTCACCTCCACCATCACCAGTTCATTCGTTTAACATACATTTATTGAATACCTCTTGCGTGTGGGGATCCATTAGTAAATAACAAAAATAGGAATTCCTGTGCTCGGAACTTACACTACTGGAGGAACAGAGACAATAAATAATAAATGGCATTTGCTGTGGGAAACAAAACAAGGTAAGGGCAGGCAAAGCTGGGGAAAAGAGAGAGAGAATATCATAAATGGGTTGCCTCCCATATGTGCCCTGACCAAGAATCGAACCCATGAGCCTTTGGTCTGTGGAACAGTTCATCACCCAGCTGAGCCACAACAGCCAGAGCTCCGAACATTCTTGAACATGCCTCCTGTTACATACATGCTAAAGGGTGTCTTGGGTCTGTAAACAATAGAATTGCTGGGTGATAAAGTACACAGATCTCTATTTCTACTGTATACTGTTGCTTTAATAAGCCACTTGAAACTGAATGGCGGAAGGCAAGATTTATTTTATGTTCTCAAAGATTCTTTGGGTTAGAATTCAGGATATAGTTGGAATAGCTTATCACTGTTTCAGAATGTCTAGGACCTCAGCTTGGGAAGACGCAAAGGCTGGGGTCAAAACAGTTGGGACTAGAGGGTCACTTCCAAGATGGCCTTTTCCCTCGCATGTGTTATACATGGTTGGGGCTGCCTAGAGGACTTTGCTCAGCTTGGTACCCTTAGCAAAATGTGCCTACACTTACTTGGCCTCTTCAATCTGGGGGCTGTCAGGCTCTGTATTTAGCAAAACAAGGGTGGAAGCTGTCTGCTCATTTATAAACTAATTGGGGAAGTCACTTAGTATCATTTCCACCATATTCTATTGACTGAAATGGTCACAGGCCCTCTCATATTTAAGGAGAAGAGACAGAGAACCCCACCTTTCAATGGGAGGAGTCTCAAAGAATTTTTGGGAAGGTTTTATATACTTTAGAGTGGGAGAGAGAAACATCAATGGTTGGTTGACCCTCACATGTGCCCCAGCTGGGGACAGAACTGATGACCCCTCCTCAAGTTGTGGAACAATGCCCAACCAACTGAGCCATACTGGTCAGGGCTGGCAGTCATCTTTTTAAAACCACCATAAGAATTTTTTCAAAGTTGGAAGCACCGTACATGCTTTGAAAAATTTGAAACATTATTACAGAATTACTGTTGGGTTACTGAGATTACTTTACCTCTAAAAATAAATATTTTCAAGTGCTCTTAAGCTCTATAGGCCTATTTTTGTTCTATGTGTAAATAATTCCCTAGTACCAAGCTGTAAAAGAGAAAAATGATGAAACTTGTATTTGCTTTTAGAAAAAAATTTGAGTTCTGCTAGAGAAGTTGTTGGAGGGCTATTAATGAATATTGTTTTGCTGCTTAATAGAAAAGATCCTAATAGTTCTAATGGGTTATTCCACTTTATCAGTGTTTTCTTTGAGAATATTTGTAAACTGGCAATTTCTAACAAAGTCTAAATTACTTAATATTTAATCTTTGTGTAGTAGCAAGTCATCTTGGTGGAACTTGGCTCTATTCTCTACTATAAGCTTTTTGCAGAAAATTGCCTTACCTATTGGTTCCTGGGGTTCTTTCATTTTATGATTCTATAATTAGTAATATGAGTTCTAAAACTGATCAGAAATGTGACGTGAACTAAATTTTATTGTATTTTTCAATCCTGAAGACTCCCTCTCTACTTAATCATGGTAGTTTGCTACCCTGGGGGTTAATGCATACTTGAGCAGTTCTGTGGCATTTGCCTGGTGTCTGTGAGCAGCATAAGCATTTTATTGTCACCTCCTGTAATGACCCTAGCAGTCTCGGGGGGAAAATTAAGCGCCGTGTGTACATATTTTGTAATTTTCTTAATATATGTCCTTTTGCATAAATATTATATCTGTTGGCTTCCCTAGAGCTGCTTGGATTGTCTAGTCTAAACTCACTTTTTTGATGTGAGTGTATGTGTCCTACAAATAAACTTTCTCTTTCATAATGTCATAGTGAAGTTTTTGTTTTTAATTTAGTTTGAAATCACATAGAGCTATCTGAAAAGCTATATATGCCATCATGTAATATACCTTGTAATTTCTTTCTAGAATGTGTAGTTTTTCCCTAAGATTTCTTTTAGAAAACTTTTAGAAGCTATATAATTTGAAGAAGGAGGTTTGCTGTATAACTGTTGCTGTTCTCTGTAGCTTTACACTATTTCCTCGTCTTCTATAGGGAAGAATGAAAAATCTGTTGTAATCTTTTCTTCTTTAAAATAACTCTGCTTGCCTTATTAAAAATAGCTGTCGTAAGAAAAATTGTGGTCTTTCAGCATGGAATTCCAGTGAGAGGCCTTTATGTAGACAGATCTTTAGAGGGTGTCTAAATCAAAGGGAAAGACTGTAAAACAAATACTGTTCTAAATTGTGTCTGGTCAGAATTCTTTCTTTGATGTAATTTATAACTTGTGAAGAAACTAACATCCCTGTTAAATGCTGAAATAATTGTCTGATGAACTTAAATGAGATTAAGACTTGTTTTTTTGGAAGCTAGTTACCTGTCCACTCAGTTGACTGTCAGAGTCTAATGACTTAATCAAGCATTGCTTTCATTATCTAATTTAAAAATGATTTGCCATTTCCTTTTTCTTTAAAAACATTTCAATCAAGAATTACCATTGATTGGTATATTACCCTTTTCCCTTATTTACAAGATAGTAATCATTGACATGTGGTCATAGCTGGGGAAAAATTACTATAAACTATATAAAAATGTAGAACTCATCTAGGAGGAAACTTGATAGTAGTCTGTTTAAGAACATTGGGGTAAAAATTTTTTTAGTCATAATTAAGCAAATTAGGAAACCTATATCTTCCCTCTTTAGAATATTTTTAAAAGAGTAAGATTGTTTCAGTACTTAACCAGTCTAATTCAGGTAGGCTGTCTAATTTTAAATGTTGAGTTGCTTAGGGTCGATTCCTAAGCTAATTCTGTCCAGGGCTCTTAGCAATAAAGAAGTTGATAAATACTTAGTTTGTAGCTCAGGAACTTGTTTGACTTGATGATAAGCAACCTATAAAAGCTAACTAGAGAGAGAGCCTACTTGGATACACCAGTGATTTTTAGTTCTTCATTAATTAGTTGACACTTTGTTTGCAGGAATATGCCTTAAACAGTGAGTAAAATGTACAGGCTCCTGTTTATAATGTGACACTTAGGAGCAAAGGTAGGAAGAATTTTAGAGCTGGAAGAATCTTAGTGACCAATTCTGCAAGTGAAGAAACTTGGGGGCCCTAAAAATAGATCGGAGCCTTGATTTCCTTTAATGGTGGAACTCTTGACTAGTCCAGTGTAGGTGTTGCCATTGAATTATCCATGTATGTTTTCTTAATACTTATATGGTTCCTGCCTATTTCTAAAAAGAGGTCATTTAAAAATTAGAAAAATGTCAAGTATAGTAGTACTGATCAACCAGTTTTATATCTGAGTTAGTAAAATAGTTAAATTTTAAGAAGACATTTGAGTCACAGTTACCTATGCCAATTAAAGAAGCTAAAGTAATTTTTAAAATTTGAATGTAACTTTTAGCTGATGTCTGCATGCCAGACTCTTCTGAGATCTTTGTCTAAAGTTTGCTTTAAGAGCCTGGCTGACTGTGAATTGACTTAAACTCTGAGAAAGTCATCTACTCTTTTGGATCCCATTTTGGTCCCATTTGATCACTTAGAAATTGAGAAACTGCCCTGGCGGGTAGCACAGTGGCTAGGGCGCCAGCCTGTGAACCCAAAGGTCGCAGGTTCGATTCCCCAGCCAGGGCACATAACCAGGTTGCAAACCAGGTCTCCAGTAGGGTCTGTGGCTGGAGGCAGGTGAAGTGCAACCATACATTGATCTCTCTCTCCCTCTCTGCCTCTCTCCCTTCCCCCCTTTCTGAAAATAATGAAATAAAATCTTAAAAAATTAAATAAATAAATAAATAAATAAATTGAGAAACTTCGAGGAAATCACTAATATTTCTTTTGGTTCTAGAAGTTTTTGGCATGTTTTAGGAGAGCGATATAGATTGAGATTGCGTCAATATCCTAGTCTATGTGAGTTGATGGTTATAGGTTCATCATATCTTCATCTTAAAATTTTTATTTATTGATTTGAGACAGATATCAACTGTTCCATTTATTTGTGCATTCATTATTTCATTCTTGTGTGTGCTGTGACTGGGGATCAAACTTGCAACCTTGGACTATTGGAACTATGCTGTCACCAACTGAACTACCTGGTCAGGGCAGCTCACATCTGGTAAGGGAAGAGCCTTGTAGGTTTTTTAGTCTAACTCACTAATTTTGTAGATGAGAGAACTGAACAGTGGCTTTAAGGTCTGTTTTAAGCGTGAGCTACGGTAACATATAGTTTACATGACTCCATGAACTTACAGGTGAATCTGAAGACCCACTAGCTTTCATATGCCACCTGAAAAGTTAACCTTTACTATATATATCATATACTACATATTACATACACTAATATTATCTGTTGTATTCTGCCCCCTGCCCCCTCCCCAATGTTGGTTTACAGCCTGAACTTCTCTGTTGTCATTCACCTCATTATGAAAGAACCTTAAGACTTTGTTGGCTTCTTAGCCAAAAAGCCTGTCAAAATGTTGGGACCCTGGGGAAACCAAAAGAAAGAGGTAACTTGGGAAATGTAAGATTTGTATACTAGTCAATGACCCACATAAAATAGGGTTTCTCATCCTTAGTACTATTGACAGTCTTGGTGTGGGGACTTTCCCTATGTGTTGTAGTATTGTCAGCAGCATCACTGGCCTCTGCCTACTAAAAATTCCAGTATGGCCTGTCCACGTGTACCTTGCTGAGCATGTTTTAACCTGATTCAGAATAAAAGATAACTGGTTTCAGATTCTTGTTTCCCAAATGTGTTTAAGGAATACACATTTACCAAATGAATGTTTGTCATTAGATAGAAGAGCATGGAGTACCTTGTTGTAGCTGAGTTAGTTCAGCCAGGTACGGCAGTCAGAAGTTAGCAAGAGCACTGCTGCTCTTGACTGAGCAATTACTATAATGCTAGGCATTGTGCTTAACATTATAATGCTGCAAATCACTGCTTACTGGTGTTTCCCAATTGTTAAGACAGTGAAAATGTCTTTCTTTGTGCCTTCAGTAACTATTTACTGTAAGCCAGTTTGATCTCTGGGCTGACTAGCTCATTAAAAATTATTTCCTAAGTGTTTTTTTTTTTTTTTGAAGGTCCTCGAGGTAAGGTAGGGCACAGATTTGCATACTGTTTGGTAGAAAAGAACCTGACAAAACAACTTTCAAGTTCATACAAAGGAGTGTTCAAAAGTTGCCAAGAAAACTTTAAAATAGAGTATTTTATGTATAGCATATAATTCAAGATTCTAACTACTAGTAAATGGTTTGTAAATGTGGGAATTGAGCCTTGGCCAGATTGTTCAGTTGGTTCATGCCATTCCAATACACCAAGGTTATGACTTAAATCCCTGCTCAGGGCACATAAAAGAATCAACCAATAGCCCTGGCTGGTAGCACAGTGGATTAGGCACTGGCCTGCGAACCCAAAGGTCACTGGTTTGATTCCCCAGCAGGGCACATGGCCAGGTCTCTGGCCAGGTCTCCAGCCAGGTCTGTAGCTGGAGATAGGTGAAAGGCAACCATACATTGGGGGTGGGGGTGGGGGGTATTAACCAATGAATGCATGAATAAGTAGAACAACAAATCAATCTCCCCGCCCCCACTCCTCCCTCCCTCTTTCCTTCACTCCCTCCCTACTTCCACTGTAAAATCAATTTCTTTAAGTGTGGGAATTGAGATTTGAGATGTAAGAATTTTGTGTCATGGAATCCTCAATAAGTATCCAGTCCAGTTGTACGTGGTTGGTGAATATAGATGAAATATCTTACTGGCAGTTTTTAACAGCTTTGTTTTCTCTGGTCAGTGTTGGTTTGGACTAAGACTGTGCGATATAACTTTGTGTGTCCCATTTGGGCAAGAGAGGCCCGAGTAGTTGATGAGATAAGTTGGCGTCAAATGAGAAAGGGGTTAGCTTCACTGTAGGATTACTTTGATTTTTCTCTACTGCCAGAAAAATAGTTATGACTTCTGTCCTTCTTACCTCTTTTCCTTCCTGATTTCCTCCCTCCCATTCAACAAATATTTCAGTGCTTACCACATGCCAGGCATTGTTCAAGACACCAGAAGTATAGTAATGAACAAGATAAAAATATTTGTTGCTCTCATAAGAGAGGGTTCTAGTGGGAGAAATGGACAATAAGTAAGATAAATAATTAAAATATTTTATACATAACTTCTAACCATAAATCCAGGAGGAGGGGGGTGGAGAGGGAGGATAGAGAATGATGAGTGTGTGTGTTTAGGGAAGGGTGAAGGCTTGCATTTTTTAAAGTAGTTCTTTATTATTTTTTTAAAGCTTTTATTTATTATTTCCAGAGAGAGGGGAAGGAAGGAAGGGAGAGAAACATCAATGTATGGTTGGTTGCCTTTCACCTGCTTCCAGCTGTGGACCTGGCTGGATACCTGGCTTGCAACCTGGTTATGTGCCCTGGCTGGGAATCGAATCAGTGACCTTTGGGTTCACAGGCTGCCACCTATTCACTAAGCCACTAGCCAGGGTTGAAGGCTTGCATTTTTAAGGTCCGGTAGTCAAAGGAAGGCCTCGTTGAAGTGATTTGAGGAAAGGACCTGAAGAAAGTGAGGATGTCTGCTAGGTAAAAGGACTGTGGCCAGTGGCTAGGCTGGCATGGCATCTTTGTGAAAGCAGTGACTAAGTGGAATGAGCCAGGAGGAAAATAGATATAACTTGGATTTTAGAGATAATGGGAGAATAGGGGATAGATATAATGAGTATTTGTTATGAAAAAGAAAGACAGAAATGGGTTGAGAATGTTTCCTTTGGTCTTTTCATTTCTTAACTGTTAGTTGACCCCTAGCTCTGTCTGTCTTGCTTTTGCTTCAGGGCTTGCTTGATACTGTGGGTGGTACTCTTACTCCACTTCAGGGGAGTGACGAGCCTGTCCAGCAACAGGAAGTCAGGAAAGCCAGGCCTGGTTACTTTCTATTGAATGGGATTTTTAAAAGATGCTCTGTCATTACGTCGTTCTAATCCTGAGGTTCCTAACCAGTTCACCTGCCTCGTCCTACCTTGCAGTGTTTTTATTTGATTCGCTCTTGCAGTAATTCTAGGGTTTATAGTTGTGTTTTACTGGTATGAACTGGAAGGAAGGAAGCTACCCCATTTTGCCTGGATTAGAAGTTCTTGCATTTACTTTTTATGAATTGCTAAATTAACATTGATTTTGATGAGACTTCATTTTCTTGAAGATGTATCCTTTATTTCTAAACCTCAGTAGCTCTGAGTAATATTTCTGAAAGTATGGTCTGTCTTCTTGCCTAAGAACTATCTGAGAGGCTTCTTGCTTATGCAGGTCCCCAGACCACACTTCAACTCTGGTTTTTCTTATACGCACTAAAGTTGGAACATGACTCCTGAAAGTTGAGCGTTGTTGATAAGAAATTTTGTTCTTTGATCCTTCAATAGCTGGCTAAGTGATAGTAGTAACTAAGGGCCACAGTTTAGAGGTTAGTGTTCACTGGCTCCAAAAACCATACTCGACAACAAGCTATATTTTCACTTTTAAAAAATAACATGGAATGCTTCATGAATTTAATTTGCATGTCATCCTTGCACAGAGGCTGTGCTAATCTTCCCTGTATTGTATTTCCCAGTTTTAGTATGAGTATGTGCTGCTAAAGTGAGCACTACATTTTGTGTTTTGTTTTTTGGGTTTTTTTATTTAGATTTAATTACTTTTAGAAAGAGGGGAAGAGAGAGGGAGAGAGACATCAATGTATGGTTGCTTTTCACCTGCCTCCAGCCACAGACCTGACTGGAGACCTGTTTTGCAACCTTGTTGTGTGCCCTGCCTGGGGAATCACACTACATTTTGTTTTTAAAGTTTATTTTTAGATGTTTCTTGATAGCAATCCTATTAATATATAGTTAATCTATTGGATTAATTATAGATTTCTTTGATTATTCTAGAGATAGCCAGAAACAAGTTCTCATGTAATAAGATGATCTGGCATCCTCACTGCCCCTTTCTCTTCCCTTTCAGTACTATACATTGTACTTTTCTACTCTTTCATTCTCCCTTAAGGAGCCCAGAGCTGGAGAATTGGAGAATGAAGAGAGGATTGTTTGGCTTTCAGTCTAAGTTGTGATGTTTCTGCGAAACTTTCAGTTGTAAGATGTGATCCTTGTTAGTCACTTGCCTAGATGAGTGAGCTGGATCAAATAATAGGGTTGGCCAAAAAACTTCATTCGTTTTTTTCCCCATAAGATGGCTGTAGTAGTGCTTACTTGTTTCAACATCGTTCGAAACAATTTTGTTAGATTGTATTGTGACAGCTGTCATATCAGTGTGCATTAAATATGTATATATATGTATATGAATTTTTATGTAGCCATCAAAAATGGAAGAAAATACGTAATATTTTTGGCACATTATGCTTTATTACTTCAAGAAAGGTAGAAAATATAAGAACCTAGTATAAAGGAACCATGGACATGGACAACAGGTGGGATTGACTTTGGGGGGAATGGGTGCCTGGGGAGGGGGACAGAGGGGAGCAAAAAGGGAATGGATGTAATACAACAACAATAAAAATTTTTAAAAAAGAAAGAAAGGTAGAAAATACAACTGAAACACAAGAAATTACTGTTCAGTGTATGGAGAATGTACTGTGACTGATCTACCTTGTCAAAAGTGGTTTGCAAAGTTTGGTGCTGGTGATTTCTCCTTGGGCGTTGTTCCACTGTTGGATAGGCCAGTTTAAGTTGATAGCAATCAAAAGGAGATATTGAGAACAATCAACCTTGTACCTTGCAGGAGGTAGCCAACATGCCCAAAATACCCCAATCAATAAATTTGTTGGTGAAAATTAAAAATCTCATTTTATGTAAAAATAATAGCTACTCTTTCATTTATGGCTTTTGAGTGAATGGGATTATTTAATTACTTGAGCTTTTTAAAGAAGAAATTCGTCTTATAGACAGAATTTGATGATTCTAAGCTCAGTGTGATTTTTAAAAAGGTTTTAAATGAAAATTTAAAAGATGAACTCTCTAGGCAGAAAAGTGGACAAAAAATTGGCTGGTTCACTCTAGAGAAGCCACTCTAGAGTAGTAGTTCTTTGAGTAACTGAGAGCTTTTCGGTATTAATTTTGTTGTTTTGCTTTATTCTTAAAACTTAACAAAGTCCTAGTCTCTAAAAAATGACACAGTAATGGGGCCAGTTTTTGTTCTGTATCTTTATGCCCAAATTCCATGTCCAATTCTATAGCTGGCTAATAAGAACTGTGAGTCACTTTCATCTTTTTTGTCTGTTTGTTTGTTTGTT
Organism: Noctilio leporinus; assembly: GCA_004026585.1. NCBI lineage: Eukaryota > Metazoa > Chordata > Mammalia > Chiroptera > Noctilionidae > Noctilio > Noctilio leporinus. Next base: position 188,157 of record PVIW01001012.1, on the reverse strand, counting down.
TTGTTATGCTGTACTTTTCTCTATCAGAACACTTTAATGCATTTAAGGCATTCTGTGTCTTTCAGGCTTTAGTTAGCCGTTTTCTTACCAATTTGAAATTAAGCAGTACAAGCAGCTAAATACATGAGTACCCTAAAAAAATTAGTTATTTTCTGGAGGGTATGTCTCCTGTAGGACAGGATTCCCTCACTGGGTGAGTGTTCTAGGAACCCATCTGTATCAGTGTACCAGCTGGCATTGTTGTGAGAGACTGCATTCAGCTTCAGTGAATTTTCATGAAGACTTTCAGTGCGTTCCCATCTCATGAGGGGCGTTTTATGAGCCCGCCTGCGCACGCTGCGCTGAGCAGTTTTCAGCCAGAAATGGCATGACCTCGTGCCTTGCCCAGCCTCACCCAAGCAACTTTTTTTGTTTCCCTGATGAAAAAAGCCTTCAGAGGGAAAATGTAAGTTTAAATACACAACTTTTTATACATAAATTCTGGGGCTTTGGATCCTTGTACGTCTTATTTTTCATATTTCCCGAAAATTAAACCTTTAAGATATCAACTGAAATTTTGTTTATAGTAGGTAGTGACCATATGAAGACATAGATAATCTAAAGACCAGTCAAATGTGTGACACAAATGGGAAATATGCAACGTGTAAGTAAAAAAATTAAGAGGATCATACTAAGCATGAAGTATACAAAGTAATGAATTGTGAGGCCACCAGGAGAGACTTTCCCAGAGGGAGACGGGTTTTAGGGACACGATTGCTTGTGGATATTTTTGGGTTAGAGACTGGTGTGGGATATGACAGAAAGATTGGTTTGAATATTTGTGAGAAGCTCTGTTGGAGAACAACTACATTTTTTAGTTTTATTGTGCTTGGTAGATTATTAGGTATGTATTACCATATTTAATAAAAAGTTGACATATCATTGAAGAGTTTGAGGTAGCTTAAACATTTCTTTAAAGGTTGTTGGGTGTGTTTTAGTACTTATCAGTCTTAAACATGTGAAAATATACACAAGTAAAAATAATTTATCAGTGGATCTATGAACACTAAAGAACGAACTAAAGATAGTTTAGAAATGTCTGTTTATGAAGTTCAGAAGTGTGGGGTTTTTTTTTTGTTTTTTTTTTTTCACTCTCATTTTAAGAAAAAGAAAAAACTTTTTTTTTGTTTTAATTCTTTTTAAAAGAAGTGTGGGTTTTATGACAAGGATTCAATCAGCAAAATTTACAATGTGAGAAATTCTAAAGGAAAGATAGCTTTGTTTTCTTCCACAAATTGCAAAGGGTCTTATTTAAACTTTAATTTGGACAAAGCAGTTGAGACTATCAAGAAATCTGACCTATATCTGACATTAATTAATTATTAAAGTATTTTTAAATTATTAAAGTATGTATACAGTTTAAGTGAACTTTTCAGAGATACATATGGAGATATGTACAGATTTAATGATATGATGATAGGAATTGGCTTCAAAATCCATGGGTATGGGAGATGATGTTATAGATGAGATTAGATTGGTCAGGAGTTGATGGTTATGTGAGAGTTCATTATCCTTCCGTTGGTATATGAAATTTATTTATAAAGAAACCAAGATAAATGAAAGAACATGGACCAAGTTCATAAAGTTGACATGTATTACACATTCTGTAGGCCCTACCTACCTATATTCAGTGTGAACTTCAGTGTATTTTCCTCTTTGTTCACTGTCTGAGCTCTAGCTACATAACCTGTATACGTGTCATTTCTTCCTAAAACACACCATAATCCACAGGGTTTTCTATATCTGTCCACATCCCTTGTCCCAGACACATTTGCCTGTCCAAGTCCTGATTTATTCTTTGGAGCATAGATTAAATGTTTGTATCACAGAAGTCTTCCAGATTCCTAAATCTAAATCTGATGAAATATTTAAATTTTTTATTTTATCTTTAAGTATGTTTTATTGGAGAAATTGGCCGTTTAGAATTGGCTCTGGTAACATTTATTTCCTATTACCATCAATCTAGAAAGCTGATGTAACTTGAGTGACAGTTAGAAACTTTTTAAACCCGTTTCCACTTGAGCTTTATTTATTTATTTGGGGTATTGGATGCTAGACGATTTGTTTTTCCCCTGTACTTTGTTTCATCCATCTCTAAATTTTGGGAGAGGGGAGTGATGACATTGTTGAGTTAAGATGAACACACTGTCTATTCTAGTATAACTTATTTTGGTTTTACAGTTCAGAGGGGAGCTTCCTATTAGATTGCTACGAAGCCCAACACTCAAGAAATGCAGGGTTCTGTTGCTAACAGAAAGCACCTATTTTCTGAATTTGTTTGCCTCTACAATAGTCCTGTGAGGCAGATGTTGCTGTCATTTCCAGAAGTGAATTTACATTATCTAGGATCATAGGAAATTTTTTTAAAAAGTGAGAACTTACTTTGAACCTTTCTTCCCGCTCTTTCCTTGTTTTATACTCTCTAAACTGAGGTAGTGAATATTTGTATATGGGGGGGGGGGGTATGTGAGAGAGAGAGAGAGAGAGAGAGAGAGAGACAGTAATGTCAAAGTTTTCTATTCCTGTTCCATAGTGGTCCTACTGTGAATCTAGCAACTGTGTGCTGTGGGTGTTTTGGGATGATCTCAGTTTTACCTAATCCATTCTATTGGTTAAGTCATCTAAAGAATGTGGAGACTTCAGAATTTAGGTGCCTCAGACTGTCTCACACACTTTGAAGTCACACATAGCTCTTAACCAGATTAACCAGATTTTGGTTGAATGTAGTGCTCTTAACCAGATTAACCAGATTTTGGTTGAATGTAGTGCCTGTGTAACTTGAAGTGTACAGTTATTTTAATTTGTTAATAGGAATCTTTGTTTTCACTAAAGAAACAAACTGAATATGACTGAAAATCAGAGATGGAATTATCATCATTAAGGTCTTTCTAGCATATTTGTTGTTAATGAGATTTTTAAATATTTCTAGATCAATCCTAGACTAGTGGCTCAGTTGGTTGGGCATCCTCCCACAAACCAAAAGGTCACCAGTTCAATTCCTGGGCAGGGTGCATGCCTGGCTTACAGGCCAGGTCCCCAGTTGAGGGTGTGCAAGAGGCAGCCGATTAATGTTTTTCTCCCTCTTTCTCCCCCTCCCCTTAAAAAAATAAGTACTTTTTAATTGAAAAAACTTTTGAGATCATGAAAAAATAGAACCCACCAGCATTGTTCTGAGGGTTTTGCTGATTTCCCATCTTGGATTAGAACTAGGTGGTCTTGAAGAAAGTGTTTTTTCTTGAGTGTTACTTTTAGATAAATTTCAGCTTTTGCTGAAGTTTTTTCTTTGAGAAAAAGTCAGTAGCGCTCTCTGTTGCTCTGCTGTAGGAGAGAGTGCTGAGGGCACTGTGGGTAGGGTTTATCACAGTCTTTGTTGAACTCACTCATCGATAAGAAATTGGCAGTAAGGTGTTTAGTATTATAAATCATTTTCTGCTAACAGAAATTATGTTCTGGTGCTTTTACTTTTGGAAAATTATTGGTGACCATCTCCAAATTAAGTGATTCAGATGATTACTTCTTATGGTGCAGGAGAAAAGGTTTTATCGGTATCATCTTGGAAGATTCAGTGTATAATCTATAATAAAAATAGGAGCTTGGTCCCCAAATTTCAAAGAGGTTATATCTCTATATAAAAGTGCCTGTGTTGACCTATTTGTCCTTTTCTAATGAAACAGTTTGTTAATATTACCATTCAAGATGATTTTAAAGAATTAACAAAAATCCCCTTTTCCCCCCTACATGTGCTAACATGTAAGCTGATCTTGAGTTTTTTAATCAGCTTTGTTTTATGATTATTTATTTTTGAGAGAGGTTAAGGGTGGGAGAAAGCGTGGGAGAGAAACGTCCGTGTGAGAGAGGAACATGAATCTGTTGTTTTTCATTTTTGTACCCTGGCATGTGCTCTGACACAATCAGAACCCCCCCCCCCCCAAGTCGTTACAGGGTGATGGGCACTCCAACCAACTGAGCCACACTGATTAGGGCTAAGCCCTTCTCACTGTATAATTTCAAAAAGTTTATAAGAACTTTTTAATTTTTATTTGTTTTTCTAACCCTTACCCGTGGATATGCTTATTAGTGAGAGAGAAAAGTAAGGATGGAGGGAGGGAGAGTAAAAGAGAATAAATGAGAATATTGATCGGTTGCCTTCCTAACGTGCCCTACTAGAAACTGCAACCTAGGTATGTGCCCTAACTGGAAATTGAACTTGCAGCCTTTTGGTGCACAGGATGATGCTCCAGCCAACAGAACCACCCAGCCAAGATGAACCTTTTTTTGGTGGTGGTTCAAGTAAATACAATAGATTTTCTGTATTCTTAAATCCCCTCAACCATCCTAAGTTCTAGATATGTGGTAATACTGTAACGCCATAAAGAGAACTATTAATGAATAAATTCATACAACTAAAAGAGAACTCTATGCAACGTACTATTTTACGCAAATGAACACTTATGCATAGCTGTCAACGTTGAAATTTACCGTTCATATGTCATTACAAAAGGAACTGTGTTTTCCTGCACTTAGGTAGTCAAAAAGCAATTTACATTGTAAGATGTTAATGGGTTTTTATATAGCACATGTAGACAAAGCAAATTTACCTGTAGTGTTTATAAAGCAGGAGCAAAATAATGAGTTAAAATGAATTCCCCACTCAGTCAATAGCCCAGTATATGTAGACAGTTTGATACAAATTGGAATAAAACCCAGTTAAAGCTATTTCACCAATTGTTAGCACAGAATAAGCACTAGGACAAAGAGTCAAAAGACACACATCTTTCTCTTCATCATTGATAACTATATTAGAAACCAATTCATCGTTATATTATGTATTGCTGCAGCCATAGCCATGTGTTGTTTTATTTTTAAGTCTATATTTAAGCATGACCCTAACGTTAAATCAGTGTCTCTTGTCTTTTCTTGAGCTGTAAATTATCTGTAATAAATTTACATTTTAGATATTAGAGGGGAAATTCACCCCTTCCTCTCTGGTAAATTGAGTTTCTGTAGCATGTTGGGGTTTTGTTGTTAAGGAAAGTTAAATGTAAGATGTGAAGCTCTTATTATGCATGCAATAATGTTTTGTGGTGGTCTTCTCCACCACTGGAGTGTGGTAGTAATCTTCACAGCTCATCTCAGACTTGCTAACTATACATCTACCTTTTATTTTTGCTGATGGTTGAGGGTTTTTGCCCATATTGCTAGTGTTTTGAACAAATGGTACTTTTGGACACTTGGGGGTGGTGTGTTAGTTCCATTAATTGCATTACAGTGTTTTACTGAACTCATTTTGAGTTCTAAACTGACATATGACTGATATATTTGTAGAATGAAACCTGTTCATCATTTAGGGATTGCTAGCATTCCCTTAATGCTGCCTTTATTTTACTTATTGGCCAGTCTCCAAAAATACTATGTGGAAGCTCAGTTATGCATTGGTATTTAAAAGATTACCTATATACCAGGCCTGTTAGTTTCAACTTAGGCAAAATTGAAAAGGGCTGTTCCATAATCTCAAAGAAAAAGGGTATTCATCAAAGTTCTTACAAACTGAAATGTAAGTGATTGTCTTTTCCTTTTGTACTCTCCAACTTTCAAACTGATCTTAAAGTGTTTTGGTTCCTTCTTTCCTTTTGATGTCAAACAAGAAAAATTCTTTTGTTTGGTTAACATGTGTCTAAATTCACAGGTAACAAACAGGTTTCATCTTTCCTGTCAATTCTGAATGCTTGCTGCCCCAGAACACTGTCACAGGAAGGCTTATGAACCAAGTTCAGAATCTTGGGGAGAGACTGGAAGGATTGTTTTGCCTGGCAAGGGTGACCAGAGGAGGAAGTGTGGTGATTTGCCAAGAAATCATCTTTCCCTTGCTCTGCTTTGGTTTTCAACATTAGTATTTTATTTTGGTTAGGCACAGTCAGTTAAAGCAGACTTCTCTGGGTGAAAAAAAAAAAGTTAAATGGATGTTGCATTAATTACATTAAGTACTTTTTGGCTTCAGGTTGCTGATGTTTGACTCCCCTTATACTTTACTGTTTCCTTGATGACTTTGGATTTCAAACGTACCAGAGGAGCCTGTGTGGTTCTATACATGTAAGATGGATAGGAAGAAAAAAAGGTTTGAAGGAAGTTTATTTAGGAAAAGGTGGTATGTAACTTAGGAGTAGTAGTAATGAGATTATTGGAGTAGCCCAATGGTGATAGATGGGGACTTAATACTGTGGTAGCTTCAGAAGTAAAACGAACTTGTGAAAAACCAAGAGATTTTGCAGAATAGGGCGGTGGTGAACCTTGAAGAGTAATGAAAACTGGAAATAGGATATGGGAGTTAACTTGCTTTGCTACTTTTAGAAAAGGGGACCTTTTTATTGTTAGGAATGATGTTCAGAGGTTATACTTGAGCTTTTAGGGTTCTCCTGAATTTGGACTAAAACTATACCTGCAGCCAACATTGAAACAGATAATTGTACTTATAATGGAAATATCTTTTTTTAAAAAAGAAATCTTTATATATTGTATTGATTTCCATCAAGATTAGTGAACTATAAAATGCCTTGTTTCTAAAAGGGAAATAATTGGATAGTACTTTATCACATGGTTAACTTAAGGCTTACATTTGGATTGTTAAAAAGTGAAAAAATACCTCGTTACCCTTTGTCTGAATTGTTAGGGTATAATTAAGTATTAAATAATTTCTAACTCTACTGTGATTAGGTTTGTTCTTTTATTTATCAACCAGTGGGCTATGTTAAAGTTTACTTATAATCACTAAAAGTTAGGAGTATGTACAGATATATCCTGATTGGAGATGGGCTGAGAATAGTGTGACTGCTGCCTTCTTGGAAGGGGTGGGGAGTGGATTTTGTGGAAGATTACGAAATACTTTGATTACAGAAGATACTAGGTACTACCCTCCCTACCTTTCCAATATTTAAGGAATTTTAAATGTTGCCATGCTTTTTTGTTAAACAGAAGTGAAATATACTACATTAGAGGTAGAGCCAAAATCCACCTTCTTCATTTGCAGAGGTAACAAGCACACTAATCCTGAATTTCTTGTATATCAGTTCTATGCATGTTTTTATCCATTTACCATTTATGTCTTAGTGACAGTTTTTATTGTGTTTATTTGTTTTCAGTTTTTATATAGTTTTCTCCTTTCACATTGTTAATTTAATTGTGTTGATACTTGTAATAATTTAAGTTAGAGCCCTGGCTGGTGGCACAGTGGGTAAGGCGCCAGCCTGCAAACCTAAAGGTTGCTGGTTCGATTCTCCAGCCAGATCCGTAGCTGGAGGCAGGTGAAGGGCAACCATACATAAATGTCTCTCTTCCTCTCTGCTGCTCTCCCTACCCCTCTCTTTAAATATAATAAATATTGTTTAAAAATTGATGGTAGTACTTATTTTTACTTAGTTTTTATATGGCTTTTCCATTCAGCGTTGCCTTTTGAGTTACAGTCATATTGATACAGATAGTTCTAGTTAATGTTTTTATTGCTATAGAAAAATGTATTAAAGGGATCAATTATAGTTTATTATAGTTTATCTAACTTTAGCAAAATAGATTAATTTTTAGCTGTAACTCTGTTGCACTGAGCATATTTGTTCATACAGATGTGCAGGATATGTTCTCTGAAATAAAATTTCATGATGGATGGGGTTTGCATGTTTCCCACTTACCCAAGCATTTCCAAATTATTCTTCAAAAGTGATTGTGGCAGTTACTGTTACCAGCAGTGCATGAATTGTTGTTTTCCACATCTCACCAGACTAATACTAATATTCTAATCAAAATCTTAAAACATGTGGCACATTTTCATGTATTTATCAGCCTTTTGGATTTCTGATGTGAATTTTCTATTAATTGTCTTTTTGTAACCTATTTATTGTAGTTATATATTTTGATATTTAACATTTAGTTGTGTGTTACAGATAATCCCAGTTGCTTACCTTTAATTTTATTAAATCTTACGTTGTATGTTGAAAATAAGCTAAATTTTTTTGTTTAAAATCTGTCCCTGACCTGGCTGGTAGCACAGTGGTTAAGGTGCCGGCTTGCGAACCCAAAGGTCGCAGGTTCGATTCCCCAGCCAGGGCACATAACCAGGTTGCAAACCAGGTCTCTAGTCAGATCTGTGGCTGGAGGCAGGTGAAACGCAACCGTACATTGATTCTCTCCCTCTCTGCCTCTCTCCCTTCCCCTCTTTCTAAAAATAATGAAATAAAAATCTTAAAAAAAAAAAATCTGTCCCTGCTCTGATTTTTTTTAAATTACACAATTATATCACAGAAGGGAACTAATTTTATTTTTTCCATGTAAAAGCCTGGCAATTTCAGTAGCATTTATTGAATAGTTCTGTATTTCCCCACTGATAGGACTTCCATCTTTTATATATACAATTTCACTTTTGGGGGGTTTGTATCATGTGTTACTGATTTTTTTGTCCTCCTAGATGGGCTTAATTATTCTAGCTTTACAGTAGGTCTGTAAAGTGATTTTTTTTTTTTCCAAGTCATCATACTTTCTTTAAAATCTCTATTGTTGGTCCTTTTCCCATGTAAATTTTTGGTTCTGTCACTTCCATTAAAAACCCAGGAACTTACTAGAATTTATAGTTCATATGAAAATTGCCATCTTAAAAAAAAAAGTCACTAGGTAGGCCTTTAATGTTTTTACATTTTATTTTCTATGTAAAGATATTTTGCATGCTATTAGTATTTGTAGGTTGATCTTTACTTGGCTACATTGCTGAATTCTTGATGATGTCTTATGTTAAAGTAGAAACTACTTTTATATTCTGAGAAATTAGAGCAATTTAAGGGAAATTGTGTGACACAAGATTAGGATACTAGAAGGCAATTTTAACTAGTCAGTTTGGGAAGTATCTATATGGGAAGAGTTTTATCTATGTACATCTTATTACTGACAGACAAAATCTTTGGGTTTTCTTGGCAGAGAGTTAGTCTACGTACAGGCTTTAGATGTTAAAAATCTCCTACCCCTATTTGGTACATAAAGCTGCTGCTACATGCACACAGTTGCTCACACACAAGCCAATATGAAGGCACACAGGAGAACTCCCATGTGACCACAGAGGCAAAGACTGGAGTGATACTTCCTCCCCTAGAGCCTTCAGAGAGAGCATGGCATTGCTGACACCTTCATTTCAGTCTTTTACTTCCATATAACTGTGAGGAAATACATTTCTGTTGCTTTAAGTCATCCAGTTTGGGATACTTTGTTATGGTAACCCTGGGGAAAATAATACAGACTCCATAAAAATAAAAACATTGACTCAAAAAATAAATCAACTCAAGTAAAAAATTATTACTGAGTTCTAGTGATGGTGGGTAAAAAGATGCACAGATTCTCTACTTTCAAAACAACTATAAAACTGGGTAAGCCATGGGTGTTTTTCCACATCTCACCACACTAACTCAGTGGGTTAGAGCAACGTCCGCACTTTGCCAAAGTTGCAGGCTCAATCCCTAGTCTGGGCACGTACAGGAGTCAGTCTGCGGGTGCATAAATAAGTGAACAAGAAATTGATATTTCTCTTTCCCTCCCTTCCTCTCTAAGTTAATTTAGAATTTTTTAAAAACTGGACAAATCATTATTGTAAAGCAATAGGGCTTTGGAATAGACCAAAATAATCCAACAAATTGAGAAGGATTTGTTTAGTGAAAGTCGCTGAATTTTGTTTGGGTAAGAATAGGAGTGTAGTTCTGCCTTAACATAGTAGCCAAGAAAATTAGGGTGAGAAGCTGTCTCCTGCAGCCATTATCACTCTAAAAGTTGTCATTGGAAAAAAATTTAAGCACATAAATGATACATGAGGATATTTCCATGGCGAAATAGCAAAACAAATCAAATGAAACATAAATTATTCTCTTATCCTCGTGTCCCATCTCTCCTTGGGCATTACTGTAGCTATATAGAAACAAATAATTTGGTTTTGTGTTTAGATATTTAAATAGTCATACTGTATTATGCTACTACTCTTGGATTTCATTTAGTTTTATTTCCTTTTAGGAGGCGCAGGTCCGAATGGAGATGGGCTGCAGACCGAGCAGCTATCGTCAGCCGCTGGAACTGGCTTCAAGCTCATGTTTCTGACTTGGAATATCGAATTCGGCAGCAAACGGATATTTACAAACAGATACGTGCTAATAAGGTAAGGAATAAGTGTCTGGTCTTTTTCAGCCCAGCTAAAAACTGCCATTATCCCTTTGTCCTTATCCCTCAATAACTTAACTACGTCAAAGAGAATGGTTTAATACAATCTGATATAATGATTTAATTTGTTTAAGAGCCTGATGTTGCTTAGTGTGGTGCAGAAATCACTGCTAGGATATAATGTGAGATTGAACATCTGTTTAGAACAAAACAGTTTGTATGCCTGGGCTAACAGAAAACATAAGAAAAAGACTGAAGAGGTAATCCATTGAATGTAACTCTCATATTTATTACATTTATGGAAAAGTGGTGATGGCTAAGGATTTTCATCCTGCTATTTTAACTTAGGTGTGTTCTGTTATACTGGGTAAAATGCCTAAGCTTCCCTTGCTTTCTTGAGGCAAAAACAGGATTTTCCCTGAATGATTATTTAGGCAAAATTAGGCAAAAAACATTGATGATTTTCCTGTGCCCCCTATTTGCAGAGGATTTTTACCACACAGCTTTCCTCTTCAACAGTGACACTGTGTAGTTCTTCTTAAAAATCAACTTGGAAGGGTCGTCTGCTCGGTTTGGGTTTGACTGAGGGATAAATATGCATGGAAAAGAAATTCATTCAGCAAATGGTTGAGTGCCTATTATGTACCAAGCACTATTCTCCTTAGGTCACAGTGGTAAATAAAAATCCCTACTTTTGTGAGGCCGTGCGCCTGCCCACCTCCCCCACCCCCCCACCCCCAGTATTTTTGTATTAGCTTGATGCACTTAAACTTCATAATTGGACCCATGGGTCTAGGTAAAGAACCAACTGCTCCTAAAAGTAGGTGTCACAACACATTTGGTCCTGTCTTGGCGCTTGGTCCAAGCCCTCAGAAAATTACTATACTGTGAACTCTGCGTTAAATTAATTAGTAGGCCAAAAGCTTAAAGGATAACCAATTGACAAGATGAAAAAAATCATGGGAGTCTGAAGTAAAAGTTTTGCAGCCCCCTTACAAGCTTTTATTCCAAAAATTCCAGTGGACCGGTCTTCTAATTTCTTTCTGAAATAGTCTAGATACACTTCTCCGAAAGTTCACTAGAACCTGTAATAATTGAGGGCAAAGTCCAGAGGACTTGTCTTTTTAAAAAATTATAATAGTAATTTAAATCCTGACTACTTTAAAAATTAGCTTAAGCAAATGAGTTAAAAGTAAAAATAATCATGCCCTGGCTGGTAGCACAGTGGGTAAGATGCCGGCCTGCAAACCCAAAGGTTGCAGGTTCGATTCCCCAGCCAGCGCACATAACCAGGTTGCAAACCAGGTCTCCAGTCATATCTGTGGCTGGAGGCAGGTGAAAAGCAACCATACATTGATGTCTCTCCCTTTCCCTCTTTCTAAAAATAATGAAATAAAATCTTTAAAAAAAAAAAAAGTAAAAATAATCATTAAGAGTATGTTCCTTGGCTTTTTCTTCACAAGGGAAATTGAGTGTGATTTATATAACATGAGCTGGAATGCTGATAGGAATGGCTAGATGACTGGACATTCCTATCTTGGTGGGGTAGGAGGAGTTTTCCCATTAAAGAACCATTTTCAATGTCTGTTTCCAGACTATTATAGCCAGTAGTTTGTGGGAACTTCCATATTTGAGTACAAGAATCTCTTGGTAACAACTGAGATTAGTACAGTGGTAGTTATATTCGTTGCTTTATTTTTTATACATTCATAAATATATGTTCATATATGTGCATATGTTTGGTTAGTTCCCTGTTATAAATTACTATATTCTGTGTAGACTTGAAGATGCTGTCGATTTTAAGATGTAGCGTTAACAAATTTTTTCAGTTAACCTAAGACATCATCAATTGTGAGGATTAGGGTTAAGGGGTTGGAGGGACTTAAGAAACTGCCGAATCTTCACTGATTGAAGGGCCCCCTTTAATCGGTCTTAGAACTTAGGCAGACCTCAGAGCAGCAACTGGAAGGGTGCAGGTCGCATATGGAAAGTTCGTGAAGTAACTGCAGATCAACAAAGCCAGGCAGCAGCACTTATCCCCTCTGTGAGCCCCATTACCAAAAACAGCCACAAAGCGGTTAAGTCATGGCCCTACCCTGGCCCTACCCTGGCCCACATAACCTGCAGTTGCCTTTGCTACACAGGCCACACTGCCAAGGCAGGAAGTCAAAGCAGTTCTACCAAATACATAGAAACAAACATAGGGAGGCTGCCAAATTGAGGAGGCAAAGAAATATGGCCCAAATGAAAGAACAGAATAAAACTTCAGAAAAGAAACTAAACAAAACAGAGATAGCCCACCTATCTATCAGGTTCAAAGCACTGGTGATTAGGATGCTTAGAGAACTCAGAGTACTACAAGAAAATAAAAGAAGAAATGAGGTTACATGAAAAGAAATAAAGAAAAGTCTACAGGAAACAAACAGGGAAGGGAAGGAAGCTGGGATTCAAATCAATAATTTGGAACTAAAGGAAGAAATAAACATTCAACCAGAACAGAAAGAAGAAACAGAAATGCAAAAAAAAAAATGAGAGAATAAGAAGACTCTTGGGCATCTCCAAAAGTGAGTGCCAACATCCAAATTATAGGGATGTCAGAAAGAAAAGAGGAAAAGCAAGCGAGAGATTGAAAAAAAATTATGGAAGAAAACTTCCATAATTTGGAGAAGGAAATAGACATACAAGTCTAGGAAACAGAGTCCCAAACGAGTTGGACCCAAAGGCAACCACACCAAGACACATCATAATTAAAATGCCAGAGGTTAAACATAAAGAGAATCTTAAAAGCAGCAAGAGAAAAGCAGAAAAGTTCCCATAAGATTATCAGCTGATTTCTTAAATTTAGCACACCAGAAGGGACTGGCAAGAAGTATTCAAAGTGATGAAAAGCAAGGACCTAAACCTAGATTTACTCCAGCAAAGCTGTCGGTTAGAATGGAAGGGCAGATAAGGTGCTCCCCAAAGCAAAGCTAAAGAAATTATCATCACCAAGTCATTATTATATGAATGTTAAAGGGACTTAAGAAAAAGAAGAAAATCAAAACTGTAAATAATAAAAACAAATTCAACAACTGAATCCAAAAAACAAACTTGAGCAAACAACCAGAACAGTAATTGAATCATTGGGAGGGTTATCAGCTGGGAGTGGGAAGGGGAGAATGGGAAAAGGTGCAGGAATTAAGAACCATAATTGGTAGGTACAAAATAGGGAGGGGGATGTTAAGAATAGTATAGGAAAGGATGAAGTCAAAGAGCTTACATGGACAACCTATGGACATGAACTGTTAAAGGGGGGCCTGCTGGGTGGAGGGGGAGCAAAGGGGGAAAACTGGGACAACTGTAATAGCATTATTAATAAAATATACTTAAAAATATATAGTCTAGGCCCTGGCTGGTGGCATATGGATAAGACACCAACCAACCAGCCTGTGAACCCAAATGTCGCTGGTTCAGTTACCAGCCAGGGCACATAACCAGGTTGCAAGCCAGGTCTCCAGCCAGGTCTGTAGCTGGAGGCAGGTGAAAGGCAACCATACGTTGATATCTCTCCCTCTCTGCCTCTCTCCTTTCCCCTCTCTAAATAATAAAATCTTTTAAAAATACCGTCTAACAAAATTGTTTCAAATGAAGTTAAAAGACAACTTCGTACTACTAGAGCCATCTTACAGAGGGATACAAAGGAAATTTTGGCCAACCCAGTGCGCTGTTTAATGCACAGTGCAAATATGACAAGTCAGAAAGCTTGTGAGTGGCAGATCTAAATTTGAATTCAGGGCTATTTGTCTGATTCCAAAGCTGCCTTTTTTTTTCTTTTTCTTTTTCTTTCCCTAATAAAATTTTCTGTCCTTAGTATCCTTATCCAACCCTTTTCATCTCTTTGCATGCCTTATTTCATAGACATTTTTGAGTAGGGAAAGTCCCCAGGGATGATGGATCAATCACTTGGTTCATTGGCTCACAAGAACCTGTAGTTGTGATGGCCTAGGGATTGATGGTCAGAATCTTTAGGCCCTGAAATCTGTATTTAGAATGTTAGTTGTTTGGAGGATCCTGATGCTACATCAAGACTGATCAAGTTATTTTTTCAGTTTAGGGTTTATGTTAGGACTTAACCAGGGAAGCTATTTAAAATCCCAGCCCCTCCCCCTAGAGATTCTGGGGAGACTTCGAGTTGGACCGTTGGTAAGTTTCCACAGGTGATTCTAATACAAATTTTTTGTTAATCACCTTAACTTGAATTCATGGGGTATTCATGTGTGGGGATTTGGTTTTGTTTGTTTTTTTCGTAGTAAGCTACTTACTGCCTTTACCAAACTGGACCCATGCTGATTAAGGATAGGATTTGTGGAGTTGTGTGAATTTCTCTTTATGTTTTTAAAATTTACAGGGATAAATAAGATCTGAATTTGAATTGTCAGGCAGGAGAGTAATCTGGTGTAATGTTCATCCTTAGGAGAAACAGGTGCCTTTGAAACAGGTTTTTTGTTCTTGTTTTTATTCCTTTTCCTTTTCTTTTTTTCTCTCTTTCTCCCTAATATACAATACAGGGACTGGCCCCCCCCCCCCCATCTGGAAGTTTTGGTTGCTCCTCATTTGTTTTAGCTCATCATTTATAATTGTAGCACTTTCAGTTTGCTAGTGATCAAGTAAACTAAAAAGGCTGCATTGCTGCTCTTAATCATAGTCTGGTTGGTACTGTAGTACAAAATAATCATACACTCTGGCAATGATTCCAGACCTTAAAAAAATGCTAAATGGTCATGTAAGTCAACATTCAAATGGAAGAAGTGGGGAAGCCTGGATCTTCTCAGACCTTACTCCTGGATATTACTAGGCTTTATGTTGAAGTTACTTTGAGGAAAGCATAGCATGAGAGAAAAGGACTCCAGTAAACCATCCCCCTTCCCCTGACTCTTTTGACATTAACTTTTAAATTTGTAACTTAGTAACACTCACTTGTGCTGTTTTTCCTTGTATCTTGTAGGGGTTGGTAGTTCTTGGAGAGGTACCTCCTCCAGAGCATACAACAGTAGACTCGCCATTTCCACTTGGCTCTGAAGTGAAGACAGATTATGGGAATGATAAATTGGTAAGTATAAATACAGAAAAGGGGAAATGGGTGCACATTTAGGGTATAGCATGAACATACAGTTCATTCTGTTAGAAGGATCCTTGCATTGTCTGGACACAGGGTACTGTATCCTCTTTTATCACTTGGCATTTAAAGATCTGAACTACTGAATAGGGCGGTACACAGTTCCTCCTATAGCTGTGTAGCTTGGCCTTAAGAATTCAAAAGAAGGTCTAACTCAAGACAACACAGCTAGAGCATTGTGGCATTATAGAGAATCAGGAGAAAACGTGGCTCCGGCACTTTTGACAAGTAAGGTAACTTTTCTGGCCCACCATAAAATCAAAAGGTAGGATTAGAGGTTTAACTCAAAGATACTGAAAGTGTTTTTTATGAGTAACCCCCTTTAATTCTTTAATGAGGATAATGCTGCTATTTTCTGTAATCTTTTGGACCCTAGTTCTCTCAGCACTAATGTTAATTTCCTTTCCCTTCTGATTTCCAAAAGCATTTTTTCACTTTCCACTGTAGGTTGCTGGCTTTTATGAATATTTGCATTTCTTAATTTGTCATTTGGTAGAAATTTCAAACTCCATGACAGTTTGGGAAGCTAGTAAAACCTTGTTGACTCCTTATTTATTTTACTTTTTTAAATTTTTAAAAATATTTTATTATTTCTAGAGAGAGGGGCAGGGAAAGAGGCAGAAATGGGGAGAGAGACATCAGTGTGTGGTTGCCTTTCACCTGCCTCCAGTTACAGAGATGGCTGGGGAGACCTGGCTTACAACCTGGTTATGTGCCCTGGCTGGGGAATTGAACCAGCGACCTTTGGGTTCTCAGGCTGGGACCTTATCCTTTGAGTTACCAGCCAGGGCTGTTGACTTTAAAGTGTGGGTGAAACCAGCTTGTCTCTTTGTGCACATCAGCAAAGCTTGTTTTTTATCAATATTGTTAGCAGGAACTTGTATGATATGGTGGAAACTAACTAAAGCAGAATGCTGAATTTTGCTGCTATTCAATTTACAGAATTTTAAGAAGTCATTTGTACAGCTGTTTCAGTGATTGCTCTAGCCAGTATAAAATTTGTTGCAAGTAAGATAGGCACATTAGTAAGTTGGAAGGTTAGCTGGTGCCAATGGTATGATAATAACAGGAAACATGAGTCTTAAAATATATGTGATTGGGGGTAAGTTTATGTATTGTATTTGTGTACAGTATTTATGGATTCTAAGTATTTCCGGATATCTCCTGTATTCATGTTTTTCTGGTAATATCCTGTATTCAGCATTTGTGGAGGATAGGAACATAATAGTCTCATTCTGTTAGTGATTCTCATTGTTAATAATGCATGCTCCTTCACTCATGTACTCGGCCTTTTCCCTGTCCACCATTCACTTGCCATGTGTAAAACCCATATTAGATTGTAAAATTCTTGAAGATTAAGACCACCTTTCTCATTTTGTTGACCACAATAGTTTCTGATTCACTAAAATTGGTAAGTATGAAAACACGTATGCACTGTCACTCTTACATCTTTGAGGAGATGTTAATCTTCAGAAAGTACCTTTCTGAAGGAAACAGGGATACAGAAGGCAGTATGTTTCTATTGATTATTGCAGGATTTTTCAACCAGTGTACCACAAGAATTTTTAAAGCATGGAGTTCCTTTTTGGTTTGGGGAACTGACCTTTTTTTCCTTAGATTGTCAGTTAAAAACATTACAACAGACAACACAATAAAAACCATCTAGTGTGAATGAATCAAAATTATATCTATTTTTTTGATTAGGTCAACGAAAAATACCTCCCCCTCCCCCCGCCCCCTCTGGTGTGCTGCAGAATGTTAGTAATTAGTTTATATGTGCCATGAGGCAAAAAAATGTTGAAAATTACTGGTTTATTGTATTGGTAGGTGGGCTGCCAAGCATATACTTCTTAAAAGACATTAAGCAACTTAAAGTTTCTTCTTCCTTTTTTTTTTTTTTTTTTAAGATTTTATTTATTTTTTTTAGAGAGAAGGGAAGGGAGAGAGGGAGAGAAACATCAATGTATGGTTGCCTTTTACCTGCCTCCAGCTACAGAGCAGGCTGGAGACCTGGCTTGCAACCTCGTTATGTGCCCTGGATGGGAATTGAACCAGCAACCTTAGGGTTCGCAGGCTGGCACCTTATCCACTGTGCCACCAGCCAGGGCAGTTTCTTCATTTTTTACATGTCAGCTGTTTAGATAGCGTACCTCATGTCAATTGCTAGGCAAAGTTTTTGCCTTTTGTTATCTAGCTTCTTTTTTGAAAAGTCATTTGTGCTTTGACTTCTCCATTTTGCTTTTTGAAAAATCTTAGGTTGTGCCCTGGCTGGTGTAGCTCACTGGATTGAGTGTTGCTGGCCTGTGAAGTGAAGGGTCGCCAGTTTGGTTTCTGGTCAGGACACATGCCTGAGTTGCCGGCTAAGGTCCCTGGTTTGGGAGTGTGTGAGAGGCAACTAACCATTGTATCTCTTGCACACATTGATGTTCTCTTCCTCTCCTTCTCCCTCCCTTAAAAGTAAATAAAATCTTTTTAAAATCTTAAGTTTCATTTGGCAGGGGCAGTTGTAAATTTTCATACATTTACCCTACTCTCCATGTTTTTCCAAATAGAAGTAATTGTTGCTCCCCTCACCCCAATTTGTAGACTCATGGTTTAAAACTAATTATCTCAAGAGGTATTTTTGTTTTGTTGTGGTTTTTTAAAATTTTTTTTTTGAATTTTTATTTCTGAAACTCACTGGGATTAACAAAAGAATTTTTAATGTCAATATAGTTTCAAGAAGTAAGACATAATTCTCAAAGAAATAATGTAGTAACTGTTTAAGGTGGAAATGTTGGCATAACTGGTAAAGGTATCTTGATACCAGATACTGATTTGAATATGTGGTAATTGAAAAGAAGAGCACTACTGCCCTGGCTGGTGTGGCTCAGAGGACTGAGTGCCGGCCTGCAAACCGAAGGTTGCAGCCAGGTCCCCAGGAACCTAGTGTTCCTGTTTGGTTCAAAATCTCACATTGCTTTTAGCCATCATATCTTTTCAAGTCTCCTCCAGTCTGAGAGAGTTTCTTGGTCCTTATCTTTCAAGACCTTGACACAAATTACTTTGTATCAGGTTCCTCAAATTGGAGTTGCCCAATGTTTTCTCATTGTTAAAGGTCATGCAATTTTTGTAGTGCCACAGAAATGGTAACTGTGCCCTTTTCAGTACACATATTGGAGGTACAAGATGTTGGAAGTGGTAGCTTTTTTGGGTACCTGCCAGGTTTCTCCCCTGTGGAGGTGGTCTTTTTTTCTCTCTAATGTATTACTGTAATGGGGAGGTACTGTGTAATATTCTGTTGCTCATTATACTTCAGCCCACAATTTTATCATCCACTACAACCATTATTACTATTGTGTTTGCTAAAGGATGATTTCCTATTTTCTGCATTTTTAAATTGGAATTCTGTTAGGAATTATTTGTTTCCTTATTTACATAGCAATTTGATGGTTTAGATCTGAATGGATTCATGGGTTTTTATTTTATGGATTATAATTATATTATAATCTATTGCTATTTATTACTATCAGTGCTCCTGTCACCTCAGCTTTTGGCATTGGGACCTCCTTCGTATTGACTCCTGTGTCCTTCCAATGTGCTTCTCTGCTGGCTTTGCATGTTGGTTTTGGTTTTGGTTTTGTTATTTTGGAGCATTCACTTTCTGGCACTCCAAGGTGTTCCAGGTTGATTGTATGTTTTACCTGCTCCAGTCCTGGTGCCTGTTTTGTTCTTGTTGTTGTTTTGTTTTATTTTAGAATAGGGTTTTGAAACCAAGATCACTATACTTAGTTGTGCTCATTGCTGCTTGGTATCAGACAAAGCTGGGAAATGTTTGTGTGTATGCTATAGCACATGCATAACACACACATCTGTATTTCTTCATCCATTTGTATATATGTTAAAAGCCATGAGTTCATATTAATACCAGATGCTAACACCAGAGCCTTCCTCTTTTTTTTATTGATACTTAACCTGTTTCTCAAATCTTTGAGTATGAATATGGAATTGTTTTATTATATAGTTAGGTTCTTTTGTTACTACAGTATTCAGCTTTTTGTGTCCACCCCCTGTAGTTGATCTCTGTTACTTATTTTTCATGTACAGGGTCTCTCCCAAAAGTATCAGCGGGCACAAACTTTTAATTTTATTGACATTTGCTTGATACTTCTGGGATGGGCTTCGTATGTGAAACATTACTATAGTTCTGAGACTGAGCTGTTCAAAGGAAGTCATCCCTAACACCCTGTTCCATTTTCTCCTTGTTTCCATCCTGTTCCTAACTCCTATAAACAGTCAGTTGCAGTACTTATGTGTAAAATCAGCCTCTGTCTTTTGCCCTTTCCTTTGTGGAAGTGATGGGGATAATGAGTGAAGGGCTAGGGCTTTTTTAGAAGAAAGGCATACTAAAAATGTAAGCCATTGGTTTTTCTTTTTTAAACACTCCTAGGTATAATCTTCCTACCATTGATAAAGCAGGAGCAAATTTCCGTTTTTCATTCTTTTTTTTTTTTTTTTTCCTAAAGATTTTATTTACTATTTTCAGAGAGGGGAAAGGAAAGAGGCAGCGAGAGAAACATCAATATATGGTTGTCTTTCACCTGCTTCCAGTTAAGGACCTGGCTGGAGACCTGTCTTACCAACTTGCTTATGTGCTCTGGCTGGGAATCGAACCAGCAACATTTGGGTTTGCAGGCCAGCGCCTAAGGAGCAAATTTCTTTTCCTTGAAATGGTGCATGGTCCAATGGAGATACATAAATCAGATCTGCCATGATTTAATATTAAAAGCTGTTATTTAAAGTGAATGTAAAATTGATAGACTTCTTAAGGTCTGTATACCAGCAAAAGTTCATGGTTGCAGCATTCTCATATTCAAAGAAAAATTCTTCATCTAAATCATAACTTCTGAAATCCAGGAAATCCGTAATGTGCCCGGAGTCATGCATCTGCTAGTTAATACTATCCTGAATCTTGAATCTTTAAGATTTTCCTGTCTTTTGTCATATTATAATACTTGTTTCGGCTTTTTGATGTTCCCTATGAATAGTAAATCCTCACTAGCAATTCAGGGGAGTATTTGGGTTTATCTTTATTATTATTAATGTAAAAATATTATTTAACTATAAAGAAAATTTCCTTTCTTGTCCTGTAAAGTGGAAGGTCTCTTGTTTGATTCCCAATCAGGGAACATGCCTGTGTTGCAAGCTGGTCCCCAGTTGGGGTGCATGTGAGAGGCAACCAAATGATTTCACTATCCTTCTTTTCCTGACTCTTAAAAAATAAATAAAATCTTTATAAAGAAATTTTCAGAATAGCTTTACCTCTGTAACATTATTTTTATCTTGTCATTATTTATGTACATATAATTTTAGTCACCACAAATTATATTGAAATTTTTTGAATCTAGCCCTATGTTATTTTTTATCTTTAAATATTTTTTGGCATAAAGGAAGAAGAAATGTCCTTTATGATTATTTTTAATATTCTTATTTGGTGTGGTCACAACTTGACAACTATGCCTCAGATGTGGAAATTTTATTTAAGTTATTGATATCAGTCGCAGTGAGCAGCTTTGTGTATAAGATTTTAGGGGGGTTGTTAATTGAGATTTTGAGAGTTATGTACAATATTTTGTCAGAGGATATGGACATTTTTATAACTCGTGCTACTCAATATAGGCAATACTTTCCAAGAGGAAATTAGTATGGTGTTTAAGGCAATGAATATGTGTACCAATTTACTATTAATTTTGGCATCACTAGATCATGTAATTATTGAAGATATTTGTGATGCCTAAGTAGATGTACAGGAGGAAGGAAGAAAAGATAATTTCCCAGTGTTCACTCATTATTAATATACTGCTAGGTCTTATATGTTTATACACTACTTTTATTTAACTTTTTGGGTAACTTGTATTAAGATTTTTTAAATTAGCTTCCCGATCTCTTACTTATTCTTGGTACTTGTCTACGACTGCTCTCAGGACTGCAAATCCTGTGCCCCTTGTGCCCTGCCCCCTAAGTGAAAAGATAAAAAAAATTTTTGAGCAATACAGGTAAATAGAATTTCCATTCCAAATAACCGGCTTTGACATGCACTGGTAGCAGAAAGGAGGACTTCAGAACTCACACCCTGAGTCATTTTGAGTGTGTGGCAATGAGGACCCACAGGTTCATAGACACTTTGTGGTATCTGACAACTCCCAGAGTTGAGGTAGAACTGCCTTGTGACTTTATTGCCTATATCTCAGAGACTACATGATTGACATCTCATGGCCGACCTTCTGAGCCTAGTAAAAATATAATTTATTTTGAAATTAAAACTTTCCAGCCCTAGTTGGTATGGTTCAGTGGATTGAGTGCCAGCCTGGGAACTGGTTCATTTCCCAATCAGGGCACACACCTGGATTTCTGGCCAGGTCCTTAGTTAGGGGCATGTAAGAGGCAACTGATAGCTGTTTCTCTTCCTTTCTTTCACCCTCCTTTTGCTTCTCTCCAAAAAATAAATAAAATCTTTTTTTTTCAAAAAGGGAAAAGATCCTGGCTGGTAGCACAGTGGATAAAGCACCAGCCGGTGAACCCAAAGGTCGCTGGTTCAATTCCCAGCCAGGTCTGCAGCTGGAGGCAGGCAGGTGAAAGGCAAATATACAATGACGTTTCTCTCCCTCTTTACCGCTCCCCCTTTCTCTCTCTCTGAAAATAATAAATTTTAAAAATCTTTTTTTTTAAGGGAGGAAGAAATAAAGAATTTAAAACTTTCCAGATTTTTTTTTCCCCCCATTTTACTGTATTCTAAGCATGTATTTGATTTGTACAGTCAAGCCAGTACAGCCCTGGCTGGTGACTCGGTGGATAAGGCGCTGGCCTGTGAACCCAAAGGTCGCTGGTTCGATTCCCAGCCAGGGCACATAATCAGGTTGCCAAGCCAGGTCTCCAGCCAGGTCTATAGCTAGAGGCAGGTGAAAGGCAACCATACAAAATGATGTCTGTCTTCCTCTCTGCCTCTATCCCTTCCCCTCTCTCTGGAAATAATAAATAAAATCTTCAAAAAAAAAAAACAGTAGTAGGTCGGTCACTACCTGATAGCATTAGGTAATTAGTTGTTAAGATTTTATTAAGAAAGAGGCTTCCAGCATATACCATGAAGTTAAGCAGAATTAAGCACATTTAAATTTCTATGTTGCAATACTGAGTTTACATATTCTGAACCCTTAGATGAAGATATGGTCATTTACTATGTAATTGTTTTTGCTGAGCTTCTGTTCCATTGAATCTTTTAGGTAATTTCCCCCTTAGCACTTAACTACTTTTAATCTGCTAAATATTTCGGTCCATACCCCCCTTCTCCCTAAAGCAAAAGCTAATTAATTGTTTTCTGTTCCTTCAGTCACACAAGTTGGGTGTTTCAAGTTGGTCATCAGAAATTTAGGTGTTTTATTGAAATGAAATAGTGCTGTTTTCAGGCTGGGCATTGTTAACTGTTGTTGATGGTGTATTCTTATTTTCTTCTCCTTTTTCAGACTGAGTCTGTTTCTCAGCCACTGGAAAACCATGGTGCCTCAGGCCATCCTTCAGAGCTGTTATCTGCCAAGTCATGTGGAGCGTTAAGACCTGTCAATGGGGTTATTAGCACGTAAGCCACCTCTTTTACTTATGCATCAGTAAGTTTGTAAAAGATGAGTTTGGAGCTCTTAGTTATTCTTAACCAGGACTAACCTGGTTTAAAGAAGCAAAAACCTCATTACTTAACAATATTGTGCATGTCTTCTATAACAAGTATATTTTAATTAGCATGCTAATGTGTTTTCCTTTTACTTACTGAGGCCTAAACTTGACTCCTTGTGGAAAAAAGAGGAAGGTTTTACATTATTATGAATCATTGTGTTTGTAGAATTTCTTAGACATGTTTACAAAAATCCTCTACTCCAGAACAAATTAAATTCCCTTTAAAAGCTGTGTTTTGTGAATTTGCATTTATGGAAGTTCAAGGTACCCCTCTACAAGTAAAAAATTTGCACATCCGTAAAATTTGAGTTTCATAAAACTAATTCTCAAGCAATTCATTAAAATTCACAAAATTCATTGTTGTTGTCCTTTTCAGTTGTTTCTCTTGTAAAAGAGAAATTGATCATTACAGCCTGAGTTCACTTACTGACTTAGGTGCTTTTCAGACATGATAAAGTCCACTAAGAGCCTCACAAATTAAAAAACAGGCACTGCAGACCTAATTGGATTAGTGGATGTGACCATCAGGAGATGACCTTTTGTTACAGAGCACTTATTTGTGTCTGTGACCATTTGCAAGTACAGGAGTTTGAACCAGTATTAGAGGCTTTGTTTCCTATAGTTTTCTGAGAATTGAATCTTCTTCCTTCCTCCTGTGTAGTCTTCAGCCTATCTTGACAGACCACATGCCAGGTGACAGCTCTGATGCTGAGGAACAATTACATAAAAAGCAACGACTGAATCTAGTTTCTTCATCAACTGATGGCACCTGTGTGGCAGCCCGGACACGTCCTGTACTGAACTGTAAGAAACGGAGGCTTGTTCGACCCAGCAGCATCGTTCCTCTCTCCAAGAAGGTCAGTCCCATTGTGACTTGGTCATTGTTAAACCGTGAGCCAGGTCCTCGGGTAGAGGTTATTAGTCTTTTGCCAACTTTGATTCATTTAACTAGTGTTTCCCAAACTTGGCAAACGCCAATGTTTCCTGGGGAGCTTTAAGAAATGCTGTTTTTTAAATGTGTTTACTGGAGATTCTGATTCTGTTGCTCTGAGGTTGGGCCTGGAAATGTTTTCAAAAAACAAACTCCTAGATGGCTCTTCAGCCAGGTTTGGAAACCTTTGGCTTGACCTTTTTAAAAGAAATGGGAGAGAGGAAGTTCAAATGCTGCCATCAGCATTTTGAAGGACAGTGGTGTGTGCCTTCTCACTTGTACTATTATTACTGAAAATGGAAATGTGGAATGCTTTGCTTTAAATAAGAATTGCCATTAAAATTTCTAAATTGGTGTTAGTACATCCATGTTTCCTGACTTGACAGAGAAAAATGGCGATTAATTTATAACTATAAGAACCTAATTGTGACTCTTCAAATACCAGACTTGAATTTATTCCAAAACTAATAAAATAATACTCCAGTAAATGAATGTCATATTGTGCTTAAGATGGCTAACTTTGAAGCAGGTAAACTTAGGTTTGCATTATGGCACTGCCATTTAGTAGTTTTGTGATTTGGGGCAGGTTAACTCCCCTCTAGCACCTCCACCCCATCCCCTAAGATGTCATCTGGTTGTTTGAGGATTAAATGAAATCTGTGTAACTTGCTTATTGGGTGTCTGGCTCATAAGTTACTAGTATAAAGTGGCTGTTGCTGTTATCAGTTGTTCCCTTCATTCACTCATCCAAAAACTATTTATTGAGCCTCCTACAATGAGCCAGGTCTGTTTTGTGTACTGGGGATATGCTAGACAAAAACCTCGTGAAATACTCTTACTGCATGAGACAAAAAATAAATAAATGAAGTATAGGATATGTCCTATAATGTTTAAGTGCTGGGGAGAAAAATGCAGGAGAGGAAAGGAATGGGGTTGCTGGGGGTGGAATAAACCCTGGAGGCATTACAAAGTTTGCTGGTAAGAAAGATAGTGAGTGACTAGTGAAGTAAGGTATGTGGAAAGCCATTGAAGAAGGTGGTTTTTAGCCCCTGGTCCATGTGGCTCGCTAGGTTGGGGTGTCATGGCATGGTCCTGTAGACCAGAAAGTTGCAGGTTCAATCCCTTCCCAGGTTGGGGTGCACATAGGCAGCAACCAGTCCTAGGGTGAGGGCTTTTTTAAGTTGTTTTTCAGAGAGGAAGGGACGATCATCTGTTAGATAATGGAGACAGGTCAAGTTACATAAAGACTGAGAATTAACCATTGGATTTGGTGGGGCCCAACATTAGAGACCTTTGTGAGCAGTTTTGTTGAGAGGGAGAGTGAAATTCTGATCAGGATAAGTTTGAGAGAGAATGGGAAGGAAGGAATTGAAACCATTGTAGATAACACTATCATAGAATGTTTCTGTCAAGTTGAGAAGAAATAGCATGTTTGAAGGGAAATCGTTCCTAAGATAGAGTTGTTACAATATATTTGCTGATAAGAAAAACTAATGACAAACAGGAGGGGAGAGGAAGAGAATTGTTGGAACCTATTAATATTTGGACAGTGGCTTTTCAGTGCTTGGCCTTCTTTATTATTGTAGTACATGTTTAGACTATAATGTTGCTATGACTTTTTTTTTTTTTTTAAGGAAAAGTGTTGTAAGTGAAAATAACTACCAAGCTGTACCATTTCTCTCTTGTTTCTTCCTCAGACTGCCTGAACTACCAAAATACCAGAAAAGAGTAAGATATTTGGCAGGTTTCTCATTGATATTTGAAAATTTTAAAAAGATAGTTGAGGCAAGAAGGCAGCATACAAAGCATGCTCTAAAGACCCTTCAATTCTAATACCAGTTTCTAAAATAGTCATCCTAGCGTATACAAAAGTAAACTGTCTGGGAAGTCAGAAAGAAATGGAGTTTGGGAAATAAACCATTTGCGGGTTAGAGCAGAAATACTAGCACTCCACCGAAGTTAGAAACCCAGAACCATTCTCTCTGTTTTGGTTGCTCAGCACCCCCAGTGACATTTGCTATTGAACAAACATCTTCCCTTTTATCATATTGAGGTAATGGATTTGTCAAGCAAATTTGTTCAGCAATTTTTTTGAGTACCCACTGTGTTCCAAGTCACCCGAGTTTCATTGGTAAGCAAAAGCCCTCTTGGCCTTGTGCAGCTTACTTTCTAGGGTTAGGGCTAGATAGCAAAGAAGTTAATAGAAATAATCTCCTGGTATTGGTAAGTAGCAGTGAGTTGTCTTAATAATAGGAACTGTATGTTTCTTGATTAATTCAAGTTACATTTGTAATTCATTTCCCCCACATTCTCCTATTCTCCCCAAAAAGGTGGGTACTAATGTAATTACCAGAGTAGAGAATGTAAAAAGCAAGTGTTTAATGGCAATATTGTTGCTTACCTACATTCTAAATACGCCTACGTTCCAGAACCAAATACAAGAGTTCTTGTCTTCCCTGAGTTTTGAAATTTTACCTCTTTCATTCTCTTTAAGTATAGACTATCTAATAGATTATTACAGGGGGAGGGGGAGGAGGAGGCAAAGAAGGGGAACAATTTAGTCAAGGAACTAGCATGGAAGAACCATGGACACATACATGGACAAGTGGGATTGACTTTTGGGGGGCAGTGGATAGATAGGTGGAAAAGGGGGTGGATGTAATACAACAACAATAAAATTATATATATATATTTCTCTGAAAAAAGAATAATAGATTATTATGGATATTCTCATTCCTAGTTTTTTTTTTTTAGGATATTTCAATTTTATCTCTCTGTTTTGTGCTTTACTCTATGTAATCTTCTGACTGTTCTATCCTTATTTATCAGGTTTCTCTCCAGCTGTGTTTAGTTTACCATTAAACCTGTCAGTTGGGTTTTTTACTTCTGTGTGTTTTTAATTCAGAATTTGTGGTTACTTTTAGAAACATCTTTTTTTCATCCTGTCCTGTTCTTTTTTATTGCTTCCATTTTTTCCCTCTACTTTGAACAATTTAATATACTTATTTTAAAGTTGTTTTCAAGTTGTTATATTTCTGGCTTATTGGGGACAAACTCTTCCCATTTTGCATCTTCTGACCGCCTAGTATCAGTCTGTGTTCTTGTGCAGTCTTTCACAGTGATCTCATCTAGGGCAGGCATGTTTTCTGTAGGAGTCTTATGATCCCTGGGCTGTGGAAGTGTCCTTAAGGCAGTTTTCATTAGGTTCTGAAAAAGCCTCAGAAATGTAGGTAATTTTTTTTTTTTTTTTAAATTTTATTGTTGTATTACATCCATCCCCTTTGTAGGTAAATTTTGTATGTTACATTTTTAGCTTGCATGTTCCTGCACACACATACAGGTAGTAATGAATTTGGGTCTCTTATATGAACTTGGATTGGGACTGGACTTTCTCTTTCTCTTGGGTGACTTTTCCAGTCAGGTTCCAGGGTGGTGGTAAAACTTTCTTGCCTCTTCCCTGCGTAGTTGACCAAGACTTTCTCATCATTGCCTTTACTTGATGAGTTTTACTTCTGTTTCTTGCACCTCAGAATTTCCTATTCTGATTCAGCTGTAGATCTTTCGGCATTATGATAAAGTCTGTGGATTTTTCAGAATAAAATTTTAAAACATAAAATAGGGTTATTAGGAAATTCAATATGTTGAAATGGTAATTAGACTACAAATTTGTGGTACATTAACATGTATTTCTTCAGTAATACATTAAATAACAATTTGTAGCAGGTATAACTCAAGATTTCAAAGTATAGTGTGCCCTTGAACAACGTATGTTTAGGGACACCGACTCCCTATACAGTTGAAATCCATGGGTACTCCCCCAGAACTTAACCCACTAATAGGATGCTTTTAACCAGAAGCCTTTCTGATAATATAAATAGTTGATTAATAAGTATTTTGTATGTATTATTATTCTTACCATAAGCTAAGATAGAGAAAAGAAAGTGTGAAGAAAATCTTAAAGAAAATATATTTTCTGTATTTATTGGGGAGAAATGCATATAGGTGGACCCATGCAGTTCAAACTCGTGTTGTTCAAATGATAAACTGTGGTTTATCATTTTGGTAAAGACACTTCAAGATATTTGCCACCACTGTGATGTGATGGGTGAACCGATTTGGAGAGCACTTTTTGAAATCTCATTCTTAACTTATAACTGACTCGAAGCAAATGTTTTTAAATATCCTAAAGTAAATATAAAATACAGGAACTTAAAGCAGTATTGACTTTGTTATTAATCCCATTTTATTATATAGTCTAAGTTTATAGAAAAATAAAAGATTAAATGATTGCACATTTTCTATTAATATTTGATGCACTTAATTTGCTTTAATTGCTGTGTGCATATACTAGATTTTTGAGTTGCATATACATAGGGGTTTTTTTCCCCATATATTTTACTGATTAGGCCATTACAGTTGTCCCAGTGTGCTCCTTTTGCCCTTCTCTGCTCAGTACTCACCTTCCTGCCTTAGTTTGTTCATGGATCTTAAGTGTAAGTTCTTTGGCATCTCCCTGTCCCTGCTGTTCTCAACACCCCCTGTTTTGTTCCCTTCTGATTATGCCTCTTGATCCATGTACCATTCCCCATTTCCCTCCCTTCCCCCTCCCAGCTGATAACCCTCCCAATGATCTGTTCCTGTTCTGGTTGTTTGCTTAGTTTGTTTTTATTTTTTTAGATTCAGTTATTGATAGTTGTGAGTTTGTTGTCATTTCACTATTCATAGTTTTGGTCTTCTTTTTCTGGAGTTCCTTTAACATTTCATATAATAAGGGTGTGGTGGTGAACTCTTTTGCTTTACCTAGTTCAGGAAGCACTTTTATCTGCCCTTCCATTCTAAATGATAGCTTTGCTGGGTAGAGTAATCTAGGTTGTAGGTCCTTGCTTTTCATCACTTTGAATACTTCTTGCCAGTCCCCTTTTGTCTGCAGTTTCTTTTGAGAAGTCAACTGATAGTCTTAAACTATTCTCTTGCTACTTTTAAGATTCTCCCTTTGTCTTTAACCTTTGGCATTTTAATTATGATGTGTCTTGGTTGGGTCTAACTCCTTTGGGACTCTCTGCTTCCTGGATATTTATGTCTGTACTTTCTTCACCAAATTAGGGCAGTTTTCTTTCATTATTTTTTCAGGTAAGTTTGCTGGTCACAATTCAAAAGCCTCCCACCTTTGTGAACTCTGGGAATTATTCGGTCCCCAGCTCCCCACTTGTTCCTTGCCTGTCCTGGTAGGAGTTTCATCTCATATGGGGGCTTCAAATTGAGCATCAACCCAAGAGGATGTCATGAGTATTTCTGAACGGCTTCCTCTTCTGGAGACCCTGCTTCACAGTTTCAAGTCACCTGAGCCTCTGAACTTCATCTCTTGTAGCTTGTTTCCTTGACCCAGTGAAACCATCGTGCTCTACTTAGATCCATTCGTGTACTTGCTGCGCCCTAGGTAGGCAGTGTGCCGCCATGCGGGACAGGGTGCTGGGGCTGTCACAGAGGCCGCCTAGCATTTCTCAGTTGCAGCTGCATGTTGTCCAGTGTTAGTTTATAGCTGACATAGAAATCAGATCACTGTTAGTCCTTCATGGTGGAGCGTAGTTCTTAGTGTCTTTGTTTTCTTCTGTAAAATTATAATATGAAATTATTCCAATATGGTAAAGTTGAATGGTTTTTACATTGAATAGCTATTAGCTGTATATTTACACCAGAGGCTACCATTAACATTTTACCATGTTTTGTTACATATCCGTACACCTTTCCATTCATTAATTTGTTATTTCTGGTGTGTTAAAAGTCAGTGATGTTCCTTTGCTGCATTTCCTGAGAATGGATAGTTGGACTTAAAAGACTTGATCAAATTTAATTTTGAACTTTGTCAAGAAAACAAAAGCTTTCTTGGGAACTTGGATCAGAAGACATGTACTGTCTTACCTCTCTTTTTGTGTTCTTTATCAGCCACTGGTGGTCATTGCCTGGACCTATTATTTCATTAGAAGTTGAAGAAGGAGGGTATTTTACTTGCATTATTCCTATTTCATTTATTAGCTAGGCTTTATCTCTAGAGAAAATAGCCTTTTTCAACTATTGGTTTACCCTGAGTTACAGTTTACACAGCAAAAAAGTCATGATTAGTATTTATTTCCTTTTGTCTACTAGTATTCAAAGTAAGTCAGTTTTCTACTATCTTCCAAGGGCAATCATTGCCGTCTCTGGTGGAGAGGGGAGTGTGTATAGATTATGAAGTCATCAATTTAAAATATCTGGGTTATTTAAGCCATTGATTTAATTTTTATTTTTTTAATGTTCAGATTATCTTTGATGAGTAGAAGCCTCTTCAGGCTTGCTCTTGAGTCCTGTTGCCTTGACTGCAGTATAGTTCTCAGTTTTCTTCTTTCTGACTATTAATATTTAATGGGAGCCTATGCTTTGAATTTTTCCAGGAGGCCTTCGCATAATCTGAACTTAAGGTTCTTGACAAGTTTGCCCTCCCAGGAAACATGTGACAATGTCTATGGTCATTTTTGATTGTCACGAAGAGGTAGGAAGGCGGGTATTGTGTGCACCATGGACAGAAGGCAGAAACACTGCTACTTCTGTACAGCATACTGGGGCAGCCCTTACAGCAAAGAGTTCCTCAACCCAAGATGTCAGTGCTGGTTTTGAGAAGCTTGCCATATACTGATTGGCTGGCATATACTAGTTAGTGGCTTTTTAACTGTTTATGAAATCATTACGTTTCCCACAATTCATGAAATTTGCATTGTAGGGCCTTTATTAATGAATAAATTTGAGGAGGTCTCATGACGTTCCTAAGGGTCATATATGACTAGCCTTCACAGGACCTCCTTTGCATGCCACCCCTAAGAGATGTCTATGCCAAAATTAAATGTAAGTCTTAACACTTGTTTTTGTCTTTGCTAGCAAGTTTTGATGCTACCCTTCTGTTTGTATTATATGATACTCCTTGCTCCCAGCATCCTTTCTCAGTAATGCCATTACACAGGCAATTTTTTTTTTTGTTTGGACTGCATGCTGCCCAAATGATTTTTTAATGGGACATGATTTGACAAATGCTAGACTTGGTCTAAAGAGTAGCCGATTAGTTCAGGAAAACTTGCCACCTTTTTTAAGACTTCGAGTTTTTAAAACAAAGTTTTTTTAGAGCTGTGAGGTGTGGTTGGTTATTAAGGTTCTTAGACGAAGTTGCTGGGAATCAAGAGCCAACTATTCACTTTCGAAAATGGTTGTGAAAACAGTGAAGGTTGTAGAAATATGTAGGTTTTGTTGAGTGTTCTTAGCCCAGTTTTAGTAGCTTTAAAGTGTCACAAGTTTAATGCCTAGATAAGCACTCAGAATTTCAAGTAACTGGATTCATTCCTAAAGAAGAAACGAGTTTATTTAATTACTTTAAGGTTCATTTGTGAGAGAAATATGGAGGTCTTAACAAACTAATCATATTTTAGTAAGTAGTATCACATAGATATCTAGAAAGATAGCTGGGTTTTTATCAGACACTGAATTGTCGCTTTTGTCTGGCTCTTGGCAGGTTCACCGGAACAGCCCGGTGCGCTCTGGCTGTGATGTAAATTCCTTCTGCGCTCTGTGCGGCTCAGGCAGTGCCAGTACCATGCCTCCAGAGATCCACTACGAAGCCCCTCTGTTGGAACGCCTTTCCCAGTTGGATGCTTGTGTTCACCCCGTTCTGGCATTTCCAGATGGTAAGACTGGCCACGGAATATACTTTAATACATGAGACTGAAAGGGTTGAAAGTAAAAGATAATTAGTCAAGATTCTAGTACAACTCAGGCATTATAATGGTATCACACTCTGTCAACAAAATCTTCTTTTAGAATTTTCCAAATAGGTTGCCACAGATCCTTCAGAGCAGAATGTGCCACTAAAAACTTGTAACTTGCGAAAAGACTTTTCACCCTACCCTTCAAGTGGCTAGGTGGGATTTAGGGACATTGCCCCCAACTACCAGTAACATGGTTCATTGTACCCCATTATCTTTAAAAATGTATTGGCTGTGTGCCTCTTGATGTAAAATAGGGTGGGCAGCACTGTTCTGAGAGAATGTCTTCTTACTGGGGCGGGGTGAGGGGTACATAAGCATAGATCTTCAATGTAAGTATGTATAGTTTTTCTGAAACTAATCTACCTGAGAAGCCTTTGTGTCTGCTGGGTTTTCCTTTTCTACATCTTTTTTTTTTTCTTTTTCTTTTTTTTAAAAGACTTTATTTGTTATTTTTAGAGAAAGGGGAAAGGAGAGAAGCAGAGAGGGAGAAAAACATCAATGTATGGTTGCCTTTCACCTGCCTCCAGCCATGGACCTGGCTGGAGACCTGGCCTGCAACCTGCATATGTGCCCTGGATGGGGAATCAAACCAGTGACCTTTGGGTTCACAGGCTGACGGCTTATCCACTGGGCTACCAGTCAGGGCCCTTTTCTACATCTTTAACAATTGCGCTTCTGCCATTTCACAAAAGAAAATATTCCTCTTATCCATACTGAGTCTGTGGGTCGTGCCCCAGAGTATAAAACTTTAGGCAGTAGGGACACCAAACGAAGGGACCATTTCCAAGAATTCGTGGCTCTTGAAGGAGCATCCTGTGGGAACTCAGTAAAAAGAATTTGAATTTAAAAATTAATGAAGATAGAGGTACTTTATTTTGCTTAGATTCTGTGCCTTCTCTCTCGAGTCTCTCATCTTAGAGTAAATATTATGAGTATAACTGAAGTTAGACTTGACTAAAAGTCTGATTGACTAAGTAGATTTAAAAGAAAGTATTTTCTGCCCTGGCTGGTGGCACAGTGGAAAAGGCGCCGGTCTGCAAACTCGGGGATCTCTGGTTCGAATCCCTAACCAGGGCGCATGGCCAGGTTGTGGGCAGGATCTCTGGCCAGGACTGTGGCTGGGGGCAAGTGAGGGGCAGCCATGCATTGGCGTTTCTCTCCGTTTCTGCCTCTGCGCCCCCCCCCCCCCCCGCAATAATAAAATCTTTTGAAAAAATTCTATAAGAAAAGAAGAAAATCTTCGTCTAATTAAGCTAAAGACATTTACGTGCCAAGGTATTGAGGAAAGTATTTTTAAGTCACATGTATTTTATAAAATAACCTTTACAACTGTCTTGAGGTTTCGTATTTTTTGTTTTTTGGTATTTCATATGGGGAGGTACATGAGCAAAAATACTGAAACCACTGATCT
Source organism: Noctilio leporinus (assembly GCA_004026585.1). Lineage (NCBI taxonomy): Eukaryota > Metazoa > Chordata > Mammalia > Chiroptera > Noctilionidae > Noctilio > Noctilio leporinus. Next base: position 154,954 of record PVIW01001012.1, on the reverse strand, counting down.
GGATACAGACTAAGGGAAGCCATAACACTTTACAGATAGTCTGTACAAGTTTTTGCAAAAAAAAAGATAACCAAAATAGGAGGACTTTATAGGATGTCTGCCCTGGCTGATGGCACGGTGGATAAGGAGGTGGCCTTCGAACCCAAAGGTCGCTGGTTCGATTCCCCAGTGGGGGCACATAACCAGGTTGAAAGTCGGGTCTCCCTCCAGCTAGGTCCATAGCTGGAGGCAGGTGAAAGGCAACCATACATTGATGTCTCTCTCCCTTTCCCTCTTTTCTAAAAATAATAAAATCTTTTTTAAAAAAGTCATTACTGATACCTATCCTAAACAATCTTCTCTTTATCTGTTCTTTAAAGGACTGAATACTTTCTTAACCACATAAATTCTGTAACTCCATGACTTGTTATCAAAACTCCCTTTCACTAAAGAAAGGGCATGGTATACAAGGTCTGTCCTGAAAGTAATGTGCCAATATCAATATAATCAAAAGTTTCTGCAACCGATACTTCTGGAACAGACCTCGTGGTATATAGTCTTGCTGCCATTGACCTCTGGCAAGAAATATTTTGAAAACTTGGAGCATATGGTTAGCAAGTTAGGCAGGGGTTTAGGTCAGGAATGGTAAGTTTGTGGTTTAAAAGGCACTTTTTTGTTTTGTTTAGCTTGTTTTGTTTTCTTTTTGTTTTTTGTTTTACAACTTGTCTTGTTTCTCTCAGTAATCTTGTATGGTGTTACTTTAGTTTTCCAGATCAAGAAACAGGCTTAGAGCCTTTGTGGTTTTATCTCAGGCTAAATGGCTAATGAGTTTAAATGGCTTTGGAATTCAAACTCAGGTCATCTGACTCCTGTCCTTTTTCTCTCTTCTGTGTTCCTTCCCAATGGGGTCATTAAGAGAAGTCAGGTTTCTACACAGTTCTATACTTAAGCTGCAAATGAAGCCACAAGGAATAGCATTTTTAAATTAGTCTCAAGTTTACAGTTTTGAATTGTATAGTCCCATATTTAAATAAAGAAGCCTAAAACCTCTAGTTATATTTTGATTCTGAATATGTCTCTTCTATAATCATTGAAGGAATGTAAGCTGATAAAACATGTTTATCCTTTGTCAACAGTACTACCATGTACAGTTGTTAAGTTGTCTCTCCTCTACCCTCCAAATAAACCATCTGCTCACATCCCTTATTCCACCATTCACCATTTCTCCTAGGAAGTACTGATGTTACAGGAGGCTAGGAGCAGAGGCAGACACATCTCACCTGCTAACCCAGCAGTCCTGGGCCTGGTGTCATATTGCTAGGTGTTTCAATATCACTAGGAACTCTTTTAGCCAGGGAGGAGAAAAATCCTTAGAATTCTAGGTTTTGTTTCCACTATCTGAGAAGAAAATCCTTTTGAGACTGTTTAAATCCCAAAGCCAAAAAAGGCATCTCAAGGCCTTAAAGGTGGAAAAGGGCCTATAGTGTCTAAAGGAAAAAACCCATTAATACCTTTAGGTATCATGTCCTCAAGTCCTGGAAAGCCAGCCCTGTCCTTTCAGTAAGTACCTCTCCCTCATCCCAACTATCTAAGTCCTCCAAACAAAGGACTTGGGTGTGCTCTCTCAGTGCCCTTGGTCTTTGGGCCCCGAGCCTTTGGCAACCCTTGTTTTTGCTCTCCCATTCATTAATAAAGTTTGCAAGCACGCTAACAGGCTCGCTGATCTGTAATTCTTTACTGCGTTAATGAGAAGAACCAGGATTTCTGTGATAGCACTTACTCCCTATTAACACTGTCTTTCTGACTGCATCAAATCTATAGACCTGACCACTGCTCTTACATTTCCCCGCTCCTTCCCATTCCAAGCAAATATAGGTAGGAATGAGGGGAAGGAAGAGAAGGTAACCTTTTTTTAAAAAATTATTTTATTTATCATTTCTAGAGAGAGAGGATAGGAGAGAGGGAGAGAGACGTCCATGTATGGGTGCCTTTCACCTGCCTCCAGCTACAGACCTGGCTGGAGACCTGGCTTGCAACCTGGTTGTGTGCCCTGGCTGGGAATCGAACCAGATAACCGCTTCTGTGCCTGCCTCCAAATACTGTTGCTCCCTTTGTCTCTCTGTCTTACGTGCATGCACAACTCTTAATCATGACACTAGGTTTTGGAGAAGAATTAGTCATTAAATTCCCTTTAGGAGATTGTAAAGAACATGTGTGTTTTACTGATACCGAGTTGGGTGTGTGAATGTGTTTGCTCATGGATAAATTAGACTTTCTATGAGTTGACCTGGGGGCCTAGTTAGTATATCTGATATTATTCTTAGTTTCTTAGTTGGATAATTTTGCTTTGTGTGAACAATTGCCGCATTCAGAACGCAGCCTCTTGTGAATTGGAAGATTCACAGGGCCACAACTCCAGAGGACACCATTCTGTGTGAATTGTACCTCCTAACGTATTGTTATTCCCCATGTGTCATTGTGTAGAATAATTAGTAACAGTGAGGACTAGCAAATACTGTATCGGTCACATGTCCACCAGATCTGACTCTGGACCACCCTTTTGCAGCCTCTTCATTTTTGAGTAGAACCAGTTGTGTGGTTTGTGAAGCTAGGAAACAACAGCAGCTTGTAATCCTCGAGTTTTGTCTCCCATCTTGATTACACCTCTTTTGCTTTTGAAAGTGTGGCTAGAGATGGTAGAACTGTAAGCCAGGCAGGAAGGTGGAGGCATTAGGGGTGGGATAACCCTTTTACTTCAGAGGAGAGGCTTGTTTCTTTATCACCTTACTTACAAGTAAGGTTAATCTTTAGCTTGAAACCTAGGGGATGTGTGTATCTTTGGGGGAAGGAATGTTAGGTTTGTGCTTAATCAGAGCACCGCCTGCTGGCTACGAAGATCTGTGCTGTTTTGAGAGAGTTTGCCAAGACAACTAGCTATAATAGGAGGCTGCTACGGCATGCCAGCAGGAGGAGGATGTGAGCATTACACCCCAAGAAAAGCGTGTTTGAGAAAATGGCGGAAAGTAAGCAAAACAGATGACTGGTGGAATGTCAGACCTCAGGAGCTTGAAGCCAGGGTCTTCGTTTTGTTTGCGGAAATAGTAACTTAAGACAGTATTTGTAATTGCTTCTATTTTCCTGTTACTGTTCTGAACTAGAGCACAGAATTTTACCATTAATGTCTCTAAGCTCTGTTCTAAATTGTTGATGAATAGGGAATCCTTTTTTTTTTTTTTTTTTTTTTTAAGGTTTGACTTGGGGGAAACAGGAAGGAATTAGACCATTTTATTGAGGGACTTCTTGGGGAGTCTGGGAGCCCAAGATAACTGATGTCCTTGGCCTGACCAGGATCTCCCCACCTTCAAGATCTCTCAATGCTGACATTTATTTTAAGAATTGGGATAGGTGAGTTTGTTTTCACATGTGGAAAAGAATAAATGATTGGCTCTGGCTGGTGTGACACGGTGGATTGAGTATCAGCTTGCAAACCAAAAGGTTGCTAGTTCGATTGCCAGTCAGGGCACATGCCTGGGTTGCAGGCCAGGTCCCCAGTTGGGGTTGTGCGAGAGGCAGCTGATTGATGTATGATGTAGCTCTCCCACGTTGATGTTTCTCTCCCTCCCTCCCTCCCTTCCCCTCTCTCTAAAAGTAAAACCTTTTTTAGAAAAAGGAAATGATTATTAAAAACTTTCAGATGACAACACTGTCCTCACACGCTATATCTCAGTACCTGGACTTGTAGCAAATATTTACTGCCATTAAAACTTTTAGCAGTTTTCCTATTTGTTTCACTGCCTTAAGGGCTGGTGATCTATATTCAGAACTAGAAAATAATGTCCTGAGGCTGCTTACCCATTAGGGAAATTTCATACCTGAGAATGGAACCTTTTTATTCACTATGGGACATGTTCATTCTAGTCCTGAAAGATGTAGTGTTCAAACTTGGTCTTTGATGTGTCATGAAATCCATGGTCTGTACTATAAGAAGGAGTTGCCAAATTCTTTCAAATGCAGTTTTTCTTTGGAAAATTTTCTGTACTTCCCATTTCCTTGGGGATAATTTGAGAAGCATCAAAGTTCACTTGAGAATTAAACCCCTCCCTTCTCCGGCCCAAAGAAGAATCTTACGGCATAATGGCTAAGAATGTGGGCTTTAGGATTATGCAGACCTGAGTTTGAGCGTTGGTTGTTAAATTATGTAACTTTGGACAGTTAACTCACCTCTCTGAACCTGTTTTCTCTCTTAAAAAGGCGCATAATGATGCTTACATCATAGAATTGTTACGAAGATTAAATGATACACACAGGATGACATTCACGCACAATGCCAGCCATGTAGTAATGGGCTCAGTAAATGATCATTTATTCCTTTTCTCTCCCCCTCCCCATCCTAGTTCAGATTGAACATATCACCCCTCCTGGGAGCCAATACCCCTCACATGTTTAGAAAATACATTAGGTAGAGTTATATTTCTAGTAGATACAGAAAAAAAAAGGCATGCTGTCAGAGATTGAAAAGAAGTCTCTTTGTAGATGACAGGCTGTGGACGTAGAAAATCCTAACGTATCCACAACAGCAACAGTTTTTAAAAACTGTTAGTAATGAGTTCAGCAAGATCACAGGGTATAAGGTCAGTATATAAAAATTTATTGTATTTTTTTAAAAGACCAAAAAAGAAAAGGATTTGCTTTTTTTATACTACCAATGAACAGTTGTAAGTTGAAAATTTTAATAGTGCAGTTAAGGATATAAAATATGCCCTGTCTGGTGTGTGTGGCTCAATGGATTGAGTGCCAGCCTGTGAACCAGTGGGTTGCCGGTTTGATTCCCAGTCAGGGCACGTGCCTGGGTTGTGGGCCAGGTTTCCAGTTGTAGGAGAGCAAGAGGCAACCAATTGTTTCTCTCCCCGTTTTGTGTGTGGGGTGGGGGTGTGTGAAATACTTCAGAATAAACTTAGAATCTGAACATGATCTGTACAATGGAAACTGACAAACACTGCTGAGAGAAAGTTAAAGAAAACCTTAAAATATGGAGAGATGCACCATGTTTATGGGTTGGAAGACTCAGTATTAATTGCAGGACAGATGGCGGTTCTCTGCATCCGTCCTTTAATGTGGTTTAATACCACAACAGGCTTTTGTTTGCTTGTGTTTTCAAAAGATTAAAAGAAAACAGATCACCTACAAATGAGTAAGAATCTGTTTTGTCTTATTTGCAACACTGAATGTTAGAATGCAATGGAGTAAAGCTTTAAAGGCTGAGATAATCAAGTCTAAAAAAGATTAATTTGTGCTCCTGCCAGTGTAGCTCAGGTGGTTGGGGCGTTAACTGGGAAACCAAAAGGTCACGGATTTGGTTCCCATTGAAGACGCATGCCTAGGGTGTGGGTTTGGTCCCCAATTAGGGTGTGTGTGAAAAGCAGCTGATCAGTGTGTTTCTTTCCCCACCTCTTTCTCCCTCTTCAACTCTAATCAGTAAGCATGTCCTTAGGTGAGGATATTATTTAAATAACAATAATTACAATAATTTGCAATGTTGAATATTAACTAATCAGCTAAGAAGCCTAGATAATCTCAGGGGGCAGGTGAGGAATGTTTTTATTTTGGGGGAAAGATGTGCACAGTACAGTGCCTGATAAATATAGCAGGCAATGAATATTTGTTGAATGAATATATCCTGATTAAATGTATATTGATGAAAGTAGGTTTAAATGTTTTCGTCTCTACAAGAAAAGAAACAGGATGTTTATCAGTCTTTCAAACCAATGAAGTTAAACTTTACGGTATATGTGAACAAAGAAAACAGTCTGACAAAAGGCATTTTAGATGTGTTCGGTTTTATTTTTGAGCTTGAAAAAATAAGATGCAAAAGTAACTTGCTTGTGAGTAGAATAACCGGTAAAATTCAGATAACCAAGTGCCCGTATGATAGGGCTTGCCTGCCAGGTCACCATGCCTCTGGACAAATGAAAGACGGGCCTGATGGAGATCTTACCCTCTCGAGAACCAGAGATAGTGGTGCATTCACCCTACTTCACGAGCCAGGTGTTTGTGGACTAACCTTTAGTGTTTTGTGTTTCTTGCAGATGTTCCCACAAGCTTGCACTTCCAGAGCATGCTGAAATCTCAGTGGCAGAATAAACCTTTTGACAAAATCAAACCTCCCAAAAAATTTTCACTTAAGCACAGGACACCCATGCCAGGCAGTCTGCCAGATCCAGCTCGTAAAGACAGGCACAAGTTGGTCAACTCCTTCCTAACAACAGCCAGTAAGTGTCAGAGGACCAGGGAGCCCTCCAGTTATTTGCCTGTTCCTTTGATGGCTCAGGTTCATGGTTTGCTAGGCAGAATGTTGGGATTGGAAATTGACTGATACAAAGTCAGCTTGCAGTCTCCTTCTTATCTCGGTTCTCTCAGATGGACTTGGAAAGCTCTTCCAGATGCCACGCATCTTGGGGCAAGACCCATAGAGCTCGGTGGACAGCCAGTAGTAGCATGGCATTGGGTCCATCTGTGGGCGGCTGTCTTCTGTCGCCTAGGGTCTCTTTTCTCTTGATTGAGGACTATGGGCTCCCTAGTCATTGCACTGTTTGCTAGAAGCTTCTGTCCCAGAGGACTGTCCTATTGCCCTCTATCATTGGCCTAGAGAGAACTCAAAAGCCCAGAACGCAAATAAGAAAAGATTGAGAGAAGGTAATTTCACAGCTCTTTTTCTGTTCCCCTCCTCAGAGCTGTCCCATCACCAACCCCGGCCTGACAGGACCCACAGGCAACACTTAGACGATGTGGGGGCCGTGCCTGTGGTGGAGCGAGTGACAGCGCCAAAAGCAGAGCGCTTGCCCAACCCACCGCCACCTGTGCACGACCCAAACCCCAGCAAAATGAGATTGCGAGACCATTCATCTGAGAGAAGTGAAGGTAGGGCCAGGCCTGGCACCTCTACCTGCATTTGCACCTGCTCAGGGCTTTCTGGGGCAGCTGTACTTCTCCTAATTGCCCCCAGCTTCGCCCTTCACTCCAGGAAGGCAGAGTAGAGGGGCCTAACTGCTTCTAACTGCAGGCCGCTTCTTACTGCTATAGCAGCCCCTGCCCAGCCCCCGCTTCCCCTTTTTATCCTTTAGGCTTAGAAAGCATTTTTGCCTTGACTGTGTATTGCTGGCATTCCTAGCTTGCGCTAGAAGTAGAGCTGGTAGAGGTAGCCACATATTCCCATTTTCTGTTGACTTTTGCAGTGTTGAAGCATCACACGGACTTGAGCAGTCCGAGCTACTTGGCAGCCTCCCACCATTCACCGCACAGTCCCTTGGTGCGACAACTCTCCACCTCATCAGACACCTCTGCACCCACCAGCTCCAGCCCACAGGTTACAGCCAGCACATCTGTAAGTACCTGAGTGGTGGTGGCGGGACAGCCAACATGTGTACCCGTAGCTGCTTTGTGCCGCCATAGGGTCCCTGATGTAGTGACGATGACGGTAGTGTAATGATGAAGTGCTCTACATGCTCTCAGTCGGTTCTGTAGTTCCCTTTGAGACATAGTTGGTGTAAAAGAGTCCCAACTTGTGAACCGGGAAATTAAGGCTTTCCAAGGTTAAGGAAATTGCATAAGTCAAGGTGACTTGTGAAGGTTATCATTGTGATTCAGACCAGGCCACCTGGCTGCAGAGCCAGTTCTCTTACGTTACACCACCCGTTGTTGGCCATGGGGCGCCCCTTGCAGAGGCACCTCGTGCAGGTGCTTTGAAGCCCCTTCGGAACTGACCTCAAGAAACTTCTAAGCCCACAAAATCTCACTGTATTCCTGTGGTCAGGTATGAATTCACATGGCTCTGTCTTTGCTCTTAAATATCACAGTTGTTTCCAAATAGCCTCTTTGTTCTTCCCTCTGCTTCACCTCCTACATCCACAAGTTTTGTCTAAATCTGTTTGGTCACAAACTCAATTACCTATCAGCAAAAGGTCTCAGAGAACCAGAGGACCAAAGGATTTCAAAGAGATTGAGAACCTGGTGAGACTTCAGTCTTTTCTTACCTGCCGTCCTCCTGTATCTGGAGAATGTTAACTTAGGCCTGGATCATTTGACATTTTTACTTATTATTTATTGAGTATAAGTTTTATATTTAGCACTGTGATTGATCCCTAAAGCTCTTGCTGCCAGATTTTTAAAAGAATCTGAATTTATCTAGTGAAAGATGAGATACTTAAGGTGGAGGACACGAAGAGACAGCAGGGAGAGGGGTGTGAGTGCTTCACCAAAAGAGCATGGATGCATCAGAATCACGTTTGATGACTTTTTAAAAATTCCTTAGGATTCTGGTTAAAGGGAGGATCCAAGAAATTTTTTATGAAAATTTTTAAATCCTTTTTTCATCTTGCTTCTAATGTGCAACCATGCTTGGGAGCCACTTCCCATTCCCATCCACTGCTCTCTACGTCCAATTCTCAACAGCCCAAATCATGGCTCACAAAGCACTGCCTGTCCACAATCTGAGAATGTCCTGAAAGGAGAGCAGAGTGGTTTATTATCAGGAACTACGTTTTCCTCATCTTCCTTCACTAACCCTGTCTGGGCAGACAGACCATAGGAAGTTTGGATTTGAGTGTAGCTACTTAGGTGTTTCCAGCTGTGTTACCGCCACGGCAGCACACTTGTCATCCACTGTTTCTGTCCAGCCTCTCACAACTCAGTTGCCAGTCCCTGTGGCAGGATGGGATGTTTGCTGTCTGGGCACAAAGAGCTAGTGGACTTTTTCCTCCATTTTAGAAACCAAGCCCTTTGGTGCTTTGCGTATTCCTTCTTTGGTCTCCCAACTGCTGTAGATACCCACCTCCTCCTCAGATACTGGATCATTAGTCTTCTTTCCCAAGAGTTTGATCTCAGCTTCGTATGGAAGCAAATCTCCCTTCTCTGGGAGAGTGAGCTGTAGAGCCTGCTCCTCTTCCTTTGTTTCCCTCTATGCATCTCCATTGATACAACTGGAAAGCTCTCAGCTCTTTCCCCAAGATTAGTAGCCGCAAAGAGAGGAGGTCATAGGGGCCGAGCAGATAGATGATGGGCTCAGATTTAGTTGAAGAGTTCAGACCTACAGTCAGGAGGCACCTTCATGGCATCCAAGGTTAGATGCTGTGTTGAGCTGCTCCTATTCTTCGGGCACCTTTCAAGACAAGGGAAATCATCTTTATAACCCAAAGAGTTACCACTAGGGTTAAGCCTTTAGGAGCTACTATGGGTCTTAGTCATAAACGGGGATAAGAGGGGGGATAGTTAGGGTGTGTGTGAAGGATTAGGAACTGCAGCAGAATATCCACCCTTGTAAAATTCATAGACTTCTGTTTTCATGGAACCCATGAAGGGAAAGGGTGGACAGCAAGACTGTGCACAGGAGATGCTTCTCAGGACCACCTGGTATTTCTCCAGAGGACTTGGTTATAGGAGACCGTCTCCTAGGTGCAGGCAACCTGCTGCCCAGCCCCACCCAGCGGAGCCAGATGCCGGGTTATTGGCAGTTCTATGTTAAGTCTCCAGTGTATGCTTGGATGTTGGTGTAATTGTGCTTGCTTCTTCAACTTCCCTTTCTCTTGCAGCAGCCCGTAAGGAGGAGAAGGGGAGAGAGCTCATTCGATATTAACAACATTGTCATCCCAATGTCTGTTGCTGCCACAACCCGAGTGGAAAAACTGCAATACAAGGAAATCCTCACTCCCAGGTACAGGCGCCGGTGATAGGCTCCTCTCCCTATTCTTCCTGTTACTGCCCTTTTTCCTGTGCCTCTTGTCACTGAGCTCTGGGTCTTAGCCTTGGATTTTATTTCGTCTTCTCTTCAAGTAGTTGTATGTAAAAAGAAAAAAGTGAAATTCTCATTAGCGGTCTCATTTCATTACGTAAGTCTAATCAGACAATAGGTCACAAATTGGCAATAAGGCGTGTTTGACACGTACAGTGTGTGATAACAAATTCAGTATTTTAAAACAGGGTTTCACTTCATCTTCTTTCTAGCTTTTGTTGACAAATCAGAAGGTTGGGGGACCGTGTGTGGCAGCAATCAGCTGTTGCTGGTCAGCGTTGGTCCCCTTTAAGCAGCTGCCTTTGTTTGAGGTGGTCAGCCTCCCAGCCTGCATCCTGGCTTCTAGTGCACGTGGGCCTCTTAGAGGTCTCCCAGGTTGAGGCGGCCAAGCTCCTAGAGGACAGAGTCCGCCTCGCAGAAAGCAGCAATCACTCACAGATGCAGGGCGCTCATTCTTGCATGGACCTGTTATCCTGTCCCGGGCAACCTGTCATCTCATGCTTGTCCCCCCTTGGTTTTGTAGCTGGCGGGAGGTCGATCTTCGGACTCTGAAGGGGAATCCTGACGAGGAGAACGAGGAGGTAATGGCATGGTCGTTCTCTTTTAGAGAATAGACTAGCATGGGTGCGTACCTCCAGGTGCCTCAGGACCTGTGAGTGTCGGGTGCATGCTCATGCTCCTCCTTTAACCGGGAAGAGCCCCATGTGGGGTGGGCTGGCTCTCGAGTTGACCTGTCCACCCCTAAGCTCAGCTTCTGGGAGAAAGAGGGATCCATGAAGTTGCTTTATTACAGATTGAGGACCTGTCGGATGCGGCCTTCGCCGCCCTGCATGCCAAATGTGAGGAGATGGAGAGGGCTCGCTGGCTGTGGACCACTAGCGTGCCCCCGCAGCGACGGGGCAGCAGGTGAGGGGGACAGGAGGTCTGGGCCCTACCACGTAGGTGGAATTACCACTGCCTCTCAGTTGCTTTTCATGTTCGTGCACTGGCAGTGGCTAAGAATACATGAATTCCTTGGGATACGTTAGGACCAGTGAGGAGAAAAGCGGTCCAGTGCGAGGCCCTTGCTGAAAAGGAAGCGATCCCCTGGGCTCTCAGAGAGGCTGGCTGGCTGTGACGTTGGGAGGCTGCAAAGGCTGTCCTTCCTTTGGACAGTGGGGTATGGTTTTGTGGTCCTGCTTGAAAGAACTGCCCCACACAGTCTCCAGTTAACGTTAATAGTGGCAGAAGCCCTTCGGGTTCTCAAATAGGATGTAGACACGATTTTGCTTTCTCCTTCGACACAGTTTTCAGAGTCTGGACTAATTCCCTTTCCCTATAAAATCTAGGTGGTGAGCAGGGATTAGCCCCAGCAGTGTTGAGCTCTGGCCTTCTCTTGGAATGATAGGTGTGCACAGTACTTGGATGTCATGCTGTGTAGCTGCCTCTGTGCACAGTAGTGGGAGAGTGAGGGAATCTGTTGGTTCTGGGAAGAACTGTTGAGGCTGATCTGCCGTGGCTCCTGTAGTTGGGGCACTTCTTTCATGCCTCCTCTCCAGCCTGTCCCTGCCCCACCCCCCACCAGATAAACGCACCAGAGACCCCCTATTACTTGGGCACTCAGATTTGTACTAATTGGCTTACAGGTCTTACAGGTCATCAGATGGCCGGACAACCCCTCAGCTGGGTAGTGCCAACCCCTCCACCCCCCAGCCCGCCTCTCCTGACGTCAGTAGTAGCCACTCACTGTCGGAGTTCTCCCACGGTCAGTCCCCTAGGAGCCCCATCAGCCCAGAACTGCACTCAGCCCCCCTCACCCCTGTGGCGCGGGACTCTCTACGACACCTAGCCAGTGAAGACACCCGCTGCTCCACTCCGGAGATGGGGCTGGACGAACAGGTGAGGGACGCCGCCTCTGCGTGTGGTTGGCCGGGTGGGGAGTGGAACTGGAGAGGAACAGCAGCTGCTGAAGATGAATCTTAATGTCACGGTGCTCCGTCCACATTTTGAAGGGGACAGAGGGCTGCACGTGAAATTAACCTTGTAAGGTACGATGGAACTGCCCATTGTGCAGTGGGCGTCCACTCGGTGAGGGCTTCCCACGGCCCAGGGACTCGGGAGAGGCTGGGCAGGACTCCAGTCCGCGCCTTCGGGGCCGGAGGCTGGCCGGGACTGGCCGGGACTGGGTCCTTACCAAGCACCTTGTCTGCCCGCAGTCCGTCCAGCCGTGGGAGCGGCGCACCTTCCCCCTGGCCTACAGTCCCCAGGCGGAGTGTGAGGACCAGCTGGATGCGCAGGAACGGGCAGCCCGCTGCACTCGGCGCACCTCGGGCAGCAAGAGCTGCCGGGAGACTGAGGCGGCACCCAGTTCACCTCCCGCCGTCCCTGTCAAGAGTCGGCATCTGGCAGCAGCAGTCACAGCGCCGCGTCCAGCTCACAGATGAGTGGGATGGGAGAATCTAACCAGACTCTTAACTATTGGCATTAAAGCTTCAGAAATCTCTGCGTTTGATATTCAAACATCATATGCTGGAAATTTTCACAGTTTTTAGTGAATTTAAGGAATTTAGATTCTACTCTTTTTTTTTTTTTTTTTTCCTTCTTGTTTTGATTTTTGTTTGGGTTTTGTTTTCCGTGTTTGGTTGTCACACACCTGAGCACTTCCTCCAGTTGGCAAACAGAAGTTCAGGATAAGAGCCTGCCAGCCTGGTTCTGGCCCATCCTCTGCACTGTTGAATCACTGGACTTCGCCACGTCTGATGATCACCTCTCCCTTGCACCTGCGCGCAGGGCGGACCTGCCAAGAGGGAGGAGGGAATGGACCGCTGCAGCTCAGCGTTGCACCTAAGTTAAGGTGGGGCAGAGCAGCTCGCTCTGGCCCCCGCGACCCCCCTTCCCTCTGTGCTGGGTCAGCTCTGGCCCTCCTGGCCAGGTCCCCATTGGTCATCTGTGCTGGAGCGCACCCTTCCCCAGAGCCTCTTGGCTGTAGACCTACCAGCTAGAATGGCTTTCCCATGTCATAAGATCTTGGAGACATGTTGGATTTCCCCTGCGTTTGGTCATCTGTTTTAACTCCTTAACTGCAGTTAACCTGGCTGCGGCTGCTCAGGTCCCCCTCCTGTCCCTTGGCACCCTCTTGTTTGCTCCCCCATGCCATGCACATTACCCACACACAACCAGTCCTTCAACTCGGACCTTTTCTACCCTGTCCTGGTCCACAACGGTAGTTAAAACTTCTTAACCTCTGTTCCCACTCTGCAAACGAGGGGTCAGAGCAGCCATTTCTTCTGTGCAATTCTGTTTCCCTGCCTGATTTGTTCAGTTGTGTTCCCTTCCCATCCAGTCCCCCACCAGTGTCAGTCAGGCCCGTCCCCGTCTAAGTCTCCCTTCCTGTGGAATGTTGTTTGGTCCCAGCCGTGGTTCCCGTCTCCCTCCCGCCCCGCGTGGGCACCCCCTTGGTTGTTGGCCTTGTGCCTGTCTCCTGTATGATCCCATCACCAAAAAGGGGGCAATAAGGTCTTCTTTCTCTTTTTTTCTTTCTTTCTCTTTCTTTCTTTTTTTTTTTTTGTTGTTGTTGCCATTTTGTAATCATATAAAAATAGTGGGCAAACTGCTTAATGGTTGGGGTTTTTTTCACTATTTTCAACATTAGTGATTTTTTTTTTTGATTCTGTTTGCAAGTTAAAGGGTTTGTTGTCATTGTTTCTTTTAAAAAAACAATAATGCACCATATCCCTATGCATAAAGTGCTTCTTCTATTTATAAGGTTGAAAATTCTGAATAACCCTTTTAGCATTGTAAAAAAAAAAACAAAAAACAAAAATGGGGAAAAAAAACCTTGTATTTTGTAAATATTTTCTTTTTCTGCTTTGAGCTGTGTATTGGCAGCGAAACACGTAGCTGTCTTTGTTCTATAGAAGTGCTTTTCTTCAGAGAAGCTGATCTTTGTTAATGTCTTGATTCTGTTCGCAAAGCACAGAGTAGTGCTTTAAAAAAAAAAGGAAGGAAAAAGTGAAAAAAATAATAAAAAAACGTTACAGACTGTTGTGTACTGGGCCTTTCTTGACAGTTGGACAAGGGGTAATGGTGGCAGGTTAGGAGCTGGCCCTGCTGGTACAGCTGTCCGGTGTCCTTGGACTTGCTGTGAACCTGGGACGTCTCCATCCGTCTTACAGGGACCTGGCTGAGTCATCTGATGGTCACCAGAGAGGCTGTGGTTTTCGGGAGTGGGCGGGGCAGGGTAAGAGGGCCAAGAGGACAGGGCTTCTATACAGATCATCTGCTGTTTCTTTTTGTTGGGTGCCAGTAATTGACCATTGCATCTCTTTCTCAAGTGAGGCCAGGAGTGTGGCATTTTATATTTATTTGAAATCGCTCCTTAGTGGAGATTGCACTTTTACCATTGATCTTTTTTGAGATTGGGGCCAAGGAGATTATTTATTTTGTATAGAGCTTGTGCTGCTTTTCACCTGCTACCTGAGATTCTGGTGTCTTATGAGGAGGCCAAGTGCCTGATTTTCTTTGTACAAGATGAATGAGTGGGTGGGCCTGGTTCCTTACTGTTCTTTTCCTTTTCATGACAGTGAAACAGCCAGTGAGGCTGCCTGTCCTAGACATGAAAGCAGTTTCCCCAGGTAGTGTCTCTGGCTGCCCTGTTGCTGTTGTTACAGTTTCACAGTTAAGATCTTCTCTACTGAAATTTCTCTCTGCAGTGGCTAAGGAAATGCTGAGAAAAGCCGTATTTTGAAACTGAAAATGGAAGGGTTCAATGTTAAGACCTTGAACTGATTACTAAGGAATAATATAACGGGGTTGCTTTCTTACGGCATATTTTTTTTTGTGGCATTGCTGGGGGTTGGCTGGTATCCCTGTCTTGATTTAACGGACCCACAGCCCAAGACTCAGCCATTCCTTCCACTGATTTGCCTGTGTTGTTCTTCATCCCCAGGCTTCAGAGCTAATTCCTAGGGACAAGAAGGTTTCCTGTACCCACCCCAGCCCTCTCTGGTCTTAAAAACTTGAGGGCAGCTGCGTGACCTCAGCCCCAAGGCGGGTGACCATGCTGTTGAAAAGGCTGAAACTCTTCTTTGACCTTCAGGGCCCCAGAGAGAGCTGGTGAACCTGTGTCCCAGTTTCCATATTGTTCCTTGTTTCTTCTTCTCTCTTTTTAATTCATTGAGTTTAAAGAGAGGAAGGGAGAGTGAAACATCGATTTGTTGTCTCCCCCTCCCCACTCATGCATTCATTGGTTGGTTCTTGGATGCGTCCGGACAGAACTGAATCTGCAACCTTGGCACATGGGACGGCGGCACTGACACCTGAGCTCCCTGACCCTGGCTGTGGTCCCCTGAGCTAAGTTCTCCGAACAAGTCTCAGGAAGGGCTCATTTTCTTGTCCTTTGAATGCATACACAGAGGCTTTATTTAATCAGTAATAGCTTATATTTCCAAATTCACTTGTACAGCAACAGTGTAAATCATTTGTTAAAACACACAATACACCATATGGACATTCACAGACAGGAAGCTAAGCTAAGATGGTTTCGTGTTGTCCCCACCCACCCACCCTCAAATTACTGAAGAAATCATGGGACTTGCGAGTACCAGAAATTGTCCCGCCCGGCACTGCAAATTTATGGGCTAAGTCTGTTAGGAGGTGAGACTGGGTCAGTGCCCAGGATAAACCCTTTTCAAAACCAAAGAGCAACCACAAGTCCCACGAAGCCACAGGCCTGTAGATGGGACACACCTGGTGATCTCCACCTCCGCCTCATCCCTGCCTCTTGGCTTTGCTTGGGGAACAAGGGTAGAAGAGGGTAAAGGAAAAGACTTTAGTGGCTGTTAGATACAGGCCCTATGTCCAGAGCCAGCCGGAAAAGTGACAGGGAGGTGCCCACAGCTTAGAGGAAAGGATGCCAGGGTCTTTGGAGGTGTGATTGTGGGGACTTGGGACCCGGCAAGAGATGGGAACAGCAGCCACGACCTCCGGCCCCTCCACCGGCCTCCCCTCCTGCGCCTGGCTGGGGGTCCGTGGGAGCGGCAGCCCCCTCTGCACTTGGGAAACACGAGCACCTTGAGTGAATGCGGTTGAAATCATGAAGGAAAAGGGTTACAAGGCGGTTTCACTGCCGCACCCCCGAGACCCCTTTGCCCACGGTAACTACCTTAACAGGTTCCTCCCCCCGCCCCCTACAGCACAACGAGCAATTGCAAACAGGGTACAGTCTCACCATTGAAGTCAATTTAAACGGGACAATTGATGGAGGGGAGCTTGAAGGAACCAGGCATATAGCATATGTAGCCCACCCGGCAGACGTTGGAGGTGGGGAAATGGGGGTGGGGGGAGAGCCCAGCCCTCAGGGGGTGATTGTCCTCATTGAAGGTCACAAGCTAGTATCCCTCTGCATCTCCCAGCCAGCACTGATGTGATCACCCTAATGTGTGATTTTGAAGCTAACCCAATAGCCCACCCTACAAGGGCCCTGGGAGTAAGGAATTGAAGAACAGGACGCAGGACCTGCAGGAAGAAATGCAGCCAAACCTAGTGGCAGCGAGGGGGGGCCAACATCTCTAGCAGCTACCCCATTTTTGAACCACATTTCCTTTTTCTTTCTCAGAACCCGGAGAACAACTGGGACTCAAAAGACAGTGGAGCTTTCTGGGCGGAGGTGGTTTCCTTGCATGAGAGCTCTAGGCCTGAAGTTGCTGAAGTTCTTTCAGTAGCAACTTGTCACGAGGCGGCTCCCTGTGACAGCAGGTGGGACTTGTGCAAGGTCAGCCGGGGCTCTGGCCAACCAAGGCTTTGGGGATAGTGTCTGACTTGTTACACTTTCTCAGTCGGGCAGCCTGGGGCCTCACCCCCTGCTGGGGCCGGAGGGCCTTGGTGAGGAAGCCTGAGTTGCCCTTGCTGATGGGCGGGGGCTCCCCAGCAACCATGGGCTTCATTGTCTTCCTTGGGATGCAGGGAGTTCGTTGTGAGACCGTCTTTTAGGGCTGTTCTGCGGCTGCTTCCGGTTGGGACCAGAGGGCCACTCCCATGCTGCAAGCTAGGCCAGCCACAAGACAGCTCTGCTCCAGCAAAGGGAAGCCCTGGGGGTGCAGGGAGGGGCACCCAGCTTCTGTCCTCATCCTGGGCTTCAGGCCTTCTCCTGGCAAGAGGTCCTCTGATGGCAGAATCTGGTCTCCATTGGGTCCCAGATGCTAAAGAGAGCCTTTCAGAAGTTGGGGGGGCCCCACCAGGCTGGAGTCACACTGGTCTCCTAGAGCCGAGTCCCAGCGTGGGGGTGAGAGACAGCAAAGACCCCCATGAGGGTGGGATAGAAACCTCTTTACAAGCATTTCAAGTACATGCGTCCTTTTTTTTCTTTTTTTTTTCTCTTTTTTTTTTTTTCACTATCATAGTCACGCTGATGAATCCAAGCATAAACAGACAAGTCTGACGACACGCGACAGGGTGCAGACAGGGAGGGAAAGGTGGCATCTATGTATATGTTCAGCTGCTCCAGTGGGACAGACAGTGTGGCTTCCAGCTGGGATGGGCAGGGGGCTGGGGGGACCATTTCTGGGCGTGGTGTTCCCCTCCTCGGGGTGTGGGCTCAGCAGAGCTGGGCTCTCTGGGAGGCTGGCAGTCACAGGCTGGGGTGGAAGTTGGGGACAGAGGGGATGTGGTCCCTCCCTAGGGGCCTGCCTATCCTGGTGCCATCTTTGGCGACCATGACCTCCAACGTAGGAAGGGGACCAGGTCCTCAGGGAGGAAAAGGCTTCCAGGTCAACCTCCAGGGTTACTGCCGAACCCTGCTGGCCTTGCCAAGTCCCACATTTCTTGTGGGAGGTGTGGTCATCGGTTCATCCTGAGGGGCATGCCAATTGGGTGAGTGTAACTTAAACCTAGAAACTGAGGTCTCACCTTGTGCCCGGGCTTTGCCTTCCCTTGATTTCACCCCTTTGCTTAGAGTAGATGCCTCCCACATCCAAACAATGGGAACTGCTAAGAAGGGGGGTGGCGAGGCTGGGGCCTCGGGACAGTGTGACATAATGAGGGGTACAGGCAGTGACTGGGCCGCGCAAGGCGGACACAGGGCGCGGCAGGGGCAGACAGGTGGCTGCAATGCCATGGGAGGAACAGGAGGCTCAGTAGCCTCCTCCCAGACCCCCGCACACTCCAGAGATGCCAGCGGCCCAGGCTTGGGGACAGGGGGGTGTCCCCCAAGAGGCACAAGTCCTTACAAGAGAACTGGTTAGCCCTAAAGTCCCAGATCAGTGAGGTGGCCAAAATCGTGGCTGCACGTCCAACTTTCAGAACTCAGTGAAACAGGGTTTCCGTGGGGCTGAGGAAAGCCCCTCAGGAGCCCCAGCCCCAGGGGTGGGGGAGAAAGAGGCCAATGCCCAGGACATCAGGCTCAGCCTTGTCCGAGGAAGGAGCCCCACGGGCTGCCACCCTCCTGCCAACCAGCCTCGTGCCTGCTGTCCCCTTGTGTTGCGGGAGGGGCCAGATCCCCTCTCCCGTAGGCTGCCCTGGACAGTGGCCTGCAGCAGACCTGGGGCCAGCAATTACAGGAGGCCACTTGGTCCCGGTGGAGGCTGCTTGTCCTTCCTGCAGCCCTTCCATGCAGGGAGCAGGTCTCCTCTCTCGCGCCCCTCGCTCTTACTCTCACCCCTCCCCTCCCCCTGCCCGCCCCCACCTGGCCAGCTCACAGCAACACCCCAGCTGCCCAGTCCTTCGTTGCTGCACAGCCTCTGTGACATCCCCAGGATGGGACCGTGGGAGGGGACCCCTAGTCCCGTGAAATTCCCCAGAAGCACCTTTCAGAGCCTCTCCTTCTCCCTCTTCTACTCAGAGGGGTTAAAAAAAAGAAAAAGTGATTGCCCAAGGAAATGTTGGGTGTGGCCATCTTTAACGTGTTTTTAAAAATACTTTATTATTCCTAGCCCACCCATCAATTTGGAAAGATGAAATTTGCTCTTATTCCCATCACTGATTCTGAAGTCCCGAGCCCGAGCCGGCGACCGAGCAGGTTAAGTGAATAACCGGTTAACCGTCTGTGAGGAGCAGCTGGGGGAGGGCAGAGGGCGAGGGGCCAGGTCATTATTCTTTTTTTTCCCACTCTCTCTCGTCTCCACGATTATTGACCGCCCGGGGGCCTGATCACAAACCCTGCTTGGCCAGGGAGGCGGACACTTCGTCGGCTAGCGTGGCGAGCTGGGGCGAGTCGACCATGTCGATGCTGCCTGTGGAGGACACGTTGCTGAGGTGCCGCGGAGACGTGTCCCCGGACACCGCGGGCGACTTGTACACGATCTCCGCCCCGTGGTCCGTCTTGGCTTTGGCGTTCTCACGGAAGGTCAGCTTGTGGGTTTCGATCTGCGAGACAGGAGGGGAGGGAGGCTGAGATGGAGAGCCCGGGAAGGGGCACACGCCCTGCCACCCTGGCCCCGGTGGGACGGAGCCAGCGAAGTGGCGGCAACTGGTTTTTATCGTTTTCCGACAGCAAACACTTGTCCAGGGTTCTTGGGTCCCCTGCCTCTTCAAGTGCCATGTTCTCTCCGGAGGCAGTGCTCACTGTAAGCTTCTTGCCTGCACCCTTAGAGCTATTCCACACACCTGTGTGTGAACATATAAAATAGGTATTTACGTATTTTTTATGCATACGGTAACAGTATCCACAGGCTTTGTACTTTATACTTCAGTTTGTAGACTTACTACCTTCTATTATCAAGTACCTGGTTGCCTTGCGCTTGGTGATGGCTGGTAGTCCACCACAGCAGATGTGCCACATTTCTCTGCTCCCCTAGGGGTGGATATGTCTGCTGGTCCAGACTTGTGCTGTGACCAACAGTGCTGTGCACGGATACCTTGGACAACCTTGTCCACCTCATTTCACAGCCGTGTAAGTGTATCCTAGGAGAACTGCCAGGAGGCCGTAAGGCACGCTCATTTAACTTGGAAGGGTACTGCCCAATGGCAAACGGGAGTGAAGTTCACTGGAGAAGGTTAAGGGCCACCCCCAGAGTGATGAGTTGGAGGTGGCAGCACCAACAGGTGGGCTGGAAAACGTGGAGAAACAAGGCCGGGGCTGGAGCTCGGAGGGCCAGGCGCCGAAGGCCACCTCAGAAACTCGGGGAGCTTAGCGAGAGATGCAAGTAGCCCAAAGTAATTCTCTCCTCGGGCCCCCTGAAGTGGTGGGCACAGTAACTCAACCCTCTGGGGGGTCCTGAGACCCCCACACGCAGTTGTCTATTCAGTTTTAGGAGTTCCGTGGACCCCGGGGAGAGGGCCCCATGCAGAAGGCGCGCGCACGGCTGCAGAGAAAGTCCAGGTGCTCGTTTAAGCTGCGTGTACTCGGATATGCTTAGGTTGCTCGGGGGTCGCTGCTTTGACAGAAGGACCCTCCCATACTTCCGTATTCAAAAGGCCTTTGGGACGTACACTTTGATAAACATTGACGTTATATCTTTTAAAAGCTTAAGAAAACAGTGATGACAGGGTCCTGGGAATGCTCCCAGACCCCCAGACTGAGAGGAACTCGGGCCGGGGTGGGAGGAGTCCCGTGCTCAGCAGTGGGGAACTGAATATGGGGCACCCTTCTGGCAGGGCCACCTCTGACCCAACGCTGACGGACAAGTTAAAACAAGTTCAGACGCAGACTTGACACTAGCTCATGCTCTAAGATGACTACAAAGTACCAGGAACCTTCCAGAACGCCATCTCACTGGGGCCCCTCAAGCACCCTGGGATGTGGGTACTTCTACCAATTTTGCTGAAGGAAAAACAGGCTGTGTTTGCAGAGTCAGGCCCAGACCTTTTCTCAGGACACAGAAGCTTCCAGAGACAGGGACCAAGACCTTCCTTCAGCAAGGCCCAGGTCCTGTCCTCCCTCAGCCTTTGGGGGGCTCTGTCGTAGGGGGCAGGTCTGGCCCAGGTCTCCGTTTTCCACCCCTCCTGGAGGTGCGTCTCTAAAACCACAAACTCAGGCTTTCGTGCCCACGCAAGGCGGGCTGTGCGTCTGCTCAGGTCCAGGCCAGGGGAGCAGGCCTGCCTGCTGGAGGAGGGACAGGACGGAGCAAGGGGAGCAAGGGACAGGGGGCGCGGTTTGCCTTGGGGAATCCCGGCTGCTGTTAGGTGTGGTGTGATGGAAAGGTGGCCCTACGGCCCCTTCCAACCAGCTGGACCACTTTGGACGGTGCCCTTCCTTATGCCGGGTTTGGTCTCAGATTCTCTGCCCATTCTGGGACATCTCTTGTCGTCTACTGCTCCTCGGTCCTCGTTGGGAGACACCAAAGGCTGGAAAGTGAGCCACTTCAGAACCAGAGGGCAGGGGGATGTGGCTGGGGAAACCCCAAGGGCGCTTGAGCTGCATTTATGCAGATGAGTAAAGTCCAGCCACAAGACCACATCCTGTGACGGCCCAGAGGGAGCCTGCTCAGGGTCACACGTACCCGGCGCCCCCTCCCCAAGCCTGCACAGCCAGACCTGGCCTGACAGCCTCCCCCTGGGCGCTTCCATGGCGGCAGCTCTGCTGAAATCTGGATTCAGCATCGGGGGCTGCTCTAACCGCCTAGTGACCCATTTAGAAAATGAGCTTGTTCCTGTGACTTGTTCTGAGTGTTGGGCTGGCTTTGGGAAGGCTCCTTTTGCAGTTTGCTTGCCAGCCACAGGGTCCCAGACAGTGACTTTCACCTGTGACTGTGCTAAAGAATCGCCTGGGATATGAATACAAGGAATAGGCCTTCAGTGGTCAGGGGAACGGGATAGGGGGGAGGGAGAGGTAGAGGCAAAGAACGGGAGCATCTTAGACAAGAACCTAGTATAAAGGAACCATGGACGTGGACAACAGGTGGGATTGACTTTGTGGGGAATGGGTGGGTGGGTGGGGGGACAGAGGGGAGCAAAAAGGGGATGGATGTAATACAACAACAATAAAATTAAAAAAAAATAAAAAGAATCGCCTGGGAACTTGAAAAATGTCAGGTCTCCAGGCTGCCCCTGAATCTTCAGGGTGGGGCCTGGGCACCAGATCCATCATCCATGCTCCCAGGGGACTGCAGTGGGCCACTGAGGCCAAGCCCCACAGCTCGGTGTTTGCCGAGTAGCCACATCCAGTCACTGCACGGCCTTCGGTTTTCCCTCTCCAGAAAACGGAACCTGTCTTGTCTACTCAACTCAGCTGACAGCCGCACCCCAAAGCGCCCCCCCCCACCCCCGCCTGCCCCTTTACCTTTTTATTTCCTCCGCCGGGGACGTGGGTGATATTATCCAGTGACCCGATCTTCGACTGGACTCTGTCCTTGAAGTCCAGCTTCTCAGACTTGACTTCCACCTGGCCTCCCCCTGGAACACAGCACACAAGAGCACGTGCCTGGAGCAAGGACTTCGTGGGGGATCCCGAGGCGACACCAGCCCTGGGGGCCGCTAAGACTCCCCTGTACTTGGAATGCGGTTTGGACACAAGTCAGCCCTTCTAAAGGGCTTGGAAACAGTTTGCTTCCTCTAAAGTTGTGCACCAGATATTTACCTAGAAAACTTTTCCTCCTCAGGTAGCACAAAGGTAAATGACAGCTCGGTATGGGAGAAATCATTCTAAATTCTAAATTTGTTGGCTTCCATAGAGTGAGGAAGTCTTTCTCTGTCAACATCCTGTCAGCTGCAGTCCTATATGACCTTGGAGCCAAACTGAAGGGCAAAAGGCGCCTGAAATAAGGAAGAACCTAACCCTTCCTGCTGCCCGGAAGCCCCGTCCGGAAGGGAGGCGGGGCCTGGGGACGAGAGAAACTCCAGGTGACCTTGAACAACAGGAGCTTGTAGGGGTCCGCTTAATACACAGACTTTTCAATTAATGTGTCTATTCCTTCTGATGTTCTTAGTGACGTTTTCTTTTCTCTAGTTTTACTGTTACAGAATATAATACATGTAACATCCAAAATATCTGTTCATCTGTTTATATTCTAGGTGAAGTTTTCTGGCCAATAGTAGGCTGTGAGTAGTTAAGTTCTGGGGGGGTCACACACAGGTTTTAGACACCCCCCGCCCCATGATGTTCAGGGGTCAACTGTGTATTACTTTGGGGGGAAGGATAAGCTGTTGACAGTGACACCCACTGAGGGAGAGTTGTTTTGGGTGAGACTGAACTCCCACAAAATGTCCAAGGGGGCCAGGAAAGAGTGACACCTTGTGAGCAATACTGACGGGTCTCCCCCACACAGCGCTGCTTCCTTCGAAGGCGCCCCTGCCCTGCGGACCTGGCAGAGGCAGAGGCCCCTGCTCGGACTCCCAGGTGGCAGCTGGGGCCTGATCTGTGCTGCCCAGCATGGCAGCTGCTGGCCACATGTGCCCACTTGGTTTCTGTGGGGGGTTTTTTTGAAAATTGGTTTTTAGTTTAATTAATTGAGGTGACATTGGTTCATAGACCCATACAGGCGTCAAGCATACAACTCAATAAAATATCATCCAAGTAAAGTCTCTTTTTGTCCCGATTTTGCTCTCTCTGTCCAACTTCACCTCCACCCCCCCTTCCCCTCTAGCTACCACCAAACATGCGTATGTGTTTTATATCCTTTTTCTTTCTTTTCACTTAATCTCTTCACCATTTTTCGCCCAGTCTCCACGCCATCTCCCCTCCCGCAGCCATCAGTCTGTTCCATCCCTTTCTGTTTGTTAAATTATTTTGTTCCCTAGATCCCACCTATAGATTATATGGTATTTGTCTTTCTGACGGGCTTATTTCACTTAGCCTAATAACTCGCTAGGTCCGTTTTCTTTTCTACAGCTGCGTGGTATTGCATTGTGTCAATGGACTCTTGCATTGTAATTAAATAATAAATTAGTTCAGCTTCTCAACTGCTCTAGCCACGTTTCCTGTGACCAACAGCCACATGTGGTCAGTGGCTACCACGCTGGACATCACGGGGATAAACTGCTTCCATTAACTACAGAAAACTCTCTAGGTGGCCTGATTTCTGGGTGGTGAGGGGGTCTTAAGAATGACGGACAGGCAACAGTATCATCTGTTCCAAGTCAAAGGGGGGGCATGACAATGGCCCAGGGGTCCCATGGGACAGTTTGTGCAGTTGGTGAAGTGTCCCCCATGTTGGCTGGAGACCAAGTTGGGACATCCGTACAGCCAGCTTTCAGGGCCCAGACCAGGCACATCCCCAGCTCCAGACCACCACGTACGTCCTGCTTGAGAGCCACAGATAAGGGTTTAAGACTAGTGTCTGCCCCTCACCTCGTCTTGCCCAGCACGGCCCTGCTCAGGAGCAAGACAGCCACAGCTCCCAGGCCCCAGCAAGAGCCACCTCTACACTCTCCACAGCCCACCCCGTTGACGCTTCCCAGCCACCCCAGGGGCAGGGCCAGGAAGTTCGTCCCCCATGGCCGGGCCCGCCCGCCCGCCCACCCTGCACTCCCACCCGCAAAGGCTACCTGGCTTATGATGGATGTTGCCTAGTGAGCCGCACTTGGAGGTCACCTTGCTCAGGTCCACTGGTTTGTAGACTATTTGCACCTGGAGGGGAGAGGGCGAGCGAGGGGGGGGGGGGTTGGGGGTCAGACAGAGAATAAAACAGGATTACTTTACGGTGGGCACAGCACAATGGGAAGCAGCTGTGTGTCCAGGCAGCCAGCCAGCGTCTCCCATCACCGGGTGGCACACACCCTAGTCCGACGTGATGGTGGAAACACATGTGGTTGGAACTCTGCCACCCCTGCCCCAAGGAAGCTGGGTCTTCACAAAATAACTGTGGGACTAGAATGGCTTCAGCCCCACGGGACAAGGCCCCTCAGGGAAAGCAGGACACTTTGTCACTGGGCAGGGCCTGTGCATTTGCTCAGCAAACACTCAAACATTCACCTCCCCTGACATGACACAGATCACATTCAGCAAGGACACGGAGGGAAAAGGAACAACATGATCCGTTCGCGCAGCGTCTGGAAAAGCAAGCAAGACGCACCTGCGGGGCCTCACAGAGGAGAGGGTGGTACCGGATGGAGAGGCGGGCTTTCTCCCTGGAGAAGCTTCCAGAAGCCCAGCACACCTCGCAGCAAGAGCAGTGACAGCAAACAGCAAGTACCAGAGCAGCCCTGCGACTCAGACCTACGCCAGTCGGCACCTGACTGTCCCAGGAGCGACCAGCAGGAGGGGCAGGCGGCCAGCAGAGACCACAGACAGACACACGTTCCAGGAGGCCTAGGGCTCCGGGGCGCAGACAGCCCGAAGGTCCACCGCCCCGGTCCTGCCTGCTGATCTCAGCCCAAGAACCAGCTTCCTGGGAAGCAGGGGCACCTCCAAGGGACTCGCATCAGCAGATGGGCCTCTATGGCTGTGATTGGTCCCCAAATGGTCACTGAGGGTCCCTTCCCAGCAGCAACCTTGTGTGAGGTCACCAGGGGCGCAGGAGGCCTCCCTGCCCCGGCGTTAGTTTCTCAGGAGAGAGGTGGCCTTGTGCCTGAGAGTGGCTGTAAGAAGGACACCAGAAAAAAAGGAGAGGTTCTCCTTAAGTCAAAATCATCTGGAACAATCCCCAATTATCTGGGTTCTGAACCAGCTGGTGTGTGTAGAGCTGACGGAATCCCGCAGGTGCGCCCCGGAGGGCGGGGCTGGGGAGGGACCGGCAGGAGGGCACTGGGCCCTGGGGTGGCCAAGGAGCTATGGGGACTCCTCCCAGCAGGGGGGAGATGGAGATACTGATGTGACTCAGGGTTCCCGCTCTTCCCTGCGGCCTGGATGAGGCGGCTGGTGCAGGAGGAGGTGGCAGCGGGGAAAGGAAAAGAGGGTGGGACCTAGGGAGGCAGGCGTGGGGTCAGGTGGAGGGACCACGTTGGAAGGAGCCCCCCAGAGCGAGTGTGGCACAGGTTCCTGAGATGCAGCAAAGCCAGGAAGTTACCTCCAGACAGGGGAGGGAAGGGCAAGCCAAGCCAGAGGCCGGAGCCCGGGCTGGGGGTCCAGAACCCCCCAAACACCTGAAGCGGCCCGCTGGACCCCACGGCCTCAGCCGCACCAGCACCTCCCGCGAGAGAAGCTGGAGGCACGTGCCTCCTCCTTGGCGGAGCCCACAGTCGAGCCAGAGGACCGGGAGGCAAATCTAAGACAGCAACGTGATCACGGCCGGGGCCTGGGGGGGGGTCCCCCCACCTTCTCTCGACAAGCCAAGGTGGCAGGGGGACAGGAGAGCAGGGACTGGGGGACACAGGAGACGAACACGGTGAGGGAGTGTTAATGAAGCGCCATGCAGCAGCTGCGTGGTGAGCGCCCACATCCCAGGATTGGGGGTCAGCTGAGGGCTCCAGGGTCAGCTCAGGGCGGAGCACATTGCGAGAATAAACCCTCGGGCTGGACGAGACGAGGGGTGGCCCAGCGGGGCCTTCTGTGCAGAGACCTGGGGACCAGCACCGCACCCTGGGCTGCCAGCCAGGAGCCAGGGGCCTGTCCTCAGAGACCATCCTCCCCTCACGAGTGAACCTAGGGGGGTCTCAGGCCTCCTGCTCCCCAGGGTGTTAGGCTGGGGCAGTGAGGGGGACTGTGGAGAAAAGGGGAGTCTCACTATGATGCGTTCACACCCGCTGTTGAATAAGGGACAGCAAGGCTGATGACAACAGAGCTGGGGAAGTGGGGACACCAGGGCAAGTCCCTGGGACAGCCCACTGGGGGTGCAGGGGGTCCCCCAGGAATGTTTGCAAAAAGCCTACTTCAAAAGGGCTCAGAAAGCAGCATTTCCAGGCCAGCCCGTGGCTGCACGCGGGACCCCTGGGCACTTCCGTTGGGCTCTCTCGCATCTGAGTCTCTGCCAGGGGTGCAGCCGGGCTCCGTTCCCTTGGGGACACAGGCTGAGAACGGTTTATTCTGTGCAATGTCTCGCAAGGGTGCACACTCATGCGGCTTCTTAGGAACCAGAACTGCAGCTGGGCGCGGGGGACGTGTGAAGGTACTCACACTGCCGCCTCCTGGCACGTGTTTGATATTATCCTTTGAGCCACACTTGGACTGGACGTTGCTAAGATCCAGCTTCTTATTAATTATCTGCACCTTTGACAGCCAGAAAAAAGGGTGAGTCACACAGCACACGCCGACGCCCCTGCTCTGCGCAGCGACTCCTGACCTCGAGGCAGGAGAGGAGGCCCGGGCGCCGCCCCGGAAAGGCACTCCAGGGCTGTGGGTGAGTGGGGGTGACCCCCCTTGCCGCACAGGGTTTACCAGACATCCATCAGGAGGCAGTTCCCCACCTGGCGAAAGGCTCGTGTCACGAGCCCCCGGAGGGGCCCCCGTGAGGCCCGTTAACCAGGGCTGAGTGTCACGAGGTTGGGCCGGAGCAGAACGTGCTCACTTGTGGTACCAAATGAACAGTCCCACCTGGGCCTCATCCGCACACCTGCCAGGCGCATCGGAACCTGCCCCCAAGACCTTCCTGTGGCTGCTCTCAGGCCCGCCAGCCAATGGAATCCCCTGCACGTGCTGTTTTCCCCTTTAAATCCCAGACCTCGCCCCTCCTCAGATTCAGAAGCTCAATCCGCACTTCTGAAACGCACTCCTGGCTGCATTGCTGGGTTCCAGGATCACTGGCATCGAGAAAGGGGCACGGGTGGCTTTAGGGAAAAGCTGTTCCGCAACCCCCTTCCCGGGGGGGTTGGGCTGGTGGAAGGCAGGGTGAGCGCTGCCCTCCTAGCCATCAGCTCTCGTCCTCAAAAGAGCAAACGCGTAAAGGGAGCTGGGCATGGTGGTCCCAGGCTTCCCCCCTCAGCTTTCGGAGCAGATGGCCCAGATGACAGCTTTCCTCTGTAGCTCTGGGCAGCTCCTTCCTCCTCGCACCAGGGAACAGGCGAGGGGGTAGCAACGTCTTAGTGGGAAATGATTTTGCCTAAAAGCTAAGGCACAGAGAAGGCGAGTTGAAAAACTCCACGTTAGCCCTGACCGGTGGGGCACGGTGGGTTGGGTGTCCTCCTATGAGTCAGTTTGAGTCTCGGTCAGGGCACCTGCCTGGGTTGCTGGTTTTGGTCCCGCAATGGGGCGCGTCCAAGAGGCAACCAAACGATGTTTCTTTCTCTCTTCCTGCCCCTCTTTCTAAAAATAAGACTTAGCCAGGTGGCTGGGTCGGAGCGCGGCCCTGCGCACCAAAAGCTTTCGGTTTCAATCCCTGGTCAGCAGCTGATCGTGTTTCCCTCTCACAGCAATGCCAGTCTCTCCCTTCCCCTCTCTCTCTCTCTCTCTCTCTCTCTCTCTCTCTCAAAAAAGTTTCCTCGGATGAGGATTTAAAAAAAAAAAAAACTCCCCTTATGTCTGCTAGAGTGATACCATCCTCACACAGGCTGCCTTCCCCTCAGGAGCCTGTGTTTGGAAGCAAGGTGCCACATTTCTGTTGGTCACTGATCTAACTCACCTGGGATTCCCTGTTTAGAACCAGCATTGGCCCTGGCTGGTGGTACAATGAATAAGGCGCAGGCCTGTGAACCCAAAGGTCGCTGGTTCGATTCCCAGCCAGGGCAACATAACCAGGTTGTAAGCCAGATCCTTAACTGGAGGCAGGTGAAAGGCAATCATACATTGATGTTTCTCTTCCCTCTCTGCCTCTCTCTCCTGTCCTCTATGAAAAAGTCTTTTAAAAACCCCTTAAAACCAGTATAGCTCTGTGAGCTGCTGCCCTGGAAGCCCAGGGGCAGATAGAAAGTCTGGCTGGGGGTCACAGCCCTGGCCTGGCTCACCTAGGGAGATGGGTCCCCCGCTTTGGCACCAGAGCCAGAGGGGGCCACAGGTCCTCAGCAAAATGGCCTTTTCTGTTATTAAATCACATTAATAGTAGGTAACGTGTGCATGGTTTTTAGATGTCCTTAATTGGGCAAAAGAGCAATTTTCTTTTGGATGCCATCCCCCAGCTTTTTTCCTTAGTCTGAACCTGAAAACCTGTAAAACACATACCTAACCTCTAACCTATCTCTTTCCTTTTATGTTCCTTTAAAATACAAAGCTGGTTTTTTTTTTGTTTTTTTTGTTTTTCATTAGAAAAGGAACGTAATGTTCTGATTTTAAAAGGATTAAACAGTGCAAAAGTTTTCTTGCCATCCAAACAAAACCACGATTGCAGTTCATGGTATTTGCTTGAAGTCTCACATAAATACCATCATATGCATCGAAATACTAGCAATTATTGTGTTCACACATTTTGTATATTAAGTAACACCTGCCATGTTCTAACCGTCAGCAGAGCATTATTTTCAGTATTATGTCATATTCCATTTTGGGGTATCTGCTATCAGATATTCCATTTTAGGTAATGGCCTCACTACTACAAACATCTTTCTGCAAGGAGTCCCCTCCCCCCCATATTATGGATTATTTTAAAGGCCTACAGACCCAGAAGTAGAATTTCTGGGTCAAAGTTACAATTCTAAAAATGCCCAACACAACTTTGTAAGTGGCTTTCTAAAATGAGTGAATCAGCCCTGGCTGGTAGCACAGTGGATAAGGCACCAGCCTGTGAACCCAAAGGTTGCTGGTTAGATTCCCCAGCCAGGGCACATAACCAGGTTGCAAGCCAGGTCTCCAGCCAGGTCTGTAGCTGGAGGCGGGTGAAAGGCAACCATACATTGATGTTTCTCTCCCTCTCTCCTTTCCTACATTTCTGGAAATAATACAATCTTTTAAAATAAATGATTGAATCACTTAACTCTGAGCTCCATCCCAGAAGGTCAGTGCCACTACTGATCATTTAAATGTTTGGTTTGACTTAACAGAAATGGGACCGTGCTATTGGTTTATTCTACATTTCTTGGATTAGGACTAAAATTGCTCCTTTGCCCCCTTTATGCTAGTAGGTGTATTTCTTTCTAACGTAAAATGCATCTTTATATACTCATATTCCTTGTAATTTCCCCTTTGGTTTTAAAATGTAAAAACCACTCCTCTGGGGGTTGGGGTAACTAATTCAGTGTCACCTTGCCCACCCGTCATCCCCTCAGCCTGCTGATGAGGCCACTAGAGGCCCAGAGAGGTTCACATCCATAGCAGAACCCACACAGGAATCTGGGTGTTGGGTGTTTGTGGCCACAGGCTACAGTTGTGACAACAATGTTGTGCCTGAGCTGCCTGTCCTCAGGGCTCTTGTCACAAGTCAAACCACACAACCCTCCCTTGGAGAACACTGAGGTTCTGTCCCACCAGCGAGGACGCTGACTCGAACAGCCAAACTTGTGCTAAGAGCAGGTCGGGGAGTGGGCGTCCTCACGCTGCTTCTTGAGCTGCTGGCACCCTCTGCACCATAACTTCGAAATCAGTTTGTGCCACCTTCAGATTTTAAGGAATCCCACATGAACAACTTTGGGGCTCATTTGTTATTGACAACTTTCAGCTGAGCAAGTCCCAGAGGCAAACTTGCCTGCTTTCACAAAGAGCCATTTAGAATTAGAACACACACTAATAAAACAAGGAAACTTAAAGGGATAAGGTCAAAGAACAGGAGGACTTTAGGACTGACTATGACAAGATGGATCATTACATTTAACTGAGCTTCCTGGAAGCGAAGGCAAAAAGGAAAACAGGATGGGTTACATAACTCCCCTTATCTAACAAAGAAAACTTACCAGTTCTTCAAGGAAAATAGCCTGTTTTCTATATGAATCCCTACAAGAAGTTCATCAAGTGAATCAAGAGACATTTATAATAAGACCTGCAATACACGTAGAAATGTTCTCCCCACTTCCAAGTGGCCTTTTCTGGTTCTAATCCCGCAAAAAAAAAAAAAAAAAAAAAAACACAAAAAACAAAAGGCCACAGGCTCTGGTGAGATTTGGCAACAGACATGAGAATATTTACACAGCAGACTTGAATTACTGTTAATTATCAAATTAAGCCAACACCCTTTCCAGAATGTTAGACTTACTGAAAGGAGAACAAAGGGTAATGGTTGGGTTTATAAAACTGGGATCCTGCAACAAGTCTCATCGAGAGCAACACGCGTGTTACGGAGCCTCAGGTCTGGGCCCGGCATGGAAAACACCCAACCTAGGAGAGGAGGTTTGGGAAGCTCCACCTTTTGATCTGGAGACTCCTAGTCAGGGAGACATTCCTGTGGTCAGGGCTTGGCCCTGGAGCTGGGGAGAGGGTGAGGTAGGGCGGGTTCACTTTGGTTTCATCTACTTCCTGGAAGACCCAGATCAGTGTGAAACCCTCAGGAGGCCTCGGACTTGCTCCCTGGGTGCTCGGATCTCTGGGTGCTGCGGCGGGCCCAGCCCTCCCCCCACAAGCCCCCAGGCTGGGCCAGGGTCCATGAGGGGCCCCTGTCTCCAGCACTGCCTGGTGCTTGCTGGGCCCGACTTCACCTCCCCAGGGTCCAGAGGCCAGTGCGGGGGACTGGGACTGGAACATTCTGGAAAGTCCGAGGTGGTGAGCCTGAGAACTGACACAAGAAAACCAAGAAAACGTGTCCAGTCCTGTTAAGTAAACCAGCCACGGAAAAGACACATACCAGGGCAGTCACCTGTGGAATTATTTACATGGTTCCTTTAAACAGTGACTGCCTCGTGCTGCTTTCAGATGATTTGATTTACACAAGATTTGTTTGTTTCAGAAACACAGGTGCCCGAAGTTACAGGGCTGGCCCAGAGAGGAGGGCCCCTGCCTGCCTCTGCTCACCCCCAACCCCTGCTCCTGCCCCACAGGGCCCAACACCTTCGTCCAGGTTCACCTGAGTCCAGGACAGGCAAACTAGCCTATATGAAAATTCACTTCATTTACTCCACGTACACGTGCTTCCCCTGGGCCTTTTAAGACGAGTACTGGGACTTGGTCAGTAAATACAGTAACTTGAAAAAGACCAGTTCTCCTGGAGACA
Organism: Noctilio leporinus; assembly: GCA_004026585.1. NCBI lineage: Eukaryota > Metazoa > Chordata > Mammalia > Chiroptera > Noctilionidae > Noctilio > Noctilio leporinus. The sequence goes on along the minus strand of PVIW01001012.1, from coordinate 123,400 downwards.
GACGCTTATGGCATTCCATTGCCACCTTGTGGCCACTAGGAATACTGCAGCCCATCCTTTCAAAACCCCGCAGGAACCTTGTCCTGCCTGGGCTCCTAGGGGCTGTCCAGCCTGGGGTCTTCGCGTCCCAGCTACTACTGGCCAGGACGTCCCCAGAGGCAGTGACTTCAGCCCTAGGTGCTCCGAGTTAACCAGACCACTCGGCACCCCTGTGCCCTTTCCTGGTCATGACCCTGAATAGCCAGCCCTTCTCACTGCGGCCGCCCCAGGAATCCCCCGCTCTCCTGACCAGGGGCCTTGGCCTCAGAAGAGCACCTTCTCTCTCCCCCTGGACGGCCCCGGGACCCCTGCACCTCCTTCCGTGCTCTCCACCGACCCCACAGAGGGGCTGCAGAGCTGGCAGCCGCCTGCCCTCTGTCAACTGGGCCAGCTGCACAGCCACTGCCGACTGAGCCTGGGGCGCTGCCACGAGTGCCCCCCAACACCCTCTTATCCGTCCTGGCTGGGGGACCCATGTCCCGCCCGGCTGGACCTCCTCTACCAACCGCTAACTCCCCTCAACTCTTGTGAAAACAGCCCTCCGGCCTAAACCCACACTCACTGGCTCTCCCAGTTCTAGCTGTACTTGGCTTTTGCTCCAAAAATCTCCGGGGTGCAGTTTCCTCTTCCAGCCCATGCGCCCAGCACCCCGTGTCGGGGGACTGTCATTCCAAAGGCCAGAAATGGTTCCAAAGAAGGTCTGTCCTAGTCCTCTGAACTGAGGCCACTGGGATACAAAGATTAGCCCAGAGAAAAAGCTAGGGGGCCCTTCTACGCATCATGGATTTAGCAGAATTAACTTGAGGAAACTAGGAACGTGCCTTCATTACATCCGAAAGGGACTGTTGTGATTTGCACCCTTCCCATCCTGTAAGGCTGCTAACCTCCCATCGCTCAACACCTGCAGTGAGGAGTTTCATTTTAAATGTTTCAAATGCAGGTTCTCCATCTGTCTGAACTCTCCCTGCTCCCCTCACCAAGAAGAGGCTGGATAGGTATTGGGGGGGGGTGCGGGGCAGAGGGGTGGGTGACCTGGGTTGGGTCAGAGCCGACTGAGGAACCGGGTGCATGGAATCTGAATGTAGGGACAGGTTTGGGACCAAAAGAGGAAAACTAGTTGCCAGATCCAGGGTGCAGGAAAGGCACCAGGAATTGAGGTTGAGGTCAGAGGTTAGCAGGTAAGAATGTGGGGACATGTTTTCTTAGCCCAGACTACACACTGGGTACCCCTGGGGAGGCCACCTTGATGGCCTAACAAGCCTGGGAAAGGCCCTGGCATTAGGGTTTTTAAAAGAATCCCACCACACCCCCCATGTGGTTCTCCAGCTGCCGTCAGCCCAGTCCCCAGGGAGGGCACACGACACGCTGCACCAGGTCATTTTAAGCCTTCTCCGTGGATCCCAAGGGCCACCTTTTCCCCTTTTCCTTCTCCATTTTCCTGGAGTGATATGTTGATCTGTTGTCATGCCTGAGGTTTTCTTCGATTCAGACAGTTTTCTAGGCTTTCCGTGGAATGTAAAGAATGGCGGTTGCTTCTCCTATGGCCGCTTCCCCCCACCTCCTGCCCCAATAAATCCAAGAGATGTCAGCCTTTCTCCCTGAACCTTCCACAGGACAGAAGTCTGTGCCCGGCACAGTGAGGCGTGACATGGGGGCACCTTCCCCATCTCTACGCTGAGCATCACGTCACGGGCCCTGGTTCCCCAGATGCTTTCCCTGTGCATGGGGGGGGGCGGGCAGGGTAGCCCTGGGAAAGTGTCCCCTCTCCACTCAGCCCTTACCCCCAGCAGAGCTGCAAGAGCTGGGACACATGGTGCCCGGGCGTTCCAAGCCAGCCTCCGGTGACCCCGGGCTGGCAGGACCCTGGGCACTTGTGGTGTGTGCAGAGCCCTGCAGCTGGGAGACGGGCTTGGCTAGTGTCCCTCTGATGAGACATCGTGGGCGCCGGTCACAGCTGCCTAATCTTCTCAGTGGTGCAGAACTGACTGCGCGGTTTTATTCTCCAAAACGGGGGCCAACGGTCACAGTGTATGAAAACAGGCGCACGAGGGACCCGCCAGGAGGGGAGGGTGCCTCTGTCTGTGGGAAACTTCCAGGGCCTGGAAACCAGCTCCCTGGAGGTGCCCCCACTCTGGAGGCTTCACAGAAGGGTCAGCGTCAAACCCATACCCCACACTCTGAGGCTTCACAGAAGGGTCAGCGTCAAACCCATACCCCACACTCTGAGCTCTGAGGAGGAGCCTCAGAGCTCCTCCTGGGGGAGGCAGGCACCTTCACCAAGAGCGGTGCAGGCCAACCCCGAGGAAGTGAACTTGGGCCCAGGGCCTCCCCTGGTGCCAAGACCAGCTCCACTGGAGAGGCACCCAGAGCCCTGCTAGGCAGGAGCAAGGCCGATAGGAGGCCCTGATGCTCCGGAGGGGTGAAGCACAGGGTCAGGGACGGCACCCATGGGGACCCTCTGTGTGCCACCTTCCCAGGGACAGCCAGGTCCCCACCAAGAATACACAAAACCAGTGGTGCGGAGGGTGCCTGCTGTGGGGAGCCGAGTTGTCCCAGCTGAGAGGGAAACATTGGCTGGAGACTCCGGAAGGCTCACCCCCCGCCCCCACCCCCTTGCCCCCCACCCCCCTGACCCCGACCGGGAGGCTCACTGCCCCAGCAGGCAGGCCCAACACCTCTGTGGTCTCAAGAGCAGCCTTGCTCCTCTGTGCCCCACACATGCCGCCTCCTTTCCCTTCCCCATTCCCCTCCATGGTGCTAGGGGGTGTGATAGGCTGAACTGTGTCCCTCAAAATTCACACGGTGGGGTCCTGACTCCCAGTGCTCAGAACGGGGCTGTAGTTGGAAATAACGGCCCTTAGAGGGGTCATTCTGTTAAAGTGCAGTCATGAGGGTGAGCCCCAGGCCAACGTGACTGGAGTCCTATAAGGGAGACTGGGACCCAGAGACGACAGGAAAAGGACCGAGTGCAGACACAAGGAGAAGATGCCATCAATAGGTCAGAGAGGGACCTCAGGAAACCAACCGTCCACACCCTGATCTTGGACTTCTGGCCTCCAGAGCGATGAGGATGTACATTTCTGTTGTGTAAGCCTCCCAGTTTGTGCCACTTGAGAAGTCAGCCCTAGGAAACTCGTACAGTGGGGGACACGGACAAGAAGGGGAGGCAGGGGTGCAGGCCAGGCCCCCGGAAGCTCCTGTGTCTCCACCTTAGGAGACCCCAGCATTCCATGAGTGCCCACCTGCCCCTGGAAGAATCAGCTGCTCCAGACAGAACCCCGGAATTTCTCCCAGAACTGCAGGCTAGAAAGAACCTAACCTAAACAAATGCCCGACAAAAGCCAGAGACCCCACTCCCCACCCTCCACAGATCTGTTGTTCTAAATGCAGGGCAGGCTGGTAGACCCCGGTGGGTGTCCCCACTTTGAGGACCCCCAGGTCATAGAGATCTCCACCCTGTAATCCCTGACACCATCGGATCCACAGGCGCTGACGTGGGGAAGGAAAGAACCGGTACTTTCTCTCCTCGGAGCAGGGCACTCATGGCTTCGCGGTGACCCCAATAAAGAGCCACACCCCATTGTGGCAACAACCCTTTGACGAGATCCAGAGGGGCCTGGGTGCTAAGCGAGGGGTGGGGGCTGACCCACGAGCCCACCTCTGCCCTGGGACCCACGAGCCTTCTCCCGGCGTTCTGGGGCTGGCACGCACGCAGCCTCCCCACAGCCCTACCTTCCCGCCGCCTGGCTGGTGCTTCAGGTTCTCGGTGGAGCCGATCTTGGACTTGACGTTCTTCAGGTCCGGCATGGGCACGGGCGCCGTCTGCAGGCGGCTCTTGGCTGAAGATGGTGACTTGGGCGGAGTGCGGACCACGGCCACCTTCTTGGGCTCCCGCGTGGGCGGGGTGGGCAGGGACGGGGTGCGGGAGCGGCTGCCGGGGGTGCCCGGGGAGCCGGGGCTGCTGTAGCCACTGCGGTCCCCGGATTTCCCAGGTTCACCTGGAAAGGATCGCGGAGTGAAGCCAGCGCGTGGAATGCTGGCCAGTTCTCAAAGGCCCTGGGGGCTGCCTGTCCTGAGTCCCTGACGTCCATTTCCAGGCTCAGGGCTGGATTAGGCCAGGTGGGAGCAGGTGGGGAGCCCAGCAGGCTGCCTGTGCAGGATGGAAACAGCTTTTCTTCCTGGCAGAGATGCCCCACTTTCCAGGGGCCTCCCAGAATCCCTCCCCAGAGGGGGAACCAGCTCTGCCCTGTGGCCCCGGAGTCAGGAGATGGGACCCACTATGTTGTGACAAGTGGCTTCCCCTGTCTGAGCTCAGGGCCTCAACTCATAGACGAGAATTATGATGCCAGCAGTGAGGGGGGCCTGGCGGGGGGTGTGTACCGTGCTTCACAGGTTCAAGTGCAATTCCAGGTGGTCTTCTCCCTGAATAAGGGCTGTGCAAGGACGGGACCAAGGGGCCACCCTCATCTGGATCCATTATACCCTTTACTACCCACAGGGTGAATTTTAAGCTGCTTTGCAAGTTCAAGGCCCCTTTCCCATCAGACCTGTACCCAGCCTCCCTGGCTCCAGAACAGCACGCCTGCTCCGAGTCCACCTGGCCCTAGCTCTGCAAACAAGCCATGTTCACACCCTGTGCCCTGCCCTGCCGTTCCCTCCCCAGGAACACCTGCCCTTCCCCACGGTGCAGGGCAAACACCAGTGCGCCTGTCCACACCCTCCAAGAAGGCTGCTGGGGCCGGTCCTCTCCCCAGACTGTTCTGCGCTCCTGACATGTGCTTCTGTGCCCCACTGCCCTTCAAGTTGGTGAGGATGCTGATGGCCCCATGGCTCTGTTTTTCCACGTGTGGCCCAGGGACCCCCTGCATCAGTCTCTAGAGCTGCAGCAGGGGAGTGGGACTGGTAAGATGCAGGCCTCTGGGCCTCATCCAGAGCTGATATAACACTCTCCAGGGGTTCATCCTGAGCTCCCCTGTGACTCTTCAAGCTGCTGGGCTGGGGGACTGAGGCTTAGTTTCCCTTAGCCAGCTTGTCAAGGGGAGAGTAAGTGTCCTCCTTCAAGAGTCTGGAATTCCATGCCTGTAGTTATCCCTAAAGTCCTTAAGCTCTGTGGCCAGGGAACAAACGAAGCCTTTTCTCTCCCACCAAAGTAGACAGACGCCTGCTGGGGTCTCTGCTTCCGGGCTCAGCCCCACCTGCCCACCCTGGCTCCAGGCACAAGGCCGGGGCTTTGGTGGTGGCTTCAAATCCTTTCTGTGGAGCCCGTGTCCTCATGTGAAAATTGGTGAGTGCAGCCACCAGCCCCCAGAGCTGGGTTTTGAAAACTGGATGTTGTAACAGGTACCAGCCAGCATCCAGACAGGTTGAGCGGTTACATGCCAGGGGAACTTCACACCAAACCTGGGTTAGGGACAGCCCTCACCTGCACCGGCAGCCACCACAAATGGCCCAAGGCATGAGGCCCGTGCGCCCCGCCCCCCCAACAGCCCTCAGGGAAGGAGATGAGAACTCGTGGGATTAGAAAAACCGGCAGGCAGCCACGTGGGATTAGAAAGACTGTCAGGCAGCCACGTCTAAACCGCGCGCACGGGAAGAGGAGCAGGAATTCGGTTTCAATTCAGGCCCCGCAGCTCTTGCAGCCTCAGCCAACAAACAGCCAGCCGCACACCAAAGGGGGTGACCCCTGGGCGAAGCCGGCTCAAAATTACCTCTCTCAGATTTTGCCCCTGCAGGGGGTGGCTTTCTTTGAATTTGCTTGGTAGCTTAAAAAGAAAAACCCACAGAAAGTCTCATTATAATCAAGCTTAATGCCGGCCATGCGGCGGAAGCGGGCGAGGTGGGGTGGGAGAGGTTCAGGGAGCAGATGCCCCCACCCAGCTGTCAGGAAACAAGGTCAAGGGGACCCTCGGGTATCCTGTCCATCTGCAGGCTGCCACCCTACAGCAGGTAGGATCCAAAGAAATGCACGTTCTTGTTAGTCAGTGGGCATCATGTGAAGTGAGAAAAAGCAGGATCAGACTCATGTGTAAGATCTAATCACAATTCCTGAGTTCTCTTGCTGCATATATACTCTATACACCAGAATAACATCGCATGAAAAGCCAAACTAACTGGCCCTTCTTGGAGGTACTGCCCTATGGCAAACTCGGGCTTCCTGCCAACGTGAAAACAAACAGCAGGCGAAGGGCTCTGGGATGCCACCTCGGGCCACTGGGCAGCCCAGCTCACACACAGCCCATACAAGGCCCACGGCCCTCTGAGCACTGCCCTGGGATAACGCAGGCCCGGCGCCCCTGAGTGTGCGCACTCTAAGCCCAGTTGCCGGGGACATGTCTTCCGGTGGTGGGCGAGGGGAGCTGAACCTGGCTTTTTCAATCTCCAAAGAAGCTGCTACTCTATTATTTTTTTTATCCTCACCCGAGGACATTTTCCCATTCCTTTTAGAGAGGAAGGAAGGCAGAAACATCAGTGCAAGAGAGAAGCATCCCAGAGAGATGTGCCCAGGGTGAGGATCGCATGCACCTGGACCAGGGAATCGAACCTGCAACCCAGGCATGTGCCCTGACTGGGAATTGAACCTGCAACTTTTCGCTCACGGGACAAATGCTCTAACTCTTAATAGCACTGCTGGAAGCCACATCACTCTGTCGAAGTTTTTTCTGCTAATCAAAACCAACTGGGTTTTGCTCACAGGAGCACAAGAGGACAGACACAGCCTGCAACCGCTCAGCCAAGCCCACAGGTTCTGTGAGAGGGTCCCTAACATCCCCCAGGGAAGCAGGGCAGAGGCCGCAGTGTGAGGTCACACACAGTGATGGATCCAGGCGGCACAGGGCTGAACAACACCTCCGCCGCCCCAGGGGCCCCGGGCTGGGGGTCAGAGGAACTCGGAGAAACCCCTGCCCTGCCACGTTTCAGTGCTGTGGCTGCATTTTCTCAGGAAATGAGCTGGTTGGACTTAGCCGTGCACACTTTCAGAGCCTCGATTTCTTCACTGATAAAAAGTGGGGATTCAATCTCTACGGCAGGAAATTGTCAAGACAATGAAAAAGAAAATAAACATTCGGGCGCTTAGCAAACTGTAGACATTGATTATCTCCCAGGGGCTGTGAACTGCCAGCGCCTTCAGAGGCAGGACCGGATTCCAGGGAACGCGCTTCTTACCGGTGCCCGGAGGCGTCTTTGGGGAAGGTGTCGTTTTCGCAGGGATCCTGGTGGCATTGGCTGGGCCTTTCTGGCCTGAGGGGGCAGCACCCCGGGGTGTGGCAATTTTTGTTCCGGGTTTAGTATCAGCTCCCTGTTAACCGAAGCATGGTAGAGTGGTTTTTACAATTGGGACACGTCATTGTCACCTGGAGTCGGTGCCAGCCCCACTTGAAGTGGCTAAGACTGGGGTGACTCTTTGCCCACTAGATGCAACACCTGTCACAAGGGTTTGCGGGGCACACAAACCCACAGCCCCACCCACACGCCGGTGCTCTGAACACCATTTCCTCCCAGAGGGAACTGTTTTCCATGTCATCAGCCTGCGTTGTGCTAGCGTATTCTATAAGGCAACAGAGGTGGTGTGACAATCGGGTTCATTATCCACCCAGGTTGGTCAATAGGCAGGATATTGGTAGACCACTCCCGTGTGGACACCCACTTTCTGATTCCCCTTAGGGACCCGGGTGACAGTGGCCAATTTCACCCGAGGCCCTTGAAGATGCTGCTGGACCAGAGTGCTAACAGAGTCCTGTGCTCCTGCAAGCAACCGTGGGTCTCAGTCACTCGCTGGGTGTGCCAGGGTCCCTTGGTGGGCAGCACCAGCGTCAGTTAGCAAACTGGCTGGAGGCTGAGCATGCGCACAGCACAGCCAGTTGGCATCAACAGGGTGTGGTCACCCAGCCAATGACGTGGATACGTAATACTCGTAAAAAAAATACCCTGATGCTGACCAGGGGGCTCCAGAGGGCTCGGGGGGCTAGTGGGATAGGTGCGCTTGCATAGCGATGCTGGCGTCCAACCCGAGAGAGGGCACCCTCCTGTTACCAGAGTCAGGAGTGGACAAAGGAGCCCAGTTCGAGCGGTGACTTCCGGAGCAGGGTCCCCACAGGTGTCTCAGGGGCTGCTGCTATGCGGCACCCAGGAGAGCTGGGGAAAAGGGGGCACCGAGTCCCCCTCCCATTTCAACCAGAATTCTGACTGTTCTACATGGTGCTTCTAGGTAAGAGTTTTTCTGAAAAATGGGTCTTTTCAGCTTAAAACACACAAACAATACATCCGTTCAAAAACCACATCAGAGCAGCCTGGGTCTTTTCAAAGGTGTTTTCCTTACCTTGACTTTCACCTCCTTTGCTTCAGAACTGCCAGTTCGGGGTGTGACAGAAGAGACGTGTTTAGGAGAGGAAGATGGCTCTGGGAACACGGCAGGGCTGGAGGGTTTGATCAAAGGGTCTGAGCTACCAGGAGTGGGGCGTTTGGGGATAAGGCAAGGCCTATGTTTCAGGGTTTTGGCAGAGGAAGGTGTGGATGTCTTAAAACATAAACACAAATAAAATCAAAATAAAAGTCAGCACATGAAGGGGGGCGGAGAGCAAACTGAAAAAAGACAGTAACTAAAAATAAACCAGGCAGGTAATGGTTCACAGCCGTGATTTCCAGACTGGATCATGTACCCTTAACCGTCCTCAGCGGGAGGGACATACTTTTCTCGAGTACTTGTGCTTATTTATCAGTCAGTGCTATCCCATGACACCGATATGTGATGTACCTTATAAAACGCGTGACAAGACTTGAAAAGAAAAGACAAAATGAAGAAGGTTCTAGAATGTCCTTCCTTCAGCCCATTGGATTTTCTCATGTCCCCTCCCCTGCTTTGGAGACCACTGATTTGACAGGGTTCTACGCCCCAAAAGTTGGAGATTGCCAAAGTAGATGATGCTAGGATGTTTCTTAATAAAACATCTCCAGTGTGTCATGGGTCAGAAGTGGCCCCCTTGCTGCTCCGTTCCAGGTGAGCCGCTCTCCCTGGCCTGCCAACGCCCGGCTCTCTCCCACCTCAATGACAGAATCATGCTTGCTAAAATCAGGATTGTATCTGCCCTAAGTCTTACAGATTCTGCCCGATAACACTACCATTGCACACACCCACATGCGCACACACACTTTCTGATTAAAATCTCAAGTAAAACGAAACACAATCTGGTGAAACCTCAGAGGCAGCTGCGCCTGACCGATGTGTGGCTGGCACCGGTCGTTTCACCCTAACGGCCGTCAGGGTACTTTGACCAGGATGTGTGGCCCTGGGGGAGGAGGGGCTCCACCCGCAGGCATAAAACCGTGAGGGGACGTGTTCCACGGAGGGCGTCTGAGCTACTGGGCAGGTCCTGACTGGAGGCTTGATCAGGTCTCGTGGGTTTGTTCCCCCTCGCCCTTGGATTCCCCACGGAAGTGACCGCGGCCCAATCTGGGGCCAGCCTTGGTGAGGAGGATGCCCCCAAGGGACGGAGGAGTGCGAAGAGAGGGTGGGTGCAAGCCGGAGCCTAGGGGCTGGTGGAAGGGAAGGAAAGCCGGGGGTGGGTACTGTCAGCCCCTCCTTCCCCAGATGCGCAGGCAGCACACCCTACCTGGCCAAGGTTTCTGGGAGATCTGATCCCTCGCTGTGGGGCTGTGGGCAACTCCAGGGCAGGGACATTGCACCCATGTGCAGGAATGAAAGAATGAACAAATGCATGCGTGAGGCTAGGATCCCCCGAATGTGCGTAAGGATTGGCAAGCGGCTACTGCTACCTCTTCAGCTCACCAGGGTTTTGTGGGGGTGAACCCTGACTCCCTACAGGGCAGGCACTTCGGGGATCGGCCCTCGGCATGCTACCAAGTGCCTAGAGCTAGATTCTGCACCTGGGGACTCCACCGGGCTCCCGGACTGAGGAAGACCCGGGCCTTTCAGGCAGAATTGATCATGGGGAACGGTAGGTACCGCAAGGAAAAGCAGGTCTTCATCTGGGGCCGCGGTGGGATTTTCCTGGGAAAACACTGCTGTGCAGTTCCAGGAGCGTTTTCTAGGAAGCCGTGTCATGGTGGAGCCGCAGCCTCCGCTGAGAGGAGGCCTGGGCGCAGAGCTGGCCGTGGGCTGGCTGCCTCGCCCCCTGCTTTCCGCAGCGGTTTCTGAAGGCTGACGGGGCCAAGCCGCCGCCTTGGCAAGACGTGGGGGTGGCATCAACCGCCGCTCCGCACTTAGCGTTTAAGGTGCGCGCCAGGTTTCCTGCTGCATCGGCCCTGCCCTGCAGCAGCCAAGCCAGCAGGCTCAGCGTCCCTGGCAGGCACCGGCCTCTTCCGGGCCTTTGCCTGTGCTTTTTTTTGCTCCTGTTCTCTGGGCCCCCTCTCCCAGGGCTTTTCCACAACCCTCCGCCTTGGGTAGGAGTTCACTTCCTTGCGCAACACTCCCTCAACCCGCTGAGGAAGTGGTATCTTCTACATCTCCTCTGTGTGTGTATGTGTAACATCGATGTGCGTATTTGCTGAGCCTAGACCTGTATGTAGGTGGTAGGTGCGAGATGTGCAAAACTTAAACTTGCTGGCGGAGAATTCAAGCAAACCTCATTGACCACGACCACTTCCTCTCAACGAGGCTAACTAACACGGCTGCCACTGGGAGCACAAAACCGTTAACCAGCCGACTGCCCTTCCCTGGCCTGCGTATCCTGAGGGAGGAACGCTGGCACTTGAAGTTTGCATAAAAACACAAAGCCCTGGGAAGGACCCTTGCACTTCGGGGACAAACGCTCCCTTGCATGTTATACGTAAAAAATTAATTCCAATACAAAGCGCGGCTTCTGGGTCCACCTGGCGGCGGCAGACAGTGGCGAGGTTTCACCAGCTTACCTTGGCTTTCTTGTCGTCGCTTCCAGTCCCGTCCTTGCCTTTACTGACCATGCGAGCTGATAAAACACAGAACGAGAATGTCCGTTACGCCAGGGGCACAGCTCCTGGCAGGAGCAGCAGCGCGAGGCTGACTCGGTAGGCGAGTGCCAGCTGGCCTCCTGGAAACCCACTGATCTTTCCCCTTGATCTGTTAGGTCCCTTATTGTTTGTATCAACACAGCACACTGCGGTCATTGCTTGGAGCACCCTGGTGAGGGGCAGCAGGCTGGCCAAGGGTGGGGACATGCAGAGGGGACGCAGAAGGGAGTGTCTCTGGGACACGTTGGTGCAGGGAAGGCGGGCTCTCCCACAGGCTCCCTTCCTGTCCTTGCTTGGGTCAGCCTCCCGCAGCTGGGGTCAGCTCCTCTCCAAAGACGGGCCCTTGAATGTCTCAGGGCCACCAATGGGGCAGCTCAGCCAGGCTCTGGCCCCTGCTGGACCCCTGCTCATGCAGTCACTGAAGGGTCAGGGTGAGTACATTGTTTTCCCGAGCTGACCCCTTGCTAATTGGGTGGCTTTGGACACCAGCCCCAGGGGTTCTCCAAGAAGCCCAGCCCTTGGTGGTCTTCTCACCACTGGTAGGGCTTCCCAAGGGGCCAATCCTTGCCATTTCCCCCAAATTAGCAATAAACTGGTTACCAGCAAACACCCTACAGATAACCTCTGATTTTATGCCTAGACAAACTGTTGACTGCTTTTGTGTCTAAAAAGCCATCCCTCTTGGTGAATGAAACCCATCCACTTGTCTACCAGTGTCACCTCTACCTCACCCTCTCCACCGGTGACTGGCGACTGGATTTTTAGAGTGACCATCACTGACGATATAGTCTAGAGGTTTTCAAGATGTGCTGTGGAGAATCAGCAGGAAGGGCTATTAAAGACAGATCCCTGAACCTACCCTCAGGCTCTCTAAGCCTAAGGCAGGGCCCAGGAATCTGCATTTTGATAAGGGCCCTGAGTGGACCTGGTTCACGTCCTTTGCCCAAATGAACCATCATGCATGTCAACCAAAATGTCTGTTAGATTAGCACTCCCCAAGTTGGGGTCCTGAACAGGCCCTCTTCCTGGAGATGTAAGCAGGTGTGCAGTCAAATATGAAGGGCTCAGGATCTCTCAATTTAACTTTGTTTAGCCTGGGTGTTGCTTTTTTTTTTTCCCTAAACATATCAGACCATGGAACTTTGTTTCCCCTGGACACACCTATCAACATCCAGTGGACCAGGATTCAATAAAACTCTATAGTCAGGAAACAGTGTTATCTGTCAAGCCATAGTTATTTGTCCCCTCCTATCTTGGAACTTCAAGTATTTTAAAAACAGGACATAGGATTTTTTTCTGTTTTAAAATTTAAATATAAGGCCCTGGCTGGTGGCACAGTGGATAAGGTGCCGGCCTGTGAACCCAAAGGTTGCTGGTTCCATTCGCAGCCAGGGCAACACAACCAGGTTGCAAGCCAGCTCCATAGCTGGAGGCAGGTGAAAGGCAACCATACATGGATGTCTCTCTCCCTGTCTGCCTTTCTCCCTTGCCCTCTTTCTGAAAAACAATAAATAAAATCTTCAAAAAAGTTTAAATATAGTTTCCATTGTTGATAATATTTCCAAGTTTCTTGACAAGTAGGCTCTCATCAAAATTTGACAAGTGTTCAATTTTTAAGGAGCACCCATCTCTGAACCCTGACAATAATTCTAAGATGCTGAGTCCTAAATGCACGGATGATGCACCTGGCTTGTGGCCATGAAGCCCCCTCTGGGATGTAAACTGTCTCCTTGACAGGACAGGGACCTTGACCCTTGACCCTTGGCAATTGCCCCTCCCACCTCTCCAGTCCCCAAAGGGCCACTGGGTCTTGCTTCCCAGGGCTGAGGAGGGGCCTGACTGGGATCCTATAACCCTGACACAGAGTCTGCCAAGGGGAGGGGGGGTTCCCTGAGCAGGAAGATTGTTCTCACTGTCCCTCCTGCCACAAGGCCGGGCTGCTGAGGGTGGTGGGTGGCTTGGCCAAAGGCTCAGCATGGTCATGCCACCTCCAAATGCTCGAGTGTGGTCGGCTGCGTGCTCTGTGCTGTCCACTGACACGAGCAGCAGAAGACAGGCTTGTGCCCTCTGTCCCTGGGCTAGGAGGGTACACGCACTCCAGAACCTTCTGGAAGTCACTATGTGTACAGGGAAGACCCGCCTGGATTCTGAACCTGGATTGGCCACTTAGTACTCAGGAAACTTCAGCAAGTTACTTGAACTCTTTGAGTCTGTTTCCCCGTCTGCAAAGTGGGGCTAATGACACACCCTTGGGAGGGTTGGGAGGGTTCTGGACTATGAATTTAAGGCACACAGTAGGCCCTCAAAAGTAGGAGCATCAGCCTCTCTGGAGTGTAGCCCACCAGCCAATTTCCCGTGGGCTGATGGACCACCCTGGGTAAAGCAAGTGGACAGAAAAATGAACAGGACAGAAAGCGCGGGGCGGGGTAGGGTGAGACATGCAGAATGGCAGGCAGGCACCAGAGGAGCGTGTGCACCCAGCGCCCTGGGGTGGGAGGCGGCCGCTGGATGGTGAGCAGCAGCATCCAGGTGGTCAGTTCCGTGGCTTCGCCTGGAGCCGTGGAAGCGGTGGGAGTCAAAGGGGCCAGAAGCTCAGTAGCAGTGCCCGCAGCCTGGGTGGCACACGGGGTCACCAGGAAGATGGGAAGGAGCTCTACGCACAGACCTTTGAGTTGAGGGACCCGGCTGATGGGCTTCCCTGGCAGACCAGCTGCAGGCTGCTTTTCAGATTGTTCTGGAAGGTCAGTCTTTTTAGTGTCCTCTCCTTCAGAGGGGCTCGGGGGCTCTCCATCCTCTCTAGGGGTCCCTGGTAGTGCAGCCCCTTCCAGATCCACCTCTGAATCTGTCTGTTGCTTCGGCGCATGGGCTTTGATTTCCACGTGGAAGGAGAACTCAGGGGGCGTGGCCTGGCCTTCGGCTGCAGGGGGCCCTGCGTGGGGCCTGTCGGGCTCTGGGACCGGGGGCTCCGTGGAAACTTTGGAGAGGAAATCGACAGGGAGGGGGATGGCACCCTGAGCTGGGAAACCAGGGGTGCCAGTGGCTTCTCTGGAAACTGTCTCAGGGGGTGGCCCGCCTCGGGTTGGGGAGCTCTGTGGACTCGGGGAGACCTGGGAGGGAGGGGAGTCCTGGGGCAAGGATTCGTCAATGTCTCGGTCTTCATCGACCAGCCTCTCTTTGCCCTGGTCCCCCTTCAGAGGCGGCCCCTCCTGGGGCAGGGCTCCCCAAAGCTGGTGCTCTAGCAGCCCCAGGCCATGGCAACTTCCCTTTGTGTCCTCAGCTTCTGTCCCCAAAGGCTGGAATGTGGCTTCTTTGGGGCCTTCCGGCAGGATTGGAACCCTGGGTATGTGGGGCGGGCGCTGGAGGGTCAGACTCAAGGTCCTCGGGCCCAAGGTCTCCTCTCCATGATACCCCGGCTCCCCGAGGACATGTTCCTGGGTGTCCTCCGCACTGCCAGGCTCTGCCGGCACGTGTCCAGGGGAGGTGGGCTTCGGAAACGCCAGATCCCCCTCGGCCAGGGCCCCTTGTTTTGGTCCCCACTCCTGGCGGGGCTGCTGAAGGCCTGCTGTTGGAGGAGGCGGTTGGCAGATGGCATGATGCTGAGCACGATGAGTGGCTAGGACGGCACCTCCGGGCTGTTTCTCCCCCAGAGGCAGCATGGCGACCCCAGAAGCTTCTCCGCCGAGGCTGGGCTGAGCCTGAGAGCTAAGCCCACAGGCCGGCAGCCTCTCGGGCACCTCCCGCCGCGCAGCGGGAGCTCTCAACTCCTCTGGGTTTGAAGAGGCAGCGGGGCAAGAGGTTAGCAAGGGTTCACTGGTTGTGTAAGAGGGAACACATTTATTTCTTGAAATAAAAGGACACTTACTTGAACAACATGGTAAACCTGCACGCTCCGCGCTCACCCAGGTAGCTTTTGTTTGCTCAGAAGGAAAGCTGTCTTGGTCTACCTGCCTCCCACGTGGGATGACCCTGGGCGGGCACCTCCCCTCTGCCAGCCTCAGTTTCCTCATCTTGGGCCTGGTGACCTCCCGGCCCCACCTAGCGCTGGTGTCATTTGTCAGCCCGTGGCAGCTCTGGTGGACTCCGAGCCTGCCTGCCATGCAGGGCTGCTGGCCCTCCTGCGGCTCCTCAGGGTGCCCTGAGGTGCTGGCCTCGGAATTCAACCTGGCTTGGGTGCCGGGAGGATCCCTTTTCCAAATGAGACCATCAGGGGCCAACACACCAACCCTGCCTCAGCCTGTGCCCTGCTAGATACAGAAAATCTAAAACTGGTCATTGTCAGGGCTCGAGTCTTCACGAATGCACCTGCCATAAGAGTCCTAGAAACAAACACAATTTGGGTTTATCCAGGTCCTGGGCCTTGAACGGGCCTTTTGCAAAAGGGGCAGGTAGATCACTGCAGGAGTGACCTGCCTGGCCAGGTCGCTGGCCCACGGGGACCACTGCTGTCACCTGGACACACAGTTGGCTGCGTGCCAACCTATTTGACAAGGGGAACAATTCAGTTTTTTTCCAGTTTGTGCATGGGAGACCTTAAAGTATCTGTATTAAGGACAGGAAAGTTATGCTCTTGGTTCTTTTTATGAACATTTTTTAGGAAAAGCTTCCAGCCCTTTGACAGTCCGACCTAGTCCCAACACAACAATCCATACAACCCTCAGGCCTCCTCTGAACAAAACCTAGAACCCCAAAGGGTTCAGGATGAGAAAGATTAGATGAGCAGAGGGAAGGAACATGAGAGAACGCATGTGTTTACACACATGTGCAGTTGTGGACGTATGGGTAACACGTGACTGTCTCCCGCTCCCCAGCCCAGCTGCTCACTGCTGAGGGGCCGAGCTGAGGTTCACTTTCGCCTCCCACCCTCACGCTGGGCCTCAGTCAAGTTCACGATCTCATTCAATCTCATTCTGTGTTCCTGGCATCCACCACGGTGCCTACACACAGTAGGCAACCAGTAAAGGAAACCTGCATGGATGAACTGATGTCAGGAAAATGTGCTGATTTCCACTTTTGCCAGAGTCTACAGGCACCTTACTCGGTTGGTGTCCAGGAAGAACCACTCCAACAGCAGAGACATAAGTAAAAAGGGCAGTAGGAAAGCCCCTGAGCAGGTGCCTCAGGCCCACGACTTCCTATCCTCCCTGCAGCCCAACAGACCAGAAGCATTGGGGGGCTGCTGGCCATTGCACACTCCTCACCCCACCCCATCCCCACCCAACAGGCCAGGTCTCCATCGCCTTCCGGAAGAAGCTTCCCTCCTAGAAATTGCTATTGATTGGGATGTTCCTGCACTCAGGTATATTGAAGGCTTGAAAAAAAAAACCTCATTAAAGAAAAAGGGGCCTCAAACACACGTAGTAAACATACCTTGAAACGTCAGTATGTAATTGTACAACTGATGGATGAGAGACCTAACAATGTAATCATATCCCTGGAGGAAGGAGCCAGACTGGGAGGATATTCTATTCAGTCCCCAGGATACTAGGAAGTGCTCAGTCAAGATGAACCAGAGTGATGGCCAGGGGTGGGGAGCCAAGGTCAACACTATCTGGGTGAGCAGTGCAATTGCTTCCGGAGTCCAGATAAACTGTACCCTCCTCATGACACAGAAGAAAGGCCTCCCCCCAACCTCGGGGTGAGTGGGACAGGGTGAAGGCCTCCCTCATCTTTCTCATGGGACGTTACACCCCCATCCTGAAACATCTTTCTGTCTCTTAGAACTTCCTGAACCCTGAGCTCAGGCCAGCAGAGGTTTTTCCTTCCGCAGCAGGGAAGAGCAAAGGAGAGATCCAACACCTCTGTTTACATGGCTCTTCTTAAATCTAAGTGTTTTACTATAAAACAGACTGCAAGCTTTGGGCAAGGGAGGTGTGTGTGTGGACCACCAGGGTGTGGGAGTTTCACAAGGTTTCACCGGCTGTGTGGACCAGCAGCCCCGTGGGAGGCATTAAACACTGGCTCAGGGGACAGGGGAGACACCTCTGTGTGTTCAGATGGGGTGCCGCCTTCCCCTCACAGCTGTTACCTTCTGTTCAGCTGTACATCTATGTGATTCTAGGCCACTGTCAGGAAAATGTAAAAATTCAGTTAGCACCACTGTCAAGTTTCTAGAAAAGCTGTTGCCCTGATAGCTTCATTGGGTGGAATATGTTTTAGGGTCATGTAGACACAAGCCTGCAATAATAACTTGTAGGAAAAAAAACTCAAATTCACTTCTTTTTTATGGAAGTAAATGCTCATTTCCAGAGGTTAGAGAAGCCTCTAGTGTTACCTCTGCTGAGAAAATCGTGACATAGAAGAAGCAGGAGGCAGGATTCTAGTTATTTAGCACACAGACCGAGATTCCCACGTAGGTTGATTGGAAACTCTTTGTAATCATAAGAATGAAAATGTGCTTTTCTGGGTCCTGTAAGAAGAGACACATCAACCCAACATGGGACAGTGACTCCTGCGGGCACGGGAGTGTGTGTGCTGGGCTCAAAACACCCTCCATGAGATACTCTTTCAGACAATTCCTAAAGCCAGAGGGCCCCAGAGGTGCTGCTAAACAGTGGCTAATCCCATGTCACTTCCTGGACAAAAGAACAGTGCCTTTTGCAATCTAAAAGCCATATGACAGTCAACTCTGAAGTTCATTTATATAGCAAATGATTAAAAAAACAAAACAAAACAAAACAAAAAACAGGCCCTGGCTGGATAAGGCGCTGGCCTGCCAACCCAAAGGTCACTGGTTCGAGTCCCCAGCCAGGGCACATAACCAGGTTGCAAGCCAGGACTCCAGCCAGGTCCATGGCTAGAGGCAGGTGAAAGTCAACCATACATTGATATTTCTCTACCTCTCTGCTCCCTTCCTTCCTCTTTCTCTGGAAATAATAAATAAAATCTTAAGCAAAAAACAAAAAACAACCCAGCTCACATTGCATCAGAGATCTCTATTTCCAAAGATAAACTTTCAGACTTAAAAATTAAGTTCTCAAAGCATTTTTGCTAAATGACTGTAGAAAGCTACTTTCCTTGAACACAGTGGTTCTGGTCCCTGAGTAGAAAATCATAGTAAGGTTTGAAGTTGGCTGAGAAGACAGCTGAGAAGAAATGGTTTGGCGGTGGTAACGGAGGAGGACTTGCTGCCGGGACAGACCAGGGGACACAGCCCTGCAGGGAGACTCTCCTGTCACCTGTTTGTTTCTGTTCTGTATTTATTCTCTTCTCTCGCCACCCCCAGACTGGACAAAGCCAGCTGTTTTTCAGAATTACACACCTTAGGAATGTTTCGGAAATAGTGTTAGGAAAAAGAAGTTAGAGCTCTTTCTGTACCCGAAGAGTCCATCTTTAATAAGTATCAAAATCTCCTGGGCCCGTGAATTAGGGCCCAGGACCCGAGTCTCAGCCTGAGTACTGCCTTCTCTGTCCCCCCAACCCCCAAGCCCTGCCAGGCGACCTGGCCACTGACCTTGAGTCACGTGTCCTGCAGCTTGGTCTTCCAGGCTGGGCATGTCCCCAATGCCTGCTTCTTCAGCTGGTTTTTGTGGCAGCGAATGAGGGAGATAAAGGCACAGACAGTTATTGTGTGCTACAAACAAAGCTCTCTGCAGCTTCTGGTATTTTTCTGAAAACATTAAAAAAAAAAAACAAAGGCACCTCTTACCAAGGGGCTGCACCTCTCTCTGACTCTGAAAATGTTATTGCTGGGGATGTTGATGAAAACAGTTCATTACCCAAAGCCCTCACCTCACAGGGGACCCCACTCCAATAGGAAAGGCCTTCTCCGCAGCGGGCCCAGTGCCCTGCGTGTCAGAGATGCACAGGATGGGTGAGGGGTCAGAGGAGCATGTCCGAGTGACTGCCAAAGTTCCAGGCCCAACTCGGGGCAAAGATACAGGGAAGGACAGCACATGGGCTATGGAGTCAGGCTGGGATTCACACCCAGGTGCTGTGATTTACTTAACACTGAATGTTTAGCAAAGCTCCTGGTGTATGGTAGGTACCCTGGACCTGTCTGGTTTTTCTCCCAACTACTGGGCAAACCCTTCAGTTGCATGTCCAGGGTAGGTGCTGTCTGGTTGGAGGGAGGCCAGCAGTGTTAGTGGGTAGCTTCCGAGTGTCCTGGGCTCCTGCCTAGGGAACCACGGCTCACCCCAAACAAAAAAGACAGAGGAAAGTTCCTGACCACATCATCAGTAGAACCAAAACCAATGAGCTTTAACCCAATGCCAGTTTCGGCATCGTCATAAACCAGGATGTTGCTACAGGACAGTGAATATAGCATCCAGAAGAAAAAGTCTATAAGGCCAGTTAGCTACACCTTCACAGGCACTGGCCAAATGACCCCAGTGACAGAGAGGCCACCACCTCTGAGAAATGCCTGTAAGTTGTTGGCTGGGCCACCAGTCTCTCCCCCTAGACCTGCAATGACTCAGTCTCTACACCTAAGACAGAAATGACAAGTTACCACCCTAGCTAGTGCAGGCTGCCACGGAGCGCATGGAGCAGGGAGAAGAAAGGCTCCCTGGGTCTCCAGACAGCTATGCAGTGACCTTGTAAACACCTCACCACTGCTGTCCCAGGGCGGCTGTGGTGAGAGTGGCAGGGGGCCAGTTTGTCAGCACAACCACCCTCTGGGCCCCACAGGTTGACACCGTGCTGCCCATGAGGTCTAATGGTGACAGCTCCACATCATTGGACAATGCAGTCCAGGAGGCACAGCTCCAAGCACCAGTTGGGTTTGAGTTTCAGGCGACGATAAGGAAGGAAAGCTCAGGGAGGAAGTGAGTCCAGCTACGTGGCATGGAGTCCTGGGCACAGAGAACAAGAGCAGGCGTGCCAGGGTGACATCATTGTGTGGCTCTGGGGAGTTGGCAGCTTTCTCTGGCCAATGCAGAGTCGTGACATCCTGGCCCCTGCACAGGTGGGAAATCAGAGGGTGCCCATAACTCTGGTGACCTCGAGCCAGCAAGGGAGGACTCAGAGAAGTCAGAGAGGGAGGGTGTGTGTCAGGGACTGGGCTGTCACATCACCACATGGCCTCTCTGTCTGTATCCTTGAAGCCCAATGGGCAAGGGTCCCGCCCTAGCAGGGCATGGATTCCCACGATGGGGTGACCGCACTGCACTCCCAAATGGATCTCAAATGGGAAGTTTTCACTGGAACACCACGATACAGCAGATGGGACAAGCCAAACTGAGGTGCTCACCTAAGGCACGTCCTATCAAAGGCAACAGCTGAAAAAGTGTCCCCAACTCAAAGCCCCCCCGCCCCGACCTCACTGAGAGGGGGTAAAGGCTGGAGAGGATGAGGGCAAAGAAAGTATTTTTGAGGAGGATTTCGTTGGATGTGGCCCCCTTCTCCATCTCAGTCCCAGTGAAGGGGGTTCAAGGTGCCACTTGGAGACACTTGGCCGTGTCCCTGATGGTTAGCAACAGAGGTGGACTGCACTCAGAACCCTACCTGGGAAAACTAGGGGAGGTGAGAGGCTAGTCTCATTTTTGTTAGGGGCGGGGGGAGCATGGCGGTGGCCCTGCTGACAGTGCAAACCACTGCTTGTGCAAAGAATGTCCTGATAGGGGCACAGGCAGTGACAGTGTGGGGACGCTATAGAGCCGGCCCTACAGGTCACCGTCAGGAGCAATCCAGCCTTAGCAGAGGTGAGGCTGGGGTGGATCTTCAGGCCCCAGGAGCCAGGAGAGAGGAAATGTCTGCCTGAATCAAGCGCACAGAGAGGGATAACTGGGCAGCAGGAGGGGCCCGGAAGAATTCAAAGAAGGTCCCATAGAGAAAGCGTCAACGTGAAACTATGTAGAGCATAGAACCAGCGACTCTTAGCAGTGCCAGCCCAGTAGGGACCTTCTGCCTCCCCGTCCTTTCCCCTCCCCAGTCCAAGGGGAGAGGCTGTAACCCTGAGGGAGCCTTCACCTTTATGCGGTGTGGACGTTCTAATTAGCATCTATAGACTATTTTTGTGATCAGTCCTTTTGATTATCTAGGAGGGATAGAAAGTGGGCAAGAGTTTCCATCACAGGCTGAGAAGAGCCTCCACGGGATAAGGTGTAAGAGACAAAAACCAAGTGATTCATGATCTCATCCCATGAGTGGGTCTTTGGCCTTCAAAAGATCTTCACTGTGCCCCTAGCTTGGGGCACAGTGGATAAGACACTGGCCTGTGAACCCAAAGGTCACTGGTTCGATTCCCAGCCAGGGCACATAACCAGGTTGCAAGCCAGGTCTCCAGCCAGGTCCACAGCTGGAGGCAGGTGAAAGGCAACCATCTCTGCCTCTCTCCCTTCCCCTCTCTCTGGAAATAATAAAAAATAAAATCTTTAAAATAAAAAAGATCTTCACTGTCAAAGATGAGGCCTGCCGGGCTTCCAGAACATTCCCCTCCACCCATCGTGGAAGACCAACTTTCAAAGCTAAAACTGCTCCACAGGGTCAGTGGGTGGTGCTTGGCTCCTCCATGGGCGTCCTCAGCACAAGGGGCAGGAGAAAGGCTATGGGTTCCCACCTGAGCACCATCTTTGGGAAGGAAAGGCTCCTGTCTGGGGACATTTCCCCACTCTCCACTGCTGGTGAAATCCTGTCCAGAATTCTTTGAATTTCTTGTCACGTACCCGCTCCAATCACCAACCTCAGGGTGGGACAGGAAGGAAGCAGAGGCAGGAGCTCCGGGCTATGCCACCCATTTCTTCAAGGCGCAGGCAGCCCTCTGGTGACTCTGGTGACCCCAAGTTCAGGGCTATTTCTGGTTGGTGCCTAGATGTCTGAGCCATTCCACATCATCCGTGTTGGGGACAGCCTTGTTCATGCCTGTTCTATGTGGATATGTTTGCAAAGGTAGTCACAGGACTGAATGTTAGATTGTATCGCTGAACTCCTCAGGGGTTGATCCACTTAAAAAAATCCTCCAAAGCTGTGGGTCAGCCATCTGGACCCGGCTGCACATTCGGCGCTTCTGGTGGCAACTTGCTCTCTGGAAGGTGACCCTGTCACCAGGCAGAGTCTGAGCAGGAGGGTGTATCTACCTCAGGGGTCTGCTATCAGCCTGCCCCAGAGACCCTAAGGCGCTGATGTACTGAGAGGAGGGAAAGGAGACGCTAGGAGGAATCAGGAGATCCCCTATGTCCGGGGAGGCTGGCAGGCAGCCAGGGAAGCAACAGGACAGACACCAAGGCATGAAGCTCAGAACACCCAAGAGTCCCTGAAGCCAGAGTCTGCCCACATTCCGGCCTCACACAGAGATGAGCATAACCCCACGCACACCCTGCCCACCAGCGGGTCAGCCGGGCACCTCGCCCCAGGGTCACCCTCACCTGTGGTTCCTTCTGGGATCTCCGGGTGGGGCTGAGCGGCTGCCTGCTCCCTGGGGGTGCCCCCATCCACTAAGGGTGCTGTCACATCTGGAAACCACTGAAAATCACCTTTGGGGGTCGGGGATGAGCCACGCCGAGCCCCTCACCTCGCGTTGTGTGCAGTGGTGCAGAGAGGAAAGCGGGAGGGACTCAGCCACATGCAGAAAAGCCCAGAGCCACCCTGCCTGGCATCTCCCCAGGAAGCACATTAACATTCTGCTCGAGTAGCATCAGCCCACGGGACACCCGGGCCATTTGCCAGGAAAGCCAGGGACAGCCCCCATGTAAATACAGCAGTGAGAGCCACTGCTGGGGAAGGTCCCGGAGATATTTAAAGAAATGTTGAAAATCAGATGACTGTTTACAGGTGTGTGATCCTTAAGGTGGTGCAGGAGAGGAACAGGGACAAAGGCGGGGCGGGAACTCTGGGGTTAGGGACCATGGCTTTGCCGTAAGGCTTCGGGCAAATCCTTTGTCCTCTTTGGGTCTCAGTTTCTTCATCTGCAAAATGGGACTATCATCTCCAGGGAGCCTCCAAGGTTTCCTACAGTTTGCCCTGTTCCCTTGAGCCCGTGACCCAGGGCTGAGAAGCAGTGTGCCCTGGGTGGGGGTGCTGTCCAGGGTCAGGTCCCTGCAACAGGCTGCATGTGGGTCCACCTTCAGCACAGCGAACAGAGGTGAAGACCCACCCCTGGGACTTGCTGTCAGTCTCCCATCAAGGTGAGCACTTCCAGACTGGCACTTGTGCCCACGCACTGCCCTGGCACACTACCAGGCCATTCTGGACAAACAGAAGGAGTTGTCAGTGCTGAAAGCCTTCCAAGAGCCCGAGTCAGGTTGGACAAAGGGAGTCCATTTTAATTACAGTCTCCCGGGGCAGGCGGAGCAGCTCGGCCCCCTCCCTGCAGGGTAGGAGCTGAAGCCTCGGGACCCACACATGTGCAGGGTCCAGAGTGCAGCGGGACTCGGTGGGGAGTCTTTCAGAGCAACGTTGCTGGAATGCTGAAAGCCATGACTCAGAAGGCTGGCATGGATCCTGGCATGAGTGTCCTCAGGGCTTTGGAGGGGAGGCAGAAACGTGCACAACTGTCCCAACAGGCTCAGCAGGTGCGTCTTGCACCACTGACTCGAAGGAGAGCAAAGTGTGTCTTCTCTTCACTAGAGGCTGAGCACCTCTTAAGTGGGGAAGGGCCAGGCCCACTACCTCCTCCCCAGAAGCACCTTCATACCAAGCAGCAGGCAGGCGCCTTCTGAACTCATCCAAAGGCAGGTGCCTGGGGAGACGCTGGGCCAGGTTCTTGTCCTGTGTGTGACACAGTGACGCCATTTACACAGTCATGGGCAGGGCCCGGAGAAGCGCCACCCTGTGGGGGAAGATGAAGGAGGTGCAGATACTACAGGCTGGTTGCTCCAAAGCCGTTCTCAATTCCCTTCTCTCCTGATTCCTCCCACTCCAGAGGCTGGAAAGCAAAATCCTGACGTCCCAGTCTCTGTTGCTGCCAGGGGTGGCTGTGGGACCCGGGTCTGACAAATGAGACCGAAGTGGAAGCCGGCTGGGTGGGGCTTGCAGGAAACTCCTACTTTCCTAATGCAAGGAGAACACTTTTGCTTTCAGGGCTCTTTTGGCCGCTTGGCTTTGTTACTTTCTTTCCGCTTTGAAGGCAAATGGGATGCCTGGAAGTGCAGCAGCTGTCTTCTAACCACGAGGCAATAATCCAACCATTAGAGACAGCCGAAGAAAAAGACAGAAAAGCATTGATGAAGCTGGGGACTGCCCAAGACCAGACGCATTGTTATGTGCGGCAACTACACCTCTTCATACATACTCGTATCCCACAGTTGGTTGGATTTTCCTTGACCCGCCGTCAAACTCAGCCTTGACTGACATAGCAGATGGGAAGCAAGAGAAGGTCAACATCAGGACCAAGGAGCACCTCAGAAAATACGTGAGAAGCTTTATAATAACCTGGATAACCAAATGTCTAGAAAAAACAGGCTGGAAGATGGTCTGAAACTAACATGGTGGCCAACATCCAGAGGCCCAGTGCTCGGAAAATGAAGGGCACTAATCCACGACCAGTCCCAAAGTGTGAGCTTGAGATACGCATGGACCTGCTCCGTCTCGCAGCCACACAGCTGCTCTGGGACCTGGTGGCTTAAGAAAGAGTGAGGCGGGAGGGGCTTCAGGAGGAGCATGAGGAGGGCAATCGTATGGAGCAGGGGCTCCGAGGGGTTGTGCGTGGGCCCCGCTTCGCCACAGACTCTCCAAGTGCGTCCGCCTCAAAGCACATTAGGAAGGTGGCCATGCCTGGCACTAGTGAGCAAGGCATTGAAGCTGGGCTTGGCTCCCCCCAAATTCTTGAGCCAAGAAAAGCACTGAGTGGGCACCTCTCTCAGCCACAGGGACAGGCAACAGCCAACACAGCCAGGAAGGGCGGCACGCATGGGCTCAAAGCATGGCTACGCGCAGCTGGCGCAGGGAAGGAGCTGGCTGAGTGAAGCAGTGAGGAGGAGCCCCACCTTCGGCTGTTGGGGTGCTCTTAGCATCAGAGGTTTCAGAGCCGGGTTCCTCGGATCCATCGTCGGCGGGGGTCCGCAGGGGAGCGTCTGGAACATACACAGTGAGCCCCTCAGGGTGGCCACCTCTCCCCAACCCCCTTTTAACTGCAGGAGGAACTTGGGAGCAGTGTCTTTTGGAGCCAAAATCACTCAGCACGGAACCCAGATGGATGGAACGTGGCCACATGATAAAACCACAAAGGGATCAATCCCACCCCCCAGCACACCAGGGAACCAGGCAAAGACACAGGCGATGAGGAGCTGTTCTTGGTGAGAGCAGATTGTGCCTTTTAATCCGCTATGGTTCCAGTTGAGGCGAGGTCCTCACCGACAACAGCAGCAGGTGCCGGAAATCTAAGCCACGTAAACCTCTGGGGCCTTGTCATTCCCTCCTGGAGAGGTTCATGGGCGCCCATTGCCATGAATTAATGACAAGCAGGAAACACCTGGAAAACGCTCAGGGATCCCACTCCTTTCTCTGAAAAGGAATTAGCTTAGGGCAGACACGGTGCCCGCTTCTAATGCCGGGGGATTGGCGTCTGGAGGTCAACCAGCATTCTTGCAATGATCTCCAAGTACTGATCAACCAGCCTTGAGTGATGACCGAAGTGCCAGCCCCAGGTACTTAAAAGGAAACTGCCCTTTCAGACTCTGAAGCCAAGGAAGCTCTGTGGCACTCTGTAGGAGCCTGGGTTGGGGGCAGCCTTGGAGTTGGTTTCGTGACAGGGACTGGTTCTGGGCATGAAGCATAACCCCAGGATGAAAAACCCCAGCCCTGCCCTGGCTGGTAGCACAGTGGATAAGGCGCCGGCCTGCGAACCCAAAGCTCGCAGGTTCGATTCCCCAGCCAGGGCACATAGCCAAGGTTGCAAACCAGGTCTCCAGTCAGGTCTGTGGCTGGAGGCAGGTGAAACGCAACCATACATTGATGTCTGTCTCCCTCTCTGCCTATCTCCCTTCCCTTCTTTCTAAAAATAATGAAATAAAATCTTAAAAACAAAACAAAACAAAACAAAAAAACCCAGCCCTGGCTTCGCCCATCCAGCCAAAGAAGGGCTAACTCTAAACTGCCTCAAACAGGCTTTGGGCAAACGACGAGGAAGCAGCATTTGGACAGTCATCACACACCAGTGACAGTCTGAGCACAGGTACAGGTGGGCGGGTGGGGCCTCCAGCACCCTTGCCCCAAATACGCAATTCTTGTCACTAGCATTATCCTTGTTAAATTTCCTGGTGGTCCAAAGGAAGAAGCAGCCCCTTCTGAATGTGTTCTCTAAAAATATAACAAGTTACCCCATTAACACCTTTTAATTCATTAGGGTGTCTCGTTTTATCATTTAACCAACGGTCACCCTCAGCAGCTCTTTGGCAGTATCCAGACCTTTTCCAACTTTCAGCACCCACTTAGATACTCTTTGTCCTCGTATTTCACCTGTGCTTTCTTGTCATTATTCAAGATAGTCTCTGTCACTTATCTAAAATGTTGCTAGCAAAGTGACACCTTCTGCCACGTGATACCCCTCCCCCTATAAAAATAACTTATTCTAAATCCTTAGTAGCAAGAATAAATGCGATGAGAACTATGGAGATCTTTTAGGTATTACCTGCTTGGCAAGTATATTCTCTGGGTGAGCAAACTATCTTCAAATGCTTTCCTTTCATAGTAGTGACAAAAAGGTTAGCAACTTGAAAGTTTTAAATAAGGCCCTGGCTGGCTCAGTGGATTGAGCACCAGCCTGTGAACCACAGGGCCACTGATTCGATTCTTGTTCAGGGCACATGCCTGGGTTTGCAGGCTAGGTTCCCAGTTGCGGACGCACAAGAGGCAACCACACATGGCTGTTTCTCTTCCTCTCTTTCTCCCTCCCTTCCACCCTCTCTAAAAATAAATAAACAATATTTTTTAAAAGTTGCAAATAAGTTGACCTTTAAACAACATGATTTGAACTATGTGGTTCCACTTACACGTGAATTTATTTTTAGTAAACACTAAATGCATTTTCTTTTATGATTTTCTTAACATGTTCTTTTCTCTAGCATTCTGGAAAGAATAAAGTATAAATACATATTATATATACAATATGTATTAATTGACTATTTATGTTACCGGTAAGGCTTATGGTCAACAGTAGGTTAAGTTTGTAGGGAGTCCAAAAGTTATATACATATTTTTGACGATGCAAGAGGTTGGCATCTCTCACCCCCAACTTGTTCAAGGGTTAGCTGTAGACTATAGGACATATCCATTTTAGCACAGAAAGTCTGATCATGTCTTATGTTAAAGACTTGAGGCCCTAGCTGATGGCACAGTAGATAAAGACACTGGCCTGTGAACCCAAAGGTCACTGGTTCCATTCCCAGCCAGCACACATAACCAGGTTGCAAGCCAGGTCTCCAGCCAGGTCTATAGCTGGAGGCAGGTGAAAGGCAACCATACATGGATGTCTCTCTCCCTTCCCCTCTACAAATAATAAAATTTAAAAAAAGCTTAAGTTGCTTTAGCAAACATGCTTTAGGCAACTCTGAGACACAACTTGACTCTGTAAACTGGTTCTTACTGAACAAATTGAATTTAGTTTCTCTTTAAAAATAAGGCTGGTGAAAACCACTTTTTCTTCTGGACTTTTAAGTGAATGAGCTTTTTACTTGAGTACAGTTTTAGGTTTGTAGTAGAACTGCAAAGACAATTCAGTGAGTATGCTATTGCACCCAGTTTTCCCAATTATTAACATCATCATTATGGTATGTGTGTTGCAACATCACCTATATTAACCTAATGTTTAAACCAGGCAACCCTAAATAGAGCTCCATTTCTCATTGGCAGAATTTATCTGGGATACAATTCAGCATGTGTGATTCTAAGTTGGATTCCATCCACAAGAGCTTAATAAAGAATATGATAACTGAAGTTCCACCAGGGCTCAACAGAAAGGGATGAGGGGCAAGGGGAGGACATGTGGGCTCAGGTCCTCAGGCGAGGGTGCTCTCAGGGCCCTGCTGCCCTCTGGGAGGAGCTGAAATTTAGCAGCTCAGGCTGGAGCCCAGCTGTGGCCTAGGGGAGGTTGGGATGCACATTTCTTGTTACCATGACACCAGGAGGGGAGTTCTAGGGCTGCTGGGAATCCACCTCCACTCCCCTCACCCAGAGCTTCTGGCTGGACAGCCTCTGAGCCCCCGGGAAACGTGCCCACTCTTCCTGCACCTCCTCCAACTTGGAGCCCACTTGCCTAAGTTCCAAGCTCCTCTGCCTCCTGTGTGTTCCCTGCCTAAACACAGACCGAGAAGCCAGCCTTGGAAACCATTGCTTCTTGTCCTCCCGGTGACCTGCCTCCTCCAGGGAACCCTCCTGGATACATGTACCTCAAAAGGCCCCTTCCCGCCTTGGCACTGCACAGCTTCCATTCTTGACCCCGCACCCCAGGCTGCAAAGTGTATTTTACTTAGAAAAAGTAGTTGTGCCCTTAGAAATGAGTCTGGAGGTCAGGGACAGAGTCCTCCGAACGCAAAGGCCAGCCTGGTGCTCCTGGTGGACATTGGGACCAGTATGTGGAGAAGAAAGGGCTGTGTGCCCCCTGAAATCAGTGGTCAGACAGTGAAGTGTATTCCTTTGGAAGGGGATAGGAGGCCAAGCCAACCTGGGCAAAAGACTGTGAAGTTGATGCAATATATTGATGCAGGTACAGCAGGCACCCCAGAGGTAAACAATTTGCCAAATAGGGCCCAGGCAGGCCTGTGCAGAAGAGAGAGAACGTGCATGGCCACGTGTTCTGCATGCTGGCGAATACTGGTTCATAGGTTAACAGGTGTGGCTAAGGCCCTGAGGGGCTCCCTGCGTTAACCAGCCTGACCAGCCGCTGTAGTCTCTGTCACACCGCATGCACTCGTGTGGCAAACTCCCCTTGGGAAAGGTACATTTTCAAGTCACGTTTTGAGTTATCTTGGCCCACTCAAAGGGTGAGGTTTCTCTTTATGGCTAATCTAACTCCATTAAGTGTTGAAAACGCCTTTAAAGGCCTGGTGCAAAGCCTTCCTGCCAGCCTTTTCCAAAGCCTGCAATTGCCGAGGCTCCGGGGCACAGCCACTAACCTTTCATGCCGTGGTCCGCGTCACCCCCGTGGTCTTGCAGCAGGGTGTAGTCCCCCTGAGAGGGCAGATCCTTCCTGTCCCCCAGCCCGTAGGTCCCAGCATGATCTTCCATCATGTTGAACTCCTGGCGGGGCTCAGCCATCCTGGTTCAAGGCCCACCTGGGAAAGGAAGATAGGAGGTTGAGGCTGGGACGCTGGGAGGAGGCCAAGCGTTTTCGGGCTGGGGTGGGGGACAGGGAGAGGAGGTGCCACCTCCTCTGCTGATGGCAGACATGTCTCCAGCTCTCCACTTCCCTCCCCATCAGCCAGACGTCTAGCCTCATCCTGAGTGCTGTATCCTTGCCAAAGTGTTATTTACATGTATGTGCCCTTTGAATTCACCAACATCGCATTAGTCCATATTCAAAAGCACCAGGCAGGCAGGTTCAGCGGGCTTGACCTGCTGTGCTCAGCAGTCTTTCTGCTTCATTAAAAAGCAAATGCTGCTGACGAAGACTTTAATGGCTTTTTTTTTTTTTTTTTAACGTAGAACCAAATAGGAGAGGGAAGGCATCAGCAGGCACTGCAGGTCAGGAAAAGGAGGCACAGAGAAGCACATGTTGTCCAAGCACATGTAATTAACTGACCAGCAGAACTACCTCTTGGCTGGTGTCCTGATGTCCCGGCTGCCAGTAGGGGGCGCCCTGGAGGTCAAAGCTGTGGCCTCCACTCCCCGCCCTGGCATGCACCAGGGCCTCAGCTGTGCCTTCTGAGGGTGGGCAAGGAGGTCCCTAGCAGGGCCCAGAGGAGGGGTGTGAGGCTTTGGAGCCAAACAGCAGCCTGCAGCCCCTTCCGTACAGAAGCCCCAGCCCAGAAGCTGCTTCGGCTCAACAAAGCCCAGTAGAAACGATATTTACTCATACTTTGTTCTCATCTTCCTGGAGAATATTTCTTTATGTTAAAAATAACTCACAAGTTTGAATTTCTGGACTTTTGAATATGCCACCTTGCTCTGGTTTGCTCGTGCCACTTTAGATTATTCCATTATTTTTCATTTTTATCTCTAATACTACAAAAAAATTTTATGCATTATTTTCAGAGAGAAGGGAAGGGAGGGAGGAAGAAAGAGAGAAGCATCAATGTAAGGTTGCCTTTTACCTGCCTCCAGCTATGGACCTGGCTGGAGACCTGGCTTGCAACCTGGTGAAGTGCCCTGAATGGGAATTGAACCAGCGACCTTTGGGTTCGCAGGCTGGCGCCAATCCACTGAGCCACACCAGCCAGGGTGTTATCTCTTAATTTTTGAGTCTCCTTTCTTTTATGTTGATACCTTCCTTTTAAATTACCTATTTATCTCATAGTATTTATTTTCTATTTTATGTTCATTTTCATCTTTGAAACTCCCCTGTTCGAATTGCTTTCAATTCCTCCCTTTAAACTTTTATAATTTTTGGTCTTCATTTTTAATTAGCAACAATTGCACCTCAGATGAACCTCAGACACTGCCACTGCACTAAGCTTTTCTGGTCTTTTTATGTCTTCAAAAAAAAGTCTCCACTGTCTGTTTTTATTTATTTTACATATATTTAGTACATGTACTTATTTGCTTCCATATATTTAAGTTATTTTACTTTTAATTTTTCACCCCAGACTTACATTAGCTTTTCATTTAATTAATGTTTTAACTTTTTTTGGAGATAAATTTAGACTTACAGGAAAGTTGTAAAAGTAGCCCTGTGGGTCATTTGGTCATTTTTAACTTTTTGAAATTCCTTTAACATATATCTCTCAATGTTATCTTCTATCTTGCTATCCTTGTAGGCTGCTTTTTTCTTTTATTCTTTCCTTTATATATTTGCAATTGTATAATGCATAATTTTAACCTAAGTTTAGCCATTTTTTCTTTATAATTTGTTAACACCTATCTCCTTATGTTTCTGTTTTCATTTCATGGACTTTTCTCAGTGGCAGACAGGAGCAGCCTAAGTGGGTCAGCTGTTGAGGGAAGAGCTGATAACACGCACTAGAGTGGGTGGGGCCTTTCTCCTTCCCTCTGTGGGCATCTAGCTCTCTAGTTTTGGTGATCAATTAATAATGTCTTCATGGGCCAGGTGTGGAGGGCACACCTGATGTCATCTGTCCTCTAAATAGGTTGAGTTGCAGAATGTTTTACAACCCACAATCTTGTCTCTACAGGTGTTGGGCAACTTACGTAAATGTACCTAGGGTGGACCCTTGACATAACTCTTCCAAGACTGACGGTGGTGGGACAGGTAGCTTCTGGCACTATGTTTATGAGATCTGTCCAGAAAAAGACCAGTTATTGTTAATATAAGGAAAACAGTTTGCACATCATTGTAACCTGGCAGCCAAGGAGACTGGACTGGAATGTGCATGTGTGAACAATGCCGACCTCACTGTACCAGTTAGTGGGGGCAGTAGATGCCCTTGAATGAGTGTGTGTACTGTGTGATCATTGCATTCAAAATGACTGAGCAAGTAGAGCAATAAATCTACATAAAATTTTGCATTAAACTTGAACATTCCTCTGTGGAAACTATTTGGATGACTCAGAAGGCCTCAGCTATGGGCAACTGGTGATTGGTAACTTCTTCATGACAACATGGCCATTCATGTGTCATGTCTTATACAGTTTTTTTTTTGCAAAACATTAAATCACCCAGGTGACTCAACCTCCCTGCAGCCCAGATTTGGTGCCCTGCGACTTCTTGCTTTTCCCAAAACTGAAGTCACCTTTGAGAGGGAAGAGATTTCAGACCATCGATAAGATTCAGGATAATACTACAGGGCAGTTGATGGCAACTGACAGAACTATGTGAGGTTCCAAGGTGTCTACTTTGGAGGGGACTGAGCCATCATTGTCATTGTCCTATGTACAATGTTTCTTATATCTTGTATCTTCAATAATTGTCTCTATTTTTCATAATACATGGCTGAATACCATCTGGACAGACTTTCTATACCAGCTGGCCACCTGCAGACCTATGTCCCCAGTTGGGAATGTGCCAGAGGCAACTGATTGCTGTATCTCTCACTCACTGATGTTTCTCTTTCTCTCTTCCCCTCTCTCTAAAAATGAATGAATAAAATCTATAATTTAAAAAAGATCGCCACTCTGGCTGGTGGCACAGTGAATAAGGGGCCGGCCTGAGAACCCAAAGGTCACTGGTTTGATTCCCCAGCCAGGGCACATAACCAGATTGCAAGCCAGGTCTCCAGCCAGGTCTGTAGCTGGAGGCAGGTGAAAGGCAAAAATACATTGCTGTCTCTTTCCCTGTCTGCCTCTCTCCCTTTCCCTCTCCCTAAAAATAATAAAATCTTTAAAAAAAAGATCACTAATATTAGTGATCTAATTCTTTGTATGTAGTGTAGCTGCAGCAGGAAGGCAGACATCGACGGGGACATGAATGAATGAGCATGGATGGCTGTGCCCAATTAAACTTTATACAGACACTGAAATTTGAAAGGCATATAATTTTCATGTGTCATGAAATACCACCTTTCTTTTTCTTTTTTCCTATCATTTGAAAATATAAAAGCCATTCTTAGTTCTTGGCCAGATTTAGCCTGTGGGTCATCGTTTACAGACTCCTGCTTTCAGCTTTTCCAGTAATTCTTCTCTCTTACCAGAGGAAAAAATCTGTAATGTAAGTCTTCGCAAGAATCATAATGCTTTTCGTCATTGCCTATGTTCTCAGTGTGGCTTTTTGCATTTGATGCTGGGTTTTCTTCAACTGCTTCTGGAGCTTTCCATAAAGTTTCAAGTCAGAAGCAGGGGAACTAAGGGTCATTCCTGGGGCTTGAGGCAGCAGCCCATTGTTTTGGGGACCTGGAACATGTGTCCATGGTGTAAGTCCTTCAGCTGCCAGGCTGCCTTGTCCGGCCCCACAGAGCAGACAACAGGGTGGTGTGTCTCAGTGCCCTGGCTTCTAGTGACCCCTCCCCTGCCCCAGCACCACCCTGCAGAGCTGGAGAAAGACACAGCAAGAGGAAGCTGAATGAATTACATGGGCTGCTGGAGAAATGAAATCATCCTTAAAAACACAGGCAGCTATTCACTATGCAAAATAAATGAACTGTGTGCTTCTCCAGGGCCAGCATTTTCCTCTGGGGGAGAAAGTGGACTGCCTGGGAAGAACTCCCTAAGCTGGAGGCTCACGTGCCAGCCCCGGACAGCCAGGTCCTTGGGTTCGTGGGTCTTCTGAGTCACGGAGAGCTGTTTCTTCAGCTAGACCGGGCTGGGCCACCAGCCGCATGCTAATGTTTTGGGACCCACAAGCCATGTTGGGAAAGACAAGTTCTTATCTGGAGCATCTCTGAGAGTCTATTTGACTTAGGCAGAAAACAGAACCCGGAAGGAGGATGTCCTCGGAGAGCACAATGAAGTCATTCTTAGGCGTTAGACAAACACTGAGTGAGCGAGTTCCATTGGGTACGACTGTTTGTGCCACTTATTGCTGCAGCCCCAGGGCCTGGTACACAGTCAGTGCCACATGGCCCCTGTCAAAAAAGGATTTTGCTCTGTGTGGGCACCCCACAGGCATGTCACCGGACCCTCACAGCAATCCTGTGGGGTAGCTACATCATTGTCATCAGCATAGGTATTAAGACTCCCATTGGAGAGATGAGGAATCTGGGAAGTGACTGGCCCAATGTCACACAGCTCACAAGAGGCAATGCCAGCATGCAAAGCACGTGTCCTCGGGGACACTCCTCTGCTCCTCATGGCTTGCTCTTCCATTCTGGACCATAAAATGCTCCCCAGCTTTCTGTCTGGCATAAGCAACGATGCAGAAGGAGCGCTGTCCAGGACTCACACCCTGAAGCTGTGTGACTAAGTCTCTTCTCTCAGCCTCCTTCATCCACAAAATGCCATACTCAGCAACCTCGGCGCTCCCTTCTTGCTGACAATTTATTCTATAGAAGTGGGTCCACTGGGCCTGTTTCTTCCAGTGTGGGAGGCCCTGGTGGTCATTCATGGGCTAGCAGGAGGTCTCTAGCTCAGGCCTGGGGGGACAGACAGGAGGCCCTGGCATCTCAGCCCTCTCCTTCCTTTCCCACCCCTCACTGATCCCTGGTGTCTTCCCCAAGAGGCAGGGCAGGGCAATTTCTCTGGAAGGCCCGGACAAAGAACATGCTAGCCAACTGAGAGCTGGCACAGCATACATCCTGGCCCTAAGACTTTCACGCCAAGACAGTAGACTGAAAACACACCCATAAGCTTGGCCCTGAGGTTGTCAAACATCCTAGATTAGACATGGTCATCACCTCCTGGCTCCCTGGAATCTAAGAGAGATATACGGATGGGAAAATAAACACACCAGGAGCTGTCTTCCTTTGTTTTCTTATTCTCCTAAAGCAACCAATTTCTCTCTCTTGCCCTCTGTCCTTTCTCTCTGATTTCTTACCTCCTGTTTCCCCAGGTAGTGACCTAGACACAGCAGGGTGGGAGGTAGGGAAGAGGTTTTGGGAGAGGCATAGAAGTTGACTTAAACCTGGAAACTAAAATGAGCCCTGTTTAGGGACCCTTGGGAAAGTACTGCATGCATCCTGACAAGAGAAAATGTGAGCCAGAGGCTCCTGGAGTCTGTCCCTGTCATTCCGTAACTGGGTAAACTGAGGCTCCTAGTGAGAAGAAGCTGCAAAATTGTTCTGGTGCCTTGCCCTACAGGGTCAAGTCACCAACCTTCCTATCCTTTCCCTCTAATTTTCTTACCCACAGCAATGCATTTTGGTAATGAGGAACTCAGGTTCCAGAAAGCTCCCACAGGGCAGCACTAAACACCCTTTGGGCAGTTTTGGAATATTAACAGCATCTGTTTATTTGAGCCCTGATGAACTCTAAGCCAGTCACAGGGGCTTCAGAAAGAGAGCATCTCTGTAATCCAACCACTCCATGAAAGGGATTATTGTTCTCCCTTTCTGGCTGAGGAAACAGGCTCAGAGAGGCTCAGTCACTTGCTGAGGGTCACACAGCTAGTGAGCCGCAGAGCAGATTTCCCAACTCTGGTCTTTTGATGCTAAAACCCGCCTCTATCTTACTGTATCACACCAGTGCCTTCCCAAACAAAGTTAAACAACCATAGTCCTGCTCATGCAGGATTTGGTGAAATGACCCTGCCCCCGCTGGAGTCAGAGGTAAGAAAATGCCCGCGTAGGGGGAAGTTTGGGGCCCTGGCTCACCAGGCTCCACGCTGGAGGCACTGCTCAAGTCCGCCCCGCTCCCCGCAGCCTCTGTGACTAAAACCAACGCTCCGCCAACTCGTCCCTCTGGTGGCAGCGCCAGGTGGGGCGCTTCGGGCCTGAGCCGCAGCCCTCGCTAGGGGGCAGCAGAGGCCCGGCCCGCCCGGCAGGCCACCTTCTCCCGGAGAAGCACCGGGACAGCTGCGGCGCCGCCCAGGGTGACTCAGCGCAATCACCGCCAACAGACCCTGCGGCGCTGTCTAGCTCACCCTTAGACCCCCTCAAGTTAAAAACCCAGCTGGAGTGCAGAGCAGATAACTGTACAACTTGGTGAATCTGCCGAAAACACCGCGCTGTGCACGTGAAAGGGTGAATGGGATGCTAGGCGCACAGCTCAATAAAGCTGTTGTTAAAAGACACCTTCACTGCATCCCTTCTAGGTAGCGGAACATCAAGAAGGGGTACATCTAGAGTCCAAAAATAGCCTTAACATGAACCTTTTTCTCTGAAATGATTTTTGGCTCCTGCATCCAACTCTCTTTGCCCCCCATTCCCCCCCCCCCACCCCCCATCTCTTGAGCTGAAGTGACGTCTGGGGCCACGGTCATTAGGAAAACCCTGTAGTCAGGGAGCAGGGGGCCAACTTGCACCTAAAGGAAGGGAAAGAGCCCCGAGGCTCTAAACCAACAGCCTTTCTTGAGGCTGGATCTTGGCAACTCTGATGGGCTCTCTTGGCTAACAGCTGGGCCCAGCAGTGGTGCGTGTACCTGTCTTCTCTCCCCCCACCCCCTCAGCTGGCACCCAGCGCAGGGGAGTCCTCAGTAAGACTTGCTGGAAGGAAGACAGCATGGCAGACCTCAGAGGAGGACTCAAGTGTGAACTTGTGGTCACATCACATCATGGTGTACCACAGAATGTACTGGAACCAAATCTGAATAATAATAATACTCAGATTTCAAGCAGAACTGCCAAATTAAGCAGAGAGAAGATAGAGGAGCCCACACAGAGGAAAGACTTAACTTTGGGGAGAAAAAACTGGAATGACCCTGGGCCTCTATCCAAAGAGAACAACCAGCAGTTGTACGGAAGCCTGGATGAAGGTTGCTGAAAGCAGACACGGTGTCTTATGGCTGATGTCAGCGGCTAACGTCCCATCGTAAGGAAACTCCCAGGTTGTGCCTGAGAGGACACTCTGGTTTGCAGCTTAAGGTTTCTGTTCTGATGTTTGCACTGAAGGCTTCTCTCCCGCTTTGTAAACACTGGTTACAGCCAAATTGCACGGTAACATCTGTTAGGGGGTCACTCAGGCTTGGGCGGCCTCTGTTTTCAGAACTATAGCCATTTTCCCTCTAGCCCCCTTCTGGGTAAGTTTTTGATGTTAGCCTTCAGGGAGGGCAGTGCTGTCCTGTGACACCCTGGTGGGCGGTGGAGGCAGGCTGCTGAGCCTCTGTCCTGTTCAGGGACCACCAATGTCCCTGGTCATCATGTTAATTCTGCCTGAGATAAAATCCCTGAACTCAGAGCACTAAAGGGACAAGGGAGAGTCTTCTCTGGTGTCAAAGCCAAGAAAAATTTGCTTTTCTTGGACAAAGCACTCTTAATCCTGAGAGAGAAAGGGTGTGTGTGTCGAGAGAATGTATTCTTGTATAAAACTGATTCATGCTCATTGTTTGAAAGTTCAGTAGAAAGCAAAATAACCACTTAACATTTTAGGGGCCTTTCCTGTGCACACCTCTCCTATGCACCTAATTTTCCTTGAACCAGTTGTTTTGCAGCCGACTTTATTCCCTGCATAACAGGCTGCTATTAACCAGCTTTATCTTAATTTCTGGCCGATCATCAGCGGGTATATAACTTGTTGTGTCTCTGCCCTCCAGATCTAACAGGCAGCAAATGATCTACAAATTAACACAACATTACACTCAAAATGTGCTGGGGAAGGGGCTCTTAAAGTCTCCCCCACCCCTGTTTTAGCCACCTATGATTTCCCCTTAACAAGAATAAATATTTCTGGCCCTGGCTGGTAGCACAGTGGATAAGGTGCCGGCCTGCGAACCCAAAGGTCGCAGGTTCGATTCCCCAGCCAGGGCACATAACCAGGTTGCAAACCAGGTCTCCAGTCAGGTCTGTGGCTGGAGGCAGGTGAAACGCAACCATACATTGATGTCTCTCTCCCTCTCTGCCTCTCTCCCTTCCCCTCCTTCTAAAAATAATAAATAAAATCTTTAAAAAAAAAAAGAATAAATATTTCTAGAGCTGGGCCCCATTCACACATTATATCTCATTTAATCCCTACAGTAATTATGTGAAGCAAGGAATATTAACGCGCAGACTTTGAATCTGCCGTCCAAGCCTTCAGTCTGACACTGGCCGGGTCTTTGGAGAACCTCACCCCCAGATCATGGAGCCCTAATGCAGGAGGAGCCACCCCAACTACACCTTTGCGAGGTGTATGGGCATCTCAGCACCAGCATGCAGTGGGGGAAACTGAGGCATGGGGAGGCAGAGGGACCTCATGGGGTGTAGAGGTAGTGGCAGAGCTGGGGGATAGTCTGGTGTTCGGTGATTCTCGGCTTAGCTCCTCTTAGGAATGGGGAGTCTTGTGAGTAAGCGCCGGAAATGACAGTGCAGCAGTGGAACGATGTCAGGGCCATGAGGACGCTGTATGGGGTGAGGAAATGCTCTTGGAAAAAAACAGAATTTCAACACAACTTCAGAACCAGATCTAATCCAGGTGTACAACTATCTGGACCAATGAACACTGACACATCAGAAGTTTGAATCGGCGAGAGACAGAAAATCAAAGCCAAGGGCACACATTTAGTGTCCGGGCCCCAAGAACGTATTTCAGGAAAAGCCCAGGCAGCCTCTGTTCATGGCAAAACATCTGTAATCCAATAGAAAGGCCTAGGCAGCACTGATGTCAGAAGCAGAAATCAGAGTTGCAGGCGGAAGGAAGGGAGAAGGAGCAGATGAAAGAGTACAAGCCTTCCAGAAAGAAGTATGGAGAATGTAGACACTAACAGGAAGTCAGAGTCTACTTGCAATAGGCAGTTTTTCACTTTTCCCAGCTCTAGCTGGGTACTCCGCCTGGTCCAGGCATCTGATGGTGAACGGGCCTTGGTCAGACCCGGATCTCAGCAGCGCTGGGGGTGAGGCCTCCCAGAGGCACCCTCGGGCCCCTGGCCAAAGAGCACCATGGGCTCTAGAAGCACCTGCTCCTCCATCGAGTTGCTACTGGGCTGAGTAATAGCACATAGGCTGCTGCCTTCTTAAGGCACTTTGAGAGCCGTGCAGGGCCTCACTCTCAGAACAGGGGCTGGGGAGGCACCCTCCATTCTGCCCTCTTCACTCTGTTCGATTTCCCGTGGGCCCAGGCTCCCTCATGAGGCAGGGACCCATGATCTGGAGGTGCCATATTTGCATGTGCCTCCACAGGTGCACTGAGAGACCGCTCACCCCCATTCCAAGGCTGTACCAAGTCCAGCCTTGTTAGCTGGATGAATGGCCAGACTCCCTGAGCCCTTGACTTCCAAGGTGTAGGAATCTGGCTCCAAATCTTCCTGGGGGACCCTTGTTCCTGGTCCAGATCTCTCCATGCATTTGGGTGGAAAGGATGTCTGGTGTGCAGTCCAAAGCCCTGAGTTCGAGGCCTCGTGCGGACCTCTCACTAGCTGGCTGATGCTGGGCTGTCGCTTGAACCTTAGATTCATCATTTGTAACATGGGTATGAGGATACCTGTCTCACAGGTTGGCTGTGAGGGTCACCGAGAAATGCACGCAACAGCACTTTAGAAGCTTCGATGTCTAGACTGATGTAAGGGAATGGTCTGTCATGACACGTGGGGAAAATGCCGGAAGATGGAAAAGAGGAGGCTTAACCTGAAGAGGTAAAATCAGGGGCCCAGACAGGTACCTTTGTGCCTCTTTCCCGAAAGAAGGGGATTAAGGGCGGGAAGAGGGGCGAGGCAGCTATGGGGCAGCCCAAGAAGAGAAATGAGGGGTCCTTCTGGGAAGGTCTTGAAAGTGCTGGTGCCCAGACAAAGCAATGGGCAAGTACAGACAGGGCGTGCAGGGATTTGGGGAGGGACAGGGTGCCCTGAAATGTTAACAAAGTCTCAGCTTGCTGGGGACATGCCCAGGCGCAGGGGGGTGGTTGGAGAGGCCGCAAGGAAGGGCCAGAATTGGGCCATGTCGTTTCATTAGCTGGGAATGACAGGAAGAAATGCAGGCAAGGGGAGAATTAGGAAGGAAAGGTGGTAGTGTTTAAGATGCTTTCATTTCTATTTTTTGAGTCTGAGGGCATCCTCTAGAGGACGTGGGTGTGGGGGGTGGCGGGAGTCGAGTGCTAATCAGCACTTGTCACTCAGTAATGAGCGACCTGAATGCTGCATGGGCGTGGGAGGATGGAAAAGAAACACAGTCCCGTAAGCACACTCAAGAAATGCCGCCCCACCAGGTTGCAAGCCAGATCTCCAGCCAAGTCAGTAGCTAGAGGCAGGTGAAAGGCAACCATACATTGATGTCTCTCTCCCTCTCTTCCTTTCTCCCTTCCCCTTTCTCTGAAAAGTAATAAATACAATCTTAAAAAAAAAAAATGCCACCCCCAGGCCTACCATCCCAAAGTCTCTCTTTGACAAAGGTGCCTGACACTTCTGCATGGTGGCATCAGGGTCAGATGGGATGGCCATGCATTTGGGGGCATGGGGGACATGCTCAGGCCAGGTTGCCTAGGTTCCACTCTGGATTCACTACGTACTTGCCCACTGATCTTGGGGACTCACTCTACCGCCCAGGGTCTCCATTGCCTTGTCCGTAAAATATAGGGATTAAATGAGTAAACGCAGGTCAAGTGCTTAGAACTGTTGTTGGCTCCCCATGAACACTACATACGTGTCTGCCATGGTTATTATCATGACAACCCTACCACCCATTCATTTAGCTAAACCTTTCTGTATCCTGTTGGTCTCTTCAGATTGAACAGCTTCTCAGGGCACAGACACCACCCGACCTTGGAGCCAATGACACGTGGTGTTCGTTGGCCTTCCCGAGGCAGCTGCTGGTCAGGCAGGGCAGATGGTGTACCCAGTGAGGTCATCCCCTGGTCCCGTGACGCCTGGAGACAGGGCCAAAACCGTGTCCCGGAGCACCCTGCGTGAAGCTGACCCCTTTGTACGGAGCGCACTGGCTGAGGGAGGGGAGGGGCCCACCCTGTACTGCCGAGTGAAAAGAGCAGTTTTAGGAACATGCACATACAGAATTTTTAGAGGAAGAAAATAACATACACAGGGTGTGTGCAGAACAGAAGCTTTCTCTGGGAAGGAAAGTAGCATTAGGAGATTTTTCTCTTGTTGATGTCTTCTTTTTTTGTTTTAGTAAACTTTTATAAACATGGGTTATAAAAGCAACAAATGCACCCCCATTTTGACAAAAAAACAAAAGACAAAAAAACACCCTTGTAACAAAGTCACAGACTTGTCCCACAGTGCGATGCTCCTTTCCTTCACAGTATGAATTGCCTGGACCACCACTGGCATGGCGGACAAGGTGGCCAAGGTACTTCATGTTGATTCTAGGCAGCCAGACCTCTCTGTGATCAGTCACAGAGGAGGCGGTTGCTTATGGTGACAATCTATCTGTGTGTGTGATTTTTCCTGGGACTATAGGAATACCACCTGAGTATCTGACGGGGGTGACACCTATGAAACCAGCGGGAGGGGGGGGGGGTTTGGATGGGAAAGGGGAACCAGACAATAGTGTACATGTCACGCAGAGATGCACTCTGCCATCGCAGACCCCTCTGCAATATGATTCTGTGTGATCTGGTGAGGGGTAGGGGTGTTGAAACACTACAGAGAGCTGCAGCTGTTGCAAAAAGAGACTAATTTTCTTTGCTAAATCTAAAAGCATGGAAGCCTTTGATCTCCCCAAGGCAAGGAGTCGGGGTGTCCCAAAGCTCAGGGTGTGCAGAGGCCGGGAGAGGCTCATTCATGCACTCACCCCATCATGGCAAAACAGGGGCACCACGCTCCCTCACTTCCACAGTATTCACTGTAGGGCTCCCTGAGCCCACCTCTGTGACGCAGGCTGGAAACTCCTGCATTCCTGACACATAACTAGGAGTCAACCGATCTCCCCCTCTGCCATCTCCCCTTCCCGCCACATTTCGTCCAGTCTTTACTGTTGTACCTGTCCCTTCCTACTCTAACTGAACCCCAGTAGTCTCCCTATTAGATTGTAAGCTCCTTGTGGGTAGAGGAACTTTTTTTATTTCTAAAAGAGTCAATTTTTAGAGAGAGGGGAAGGGAGGGAGAAAGGAAGAGAAACATCAATTTGAGGGACATGTGCTCTGAATGGAAATTGAACTGGCAACACTTTGGTTCGCAGGCTGGTGCCCAATCTACTGAGCCACACCAACCAGGGCAGGAGCTTCTTTTTAACCACTGTTAACAACTTTGCTACTTAGTGCCGCACTTGGTAAGGACCTGGTACACGACAGACCTTCACCAATGAAGGAACAAATGTTGCCTGAGCCACTCATACTTCAGCAAGTGACATGTGCTAACTGCCACGCTGTTACTTCCAGCCATGCTGGTTTCCCTACCAGGGAAGCCTTCTCTCCTTTTCCTCCCCTTTGTTTGGCTAACTGCAACTCAAGCTTCAGGCTTTATCAGCACAGTCATTGCTTCTAGAAGCCCCTCCTAATTGCCAGACTCCATCGCGTGCCTCACGAACACCGGTGGCAAGGTGCTGCAATTCTCCGGTTGCTTGTCCCTGGGACCGGGGTGTCAATGCCATGAGGTTTTGAGGACAGCATCGTGCCTTCAGCGCCTGGCCCCAGACCTGGCAGGAGGAAGGCCCCCATTCCCCCATCAATGCCGCTGGGCCAGTGCGTGGGTGGAGCCTAGAGACGTGTGGGATGGAAGAGAGGTAACAACATTAATCACTAACACTTTTCAAGCTCGGAGCTCATAGTCTATTTCAAAATGGACGGCCAGCCTGTTCTCTTGCGTGGGCCACTGCAGCTCCCTATGTCCTTGGGTGGCACACGTGGCTCTCGCAGCCTCCTGGGCGTCCAGGAGCACGCCTGGGATAAGCCTGAAACAGGAGCTGACATTGGGAGCTGTTTAGTGGTTGTAAATGATGCCACGGAGAGAGGACCTCCTTCCAACCAAAAGATAGAATCTGGTTCGTTAAGAGCAATGCTTGTGCTTCAAAGCCACGAATTCAGATACATCCATTAGTCTCTTCGATTAACGTCACTTTTAAATCAAAGCTGCTAAGCCCAGGCTGTAGGAAGCATCTATTAAGAGAGAGAAAAGTGGACTCTTAAGTGCGAGCCTCGCCAATCGCCACACGCTTGGTGGTGGCTTTGGGAGCTGATTCAGAGATGTCAGTGGTGTGATAAATAAAGTTTACAGCAGCTTTCTGTGCACCACATGCATTATTGATGTGCTCAGGGGCTGTGTATTGTGCCCGCACATGTGCACATCTGCCCTCCGGGCCTGAAGGTGCGCTCCCAGGATACCTGTGGGCAGGAGAGCGGGCCAGGCAGGAAGAGTGCGATGGAAATAGGACAGAGCCATCACACTGGCCTAGCCCTGCCTGAGCAGCTGAGGAGACCTCAGGGACCAGGGCAGTGAGCAGATTATGAGGAAGGCATATACCAGGCCCCCACCGGGGACCCAGAAAAAGGAGGAGCAGCTCTGGCCACTGGCCAGGGAGAGATGCAGGCAAACACCGAACGACAGAGGGACCATTTCTGAGCAGAGTGAGGCCATGGCCAACTCCATTTGTGGGATGCCGCCTACCCTGTGCTGCAGGGATGGACCATGTGCTCCCTGCCCTCTCAGGGGTCTGGTCTGAGAGGAGACAAAGGGATAAATTATTCCATGGCCACCGGTCAGAGGAGAGAAAGCAGACTGGCATGTGTGCCAAGAGTCCATGGTTTGGGGAGCTAAGTGTGGACTAGGCGCTGGGGTCAAAGGCTGAGCAGCCGAAAGGAATGGGGTAAAGATGGTGGAGGGGGCTCTGGGCACGCTGTGAAGAGAGGGCAGGCCTGGAGGGACAGGCTCCTTCCTCTAGGCAAGAGAGGTGCCATGACAGGGTCATTATCAGACCAACGGGTCATTGTTGGTGAAAGAGGTGAAAGCTGAGAGACCAGACCTCGGGGAGGAGCCCAGATCAGAGTGATGTAAAGCCAGGTGCCAGCTCAAAGCCCTGCGCCCATGTCAGGGGAGCAGCTCGCCCGCTAAGGAGCCGGAGCAGCCGATGGGCTCTCTCTGGGACAGTCCTGTTTGCTGGAAATGAACGAAGAAGGACAAGCATGCAGCCCGCAGGGTTGGCTCTGGGGCCCATGTTGGAACAGTTCATTCTTGCAGAGTCCAGATTCCTGCACCACCTCTGAGCTCTGAGGGGATGGGGTGGTAAGTGGACTGGCTCTGGCTGGGCGCCCACCTCTGACTGTCTTTCCAGGGTGACCCTTGGACCAGGAGCAGTGGCGGGTGACATAATTAAGATGTAGAGAGGCCCTGGCCAGAACTTCCTCATTAGAAAAGGCTACAACAGCCTTTTCTACAATGTCTTGTGAGATGAGTGAGGGGTGTGGGAAGGGAAGGAGGCGGGTGGCCGGGGTAGGAGGTTGAGGGAGGAGACAGCATCACAGCTCCCAAGAGGGGGATGCCCTGTTTCCTGAGGAAACGGCAAGGCCCCTTTGGAGAAACATTTCTCAGCACGCAATTAGCTGTCCAAGTCAGCAGACCCCACTGCAGTCAATTTTCAAATCCTGGGGCTGGGCTCTTGGACACAGTAGCCTTCCCCAGAGAGGGCTGCCCTGGACGGTAGCAGCCTCCCAGTCATGCTTGCGCTTTTCCAGCCAAAGAAGGACAAAAACACGTATGAGTATCCAAACAGCAGAGTTCCCTTTGCTTTTCACAATTATTAGCCTGTGGTGTTAACTAGCTGGTAGGAGCAGGGGTCCTTTTAAGAGGGGAAACTCAGAAAGGCCTTGGGCTCAGGGTCGACCTTCTGTCTGGTAAGGAAGGTACCCCACTTCGCAGGGGAGGCAACAGAGAGGCTAGGCAAGGCGCCCAAAGTCCCCCAGCTCCTCAGCAGCCAAGGAGTGTGAGCAGAGAGTTCCTTCGGCTGCAGCACCGTCTTGGGAAGCAGGTTTCTGTTTTCCAGGGAACTGATGACTTTCCATCAGCCTGGTTGTGTGCTCAAGTCCACCCTGCTCTTGTGCTGACTGCGACTCTAGCCAGGGGACACCAGCAAGCAATAGGCCAGTGACCAAAGAGCCAGCAGAATCCACACTGTCCTGAATGGCTGATGATTTCATGTGGGAAGTTGTCCCAGGAAAGTTTCTTTAAAACCCACAATATAAACTACTCTCTGAAAAAAAGAATAAACACGTACGCCATTTAGATTCAATATGTTCCAATGACCACTAATGATCATGGTTTAATGC
Organism: Noctilio leporinus; assembly: GCA_004026585.1. Lineage (NCBI taxonomy): Eukaryota > Metazoa > Chordata > Mammalia > Chiroptera > Noctilionidae > Noctilio > Noctilio leporinus. The sequence goes on along the minus strand of PVIW01001012.1, from coordinate 78,781 downwards.
CAAGTATAAATCATGAATGGAGGCCTCTTTCTGAATTCAGAATAAATCGATTGGAAGTGGCTGGAGGTGATATCGTGCCTCCTAAGGAAAACCTGCTAGATTTTAGTTCAAGCCCACTGTTCACTTCAACCTTCTCAAACCTAATGTTTTACTGCTTATCTGTTAATTATTTTTTTTTTTAAAGATTTTATTATTTTCAGAGAGAATGGCAGGGAGGGAGGAAGAGAGGGAGAGAGACATCAATGTATGGTTGCCTTTCACCTGCCTTCAGTTACAGACCTGGCTGGAGACCTGGCTTGCAACCTGGTTATGTGACCTGACTGGGAATCGAACCAGCAATCTTTTCTGTTACTTTTTTAAAGGAAGGAATATTACAGCAAAAATTCCATCAGAGAACATAAAGTGCAGAGACCTTGGGAGAGCCAGTCAGTTCTTGAACCCAGAGCCACTGCTTCCTGTCTGGAAAGAAGGTCAAGGGATCAGGGATCTAGCAAGCGGCCTGGTCTCCACCTGAACAAAATAGGCACCACCTCACTTTTCTCAGTCCTAGGAGAATTCCAGAGATGTCTCACACCCTCCCTTCAGCTCCATCAAGATAAGGTGCTGAATACAATGTGGGGACCAAGAGTGGGGAGGAGGGAGCCCCACAATAAGCAGCGAAGGGGTGGACTGTCCGTAGAGATCCAACAGCAATAATAAAAGAATGATAAGTCAGGCTGCTTTTTATGAGCATCACATGCCAGCAATGGTAAGCAAAGTCAGTGATAAAATACTTCCCCCTGAAAAGTATTTTCTTGGTCTGTTATAAACAATTGGTGCTGTTGAGTGTCAGTGCATACGTGAGGTTAGTGTTGTATTAATGTTTCCTTTAGCACTAAAAAATGTCCTCCAGTAAACCTTGTTTTCTCCGTGGAGGTTAAGAACCCCCAGTTACACGGTGGGCCCAAAGTATGTAGTGTTGGCTGCACCTGGTCACTTCAAGAGAAAGTTCTTAAGCAAGAAAACAAAGTGGCACATCAGTGATAGGATTTAGTAGTTGTTAAATTATAGGCAACCTTTGCCGATGTCTCACTTTTATTAAAGTTCACTTGTTAGTGACTGAACAATGACTTACATAAAATATTACATCAGGCTACAGCCAGGGAATCAAAACTCAGTAGATGTAAAAATTAGTAGATAGTTATGTTTTTTTAGTTGGTCTGAAGGTTGTAGGTGATTGTTAAGCGGATAGTTATGGGTTTTTTTTCTTTTTTTTTTTGTACTATAATATTTAATTTTATTTTAAAAATATTTTATTTATTGTTCTGGTTGGGTGTGGCTTAGTGTACTGAGCATCAGCCTGTGAACCAGAGGGTTGTCAGTTCGATTCCCTGTTCGGGCACATGGCTGGCAGTGCGAGAGTCAACCAACCGATGTTTCTCTTGCACATCAATGTTTCTCTCTTTCTCCCTCCCTCATGTGTGCCCTGAGTTGTTACTGAATCCGCAACCCTGGCATGTGCTCTGACCTGAAATCCAACCGGCAACCTTTCACTTTGTCCAACCAACTGAACTATATCAGTCAGGACTGACTTTTTAATTTTTTTAAATTGTGGAATAATTATATGTACTGAGTTCAAGAAAAGAAACATTTTATTATGAATGTTTCTTTTCTGGCCATTATTATAAACATTGCATTTCATGTTTCTGAAAATAACTTTGTCACATAAAGAAGGGGACTATTTGTTTGTTTGTTTGTTTGTTTTAAAGATTTTATTTTATTTTCAGAGAGAAGGGCAGGGAGGGAGGAAGAAAGGGAGAGAAGCATCAATGTATAGTTGCCCTTACTCTGCCTCCACCTACAGTCTTGGCTGGAGACCTGGCTTGCCACCTGGCCATGTGCCCTGGCTGGGAATCAAACCAGTGACCCTTGGGTTTGAGGGCCGGCGCCCATCCACCGAGCCACACCAGCCAGGGCAAGAAGGGGACTGTTAAATGACTGGTGTCAAATGGCTTGATGCCACGGTCCTATTAAGTGTCATATGAGCCAACCCCTTCAATAATCAGCTAGTTTGAATCATCACAGATCTGTAAGAAAATGAAGATGGGTTTACCCCTGACTAGCAATTTCCCTGTTGATGCCCATGATACTTTCTCCACCTACCTCCTCACATAGCAGCCACCATGACAATGAATTCTAGAATGTACAGCTCAGTGATGTGAAGGTTTGTAATGGCTTCTTAGGGCCAAGGATATGAAACACTTGCAGGGCCGACAGAGGGTGGTGCTTCTGGCAGGGTCTGGCCCCTGCCCAGCCAGGAAACCAGAGGCCAGTCCTCACAGCAGCCAGAGCGTGTGGTCCCTGCAGCCCTGACCTACTTCCAGTCAGGGGGACCTAGCAACAGTGACAAAGCAAAATGAAGCGAATCTGGAGTGAACTTGTGCTAGAAAAATCTGTTCAGTGTTCATCTTTTTCTAGGGATGGGAGGCAGGTAATATAGATAGGGGAAGAATTTAATCTTGGAAATTTAAAAATTAACCAATTAGTACAGTGGACAAGGCGCCAGCCCGGGAACCCAAAGGTCGCAGGTTCGATTCCCCAGCCAGGGCACATAACCAGGTTGCAAACCAGGTCTCCAGCCAGGTCTGTGGCTGGAGGCAGGTGAAAGGCAACCATACATGGATGTCTCTCTCCCTCTCTGCCTCTCTCCCTTCCCCTCTCTCTAAAAATAATGAAATAAAACCTTCTTAAAAAGTTCTTTTAAAAATAAATAAATAATTAATTAAAAATTAATCAGGGGTAGTGAAAAGAACAGAGGCTTTGGAGCCAAAATCTGGATTCAATCTCTGATTCTGCAATTTACCGGTTGTGTGATCTTGGGCAAGTGACTTAACCATTCTGAGCCTCAGTTTCCTTGCCCTTGTGAAGGCACCTAGTGAGGAGACACAGTCAACAATCAAGTGAGACAAGTGTCACAAGGAGAGGGCATAGGAGTTTGAGACAGGCACAAACTCCTGGGGGTTGGAGAACCCCTCCCTGAGGAAGGGGTGTTTCTGTTGAGACCTGAAGGATGAGTACAGCTAGCCAGATGAAGGGAAGGGGTGGAGAAGAACACTCCACACAGGGGGGTTAGCATATACAAAGGCCCCAAACTCAAAGATAACCCCTAAGGCTGGAAGACGAGGGAAGGTGTGGGTGCCAGATGTAGGAAACCACTGGCATTTGGGACTTGTTTGTTACTGCAGCATACACCTGACCTTGCTGACTAATACAGGCGGTTACAGTAGAAAAGTAGGGAGTGATGGGCACGTTAGGAGACAACAGAGGTTGCCAAAGTATTGGCAATGCTTTAAAACACACCTGGTTGGGAAGAGGAGGCAAGAGCTAGGGTGGCTGACTGAAAGGGGGGCACTTGTTTTGTTTTAAAGAAGGGAGCAATGTAAACCTCCTAAATACTGACAGGAATGAGTCAGGAGAGAAGAGGACAGAAACAGATGGGGAAAAGGAAAGCTAAGTGAGCTTCCCAAACAGAGAGAGAGGTGGAGGGTGGAGGGAAGGAATCAGGAGCAGGGCGGGAGATGGGGGTGGTGGTGCTAGCCCTAGCAGGCCCCCAAGTTTCCAGGAGAGAGGTGCACGGAGCGTACTCTGGCCAGAACAGGACAGTGCTGAACTAGCAGCTGAGAGGCCGGGGGCCTCCCACAGGGGTCAGGGAGCAAAGCACTTTGAACCTCAGGATCTGGACATTTGCTTTTTCTTTTCCAAGCTCCGAAATCTCAGTCGCAACAGGAAACAAGTTAAATTGTCAAATCATGTTGGTTATATTTCCAGCATTCCGGGGAGACCTCAGGGGTGGCTCGGAACTCCCCCACCCCCATTTTTTACTTTGATATTTTTCGAAGCTACAGAAAAGTTGCATGAATAATACTATTATACCTATATAATCTTCTAGATTTATCAATCAGTCACATTTGTAACATTAGTTTTCTCTATAGGTATATAATTATATATCATTTTAAACTTAATACTTTTTAGTATAAAAGCAATATATGTACATGTGATTAAGTATAGGAAAGTATAAAGAAGTACTTACCTATAATCCTGTCACCAGACACATCACTATTAATATTTTCATACATGTATTTCCTTTTTTTTTCTATGTATTTTTAAGAACATTTTACTTATTTTTAGAAAGAGGGGAAGGGAGGGAGAAAGGGAGAGAAATATCCATGGGCGAGAAAATTGGTTACCTCTCGCACACCCCCAACTGGGGACCTGGCCTGCAACCCAGGAATGTGCCCTGACTGGGAAGTGAACTAGTAACTAACCCTTGGGTTTGCAGTCTAGCACTCAGTCCACTGGGCCGTACCAGCCAGGGCTCCTATGCATTTTTAAACACAGTCAAGGTTATACTGAATATGTCATTTGTACCATGTTCTCTATTATGTCAGGACTGTTTATTCAAGTCATTGGAATTCCATTTTCTAACAGCTACACACTATTCCACACGACCATCACCCAGAGATTGGACATGTAGCCTGCCTGAGATTTCCTATCACAAACACTATTTGGAGGTACATCCTAATGTATATATTCAGTTCAGGTTTCTAATAGTTTCCTTTGCAAAATTCCTAAAAGTGAAATTCTAGGTTAAAGTGTAACATTTTTTTAAAAAGATTTTATTTATTATTTTTTAGAGAGGGGAAGGGAGAGAGGCAGAGAGGGAGAGAAACATCAATGTATGGTTGCCTTTCACCTGCCTCCAGCTACGGACCTGGCTGGAGACCTGGCTTGCAACCTGGTTATGTGCCCTGGCTGGGAATCGAACCAGTGACCATTGGGTTCGCAGGCCGGCACCCATCCACTGAGCCACCAGCCAGGGATTTTTTTTTTAAAGATTTTATTTGGGTAATAACAGTTTTAAGCTCCTCTCAACATCCTGCCAAACTGCTTCCTGGAAATTTGTCGGAACTTGAGTCCCACAAGCCTCGTACGTATAGGAGCAGACTTATGCAGACACTGTGGCTGACCTGGGGGGTTGGGCCCGAAGGACACAGACAGAGAAAGTGGCTCCAGAGGGGAGAACCCATCACAAATCACCTTTCACAGTGGAAACCAGGAGAGGGAGAAACCCTCGTTTCCCAGGGCCTCCCGTTCTGCCCGGTCCAAGGCAGCACTTGAAAAATGGATGCTGCAGGACTACACACATCCACAAACGTGCGTTTCTGTGTTCCTATCACGTGCCCAACACAAGAGACAAGGAGAGGGAAGGAAAGGAAAAAGCAAGGGAGCATGGGTTGAAATGTGCCAACAGGCATGCAGGACTCAAAACTGGAATCAAGTCACCCTGTGTTCCGCACGGCAAGTTTTCTTAGTCCCAACCTAATTCCACCCCCAAAGGCAGGCAGTTGAGATGCTGGAGGAAGAGTCAGGTGAAGTAAATGCCCCTCCCGAGCTTTACCCAGGAACGGGGAGCAGCGGAAAGGAGGAGACAGCAGGGCCCCTCATGCTGCTTCCCTGCCAGGAGGCAGCAGACAAAGAAGGGGCCTGGGCTGCAGAGGTGAAAGGCAGCGCCCTGCCTCAGGGAAGGTGCCGCCCCTGCCTTGGGGTGCCTTTCCGCAGGGACGCCTTTCCATGAGCAACAGCTGGTTGTCCAAATGGGCAGGAGCAGCCCCTTTTGGCTGAGATGGGCCGAGCCGGGCCAGTGGAGAGCCAGTGGGCACACACAGACAGACGTCCCTGCACGATGAGACATGTATCAGGCCCCACGAGCCCCAGCACCTGCATGGCCAGGGAGGGCAGGTGTGACATCACAGAGTTAAAAAGCCAGGCCTGTGAAGTTGCAGAATTATGCTGCCTATCTCCTGCTTTTGGCACTGTTTTTTTGGGTCTTCTGTGACTTCGAAAAAAGTGATGGATAATATCCATTCAATAGAAGAAAAAAAGTGATGGATGGGCAAGCATGTGATGGAAGAACAGGAAGCTGGGAAGTGCTCTTCTGCTCCCCAGGACCCTTGCTAATGCCAAACAAAGGAGCTTCAGAGCCGCTGGTCCCTTAAACTCATGTGCATTGAAGTGGGCTTGGGAGGCTGCAGACTTTGAACACTGGAGGGGGGTGATGAGGAGAGGAAGCTGTGTCTTGGTTTCCCCATCTTGGTCTAGGGTTGCTCTCTCCCCTTGGTGCAGATCTGCTGGGGCCTGTCTCACATTCGTCAAGCAGAGCTACAGTTAGGTTCCAAAGGAGACAAGACTTGGGGGTGAAATGCAAACCGACGGGCTTGTGAAATCCACCAAGAAGGTAGTTAAGGCTCTTTTCTTTTAAACCCAAACACTTAACTAGCACTTGGTATCTGCAGGGCTCTTATCTAAACATTTAAAAATGTTGGTTCATGTAATTCTCTCCACAACCCTGTGAGGTGGGGACGATCACTGTCCCGATTTTACACACGAGGAAAGCCACGCACGGAGTCTGAGCAACCTGCCCAAGTTCCCACCGCTAGGTCACGGCCAAACTGCGATTTGAACCCAGGTGCCTGTTGTCTACGCAGTGTGTGCGTGAAGCCACACTGTCAATGACAGTAGGACAAGTTGCCTCAAGTTTGTAGGTCAAGGGCCAAGCAACGGTGACATTGGCTGAGCCAGTGAAGGGCTGTAGTCTCATCATGTGCTGCAGAGATGAGAAAGACTTTGATGAGCTTTTATGGGAAGAACCCCGAAGTCCACAGAGCCCTGAGGGTTGGCTGGCTGGTTCCGGGCATTCCCTATTGCCCACCAGTAAATCCGGGATGGCCGGATCGTGGCAGGCTACATCTCCCTGGGCATCGTCATGGGCCCTTGAATCAGGAGTAAATTCTATGGGGCTCTGGAGCAAAAGCAGCCACGGAACAGCCACTGTTGACCTGGTGATGCCCAGACCGAGGTGTAGGCATTCCCTGCCCTATGCTCCCCTGAAACCTCACCCAGACCCTGCACCCCTTTTTCCTGCTACCACATCTAGTTCTCTGATTCTCAGAGGCTCTTGGAAGGTGGGGATTGTCTCCTTCACACCTGAATGCTTAGCATCTGGTAACACCAAACATGCAGAAGGGAGAGGGAAAGACTTGCCTGCTCCTAGCCAGGACTTCCACACATGCCGCCTTGCCTGATCCTTACAACACCCCTTCCAGGAGGGTGGACGACCCCCAGTTTGTAGGTAAGGACACACAGAGGCTCCAAGAGGTAAAGAGACTTGGCTCAAGGGCGCCTAGCTGAGTGGCAGAATGGGGTTCGGGATGAATCCTGGCTCTAGGTTCCATCCCTCCGCGCATGGCTCGCCGGAGATGCTGGTTAGCCACAGTCTCTCTGACTTGCCCTTTACTGACTCCTTTGATCATTTTTGCTTGACTTGGGTGCAATTCAGGACTGAGGTCAGCTAACCCCTTCTTTGTTTCTGGCCCCAGAAACAAAGGCAAGTTCTGGGGAATCCAGTCCCAACATCAGCCCGTCTTGGGGCCATGTTCCCATCCTGTTCTCAGTGAGAAACCCTGACTCATGATAGAGGAGAGAAGGTTTCAGGTAACACCTGTCTTAGGTGTCCTCTCTTTTAAGAGAATCTTCGTGTGCCAAGACCCCGCCACATAACATAATACGTTTACTGTGCATATAAACCTCACTTAAAAACCTATGTGTGTGTTTCTTCCCTAGAGTCAGGCCCAGGACTGATTGGGTCCCAAGGAGCCTGATGCCTGGCACATCGCAGGCATTCAGCTGGGCATTCTGGGCCTTCTCAAACTTTAAGGCATAACTTGTTTGAACACTTTGGCCAGGCACTTTTATAAGATATCCCTAGTGAAAAGAGGGTGACCAGCAGCATCAGACAAAAGGATCCCTCAAAGAGCAAAATGTCAGGAGGGCCTGCGGCACAAGGTCAGAGTCTCCAGGAGTCAGCCAGTGCAGACAGCTAGAGGACGGGCCGTGAGTCAGAAACATTCGCCATGGGCTCAGGTGCTTGAATCTCCCCAGTGGGAAGCGCCCAGCACCTGCACCTTCCTTCAGGTAGAACGGCACCGGAAGACCCCAAGGACACACCACACCACCCTCCCCCAAGCCTTCAAAATCCCCCACCTCGGGAAGTTCTTCCAGCTGGCCAGCTTGGCTTCTTCCTCCAGGCAGAGTTTAAATCAGACAAATGGTCCACGAGCATCGTACTGAGTTTTAAAGTTTCTAAATGAGCAATGCACTCTTGAAGATAGGGATATTTAACCAACGCGCAATTTTTGACTTATCTTGAAAAGCTGGGATAATCCGGCCATGCTGGGTCCACACTGCCACAAGACATAATTGCAGGTGGGGGTCCTCCCAGCACCACTGCTTGGTGACATGATGCCTGTTTTGGCTGTCAGCATCTTGCCCAAGCAATTTATTGTCACCCATTTAACTAAGCAACCCTAGAACCCCACAGCTGTCCCTCCAGCCTGGGGACCCCAGGCCAGGTGCTTCTTCCTGGAGCACCGTCCTGACTGGTGAGGCGAGGAGGGGCTGTGCCCTCTGCGTTCCCTCTGCAGCCGGCTGGTGTGCCTCCGGAAAGCTAAGTAGCCTCCATACTCCGACCCCGTTCGTCTTTTAGGACAAACTCCAGGAATGGTGGCCGGGGCTCCGGCTCTGGGCCTGGAGAAGAGAATTTTTCTGCAAGGGATGTTGATGGCCCCTGGTGGGAGGGAAAATGTCCCTTGGCCTATTTTGTACCAGGTCTCGACAAGTGAGAAATGCTAAGTTAATGCCCAAATCTAAACGAAGAAGCACATGAAGGTTCTTGCCCCAGTTCTTTTCATTATGAAGCCTAGTATGAGGACAGTTAAGGGAAAGTGTCCCTAACCTTTCACTGAATAGTCTGGGGAGGGAAGGAAGGAGTAGAAATCTTTGCAATCAGATTTTTCTCACATTCAGATTTATTCCTTATTAAGTGTTAATGGCTTGTTCATCATGCTGTATCAGAATTGTGCAGAGATGCATACATTTACCACACAGTGGCCTTTTTGATGTTCATTATGAATTTAATTATTGTTTCAGGTGCTAAATGGCCAATGAAGGGCAGGGTGGGATGGCGTGAAGGCTCTGTGTCCACAGCCAGCTGTAAGGATAACTGCTCAGCTCTGCTGCTAGCATTCCCAGGCCTGCAGCTGAATTCTTCAGATAATTCCTCTGGGAGATAGGGTGTGACTGAGGAGGGTGTGTCTGCAGATTCTCGGGCAGTGGGACTTGTTTGGAGGTAGTAGGGCTTTGTGTAGCTATCCTAGACCTTGACGGATTGCTCCAGGGTGGTGTCCCTGGAGAACAGGGGAGGGGCAAGGGGCAGAGGTGACCTCTGAAAGCAGGTACTGAATTGGAGCCACCAGGGAGGAGGTCCACAGTCTGGCAAGAAGAGGCCCCCTTCAAGGTCCCTCAGTAACCCCCTTTCAGTTCTACAACCCGCCCTCTGAAAGCTTGCAAAAGAGGAAGCAGTTTTCTAGGTTGGTACTGTGACGACTGGGTGTCATGGTCAGCATTCAGCAGTGTAACTGAGGGCCCACATTCACTGTTCACTGTGCTTCACACACATCACCACCACTCCTTATAGCAACCCTGAAAGAGAGGTGCTATTATTCCCACTTTTCAGATGAGGAACCATGCTCAGAGAGGTTGAGCTACTTAACCAAGGTCACACAGCCAGGAGAGGGCAGCCAAGAGGCAACCCTGGTCAGCTCTCCTCCCAGGCCTGAGCCCTTTCCACTACCTCTCATCCACACTCCAGGGTGGCAGGAATGGGTGGTGGGTACACTGCATCCCACGTCTGTTTCTTGAGTGAGACATGATAGCAGTAAAGTGATTAAAACACTACTTTAGGGGAAATTATTTGAGTGGCTAAGAATAGGCTGGGCTGGTGCAGGGAGAAAAGACCATGGAGGAGCTCACGGCGCAGCTTTTGGGCTAAGAGTGGCATGGCTGACTTTGGAACAGGAAAGGAAGTTGATTCCAGGAGCCAGTCAGGGAGAAATGGCCAAAGTGGACAGCAAAACAATGGACTTGTGGAATCAGACTGCTCCAGGATCTCGGGGGGCGCAGCACACGGGCCGGCCAGGTTCTGCAGCCCTTTCCTGTAAGGCACGCTGGGAACTGCGGCTTCCCCTCGGACAAGAAAAACCTCATTAAACTAATTGATATTTTCCAGCTACAGACGTTGCTTCTGTTAGGTGGACGGAGGGGAGAGCAAATGGTTGCTCCCCACGAGGAAGACGGCTCTGTTAGGGACCCACGCACATCCTCCGGGAACTGTGCACATTGGAGGGGAAATCAGCGCTGGTTTCTAAGCAGGTGCCTGTTTCTGCCTTGGTCAGGTGGTTTTAGCAAAGAGAAACTTACCTCGATGCAAAGTCATTCTTTGACAGGTTGATTTATGTTGTTGTTGTTTTAGCTTTTGTTTTATTTTTCCTCCAGGAGGGCAAGTCATAGTCACCCGTCATTAGACAGCTCTGTCTCCTGTTGGGTCCTGGGACACAAAACCTCAGCTCAGGACTCAGGGTCGGAAGCATAGGCTGAAACTCTCTGCAAAGCCAGCTGACCCCTGGGAGGAGGTGGCAGGAGAGGGCTTCATGCAATAGGAGAAAGTGGGAATGTTCTAGAAAGCAGCTGCTGAGGAGACAGATCTGTAAATCTTATGTGTTCCAGTGACCAGCCTGCATCATCCGAGAGACTTCACCTTCATCTCTTGGGATCTCACATACTGGTGCTTCCTGGCCTGGGCTCTACCACAGGTTGGCTCCTTGCTAGGTGGGTCTGAGGGTCCCTCTCCACATGTCCCAGCTGGTGGAGCGGTATGTGAGATCAGGAGAAATGACGAGGGCACAGGAAGGGGTCTGAGTGGGGTGGAGGAGACTTGTGCTAGGACGGCTTTGCCAAGAAATTGCTGTGTGACTCTGGGGAGGTCACTTGACCTCTCTGGGCTATTAACTCATTTCTCAAGTGGCTCTGGCATCTGTTAACCTGCAAAATTTGTCCTTAACACCTTGTGCTGGCACCTTTGTGTAGATTTTCTCAGTATAACCTCAGAGAGTAGGGTAGGTATGGAAAGAAGGAGGGGTCCTGTCAGGAGGAGGGAAGGCATCTGAAGAGAAAGAGGGTAATTCATTTTAAGGATGTCACAGGTTGGGGGGCTGCTCCCATCACTTTCAGCTTTCTCTTTTGGCCCTGTTTCCTCCCAGGCTCCTTGTCAGAGGACTGATGACTGATCTGCCATCTCAAAGAAGTTGGGGTGACTCTGCAAGGAAGAAGAGGTTTGGGCACTGGGTGGGACCAGGTTAGCCTCTGGGGTCCTTCCACCTCCATGGTTCTAGACACTCTGAGTCTATAGGCAAAGCAGAGTGGAGGAACTCTGGCCTTGGTCACGAAGCCTACACTCTTGTCATGCTGCACCTGTCAGCCCCTTTGGAGGGGCCCTTGGGATACCCCAATAATTAAAACTGAAACAAGGCCCTTAGGATTAGCTGAAACCTCTCTGTAGCTGGAAAGGAAGAGTGGAGGTGTCTTGTTGCTTCCCTGAGTGTGCAGTGTCCCCATAGAGCAGGGTCTTGTGGCTGTGCTCTTCATCCTTCGAAGAATGTGGGGGATTCTGCAGGCACCCTGGAAGGGCTATGGAGCAGAGTGTGGAATCTGTGCCATGGAAGTTACTCTGCTTTTTTTTTTTTTCCTTATTTTTAGAAAGAGGGGAAGGGAGAGAGGCAGAGAGGGAGAGAGACATCAATGTATGGTTGTGTTTCACTTGCCTCCAGCCACAGACCTGGCTGGAGACCTGGCTTGCAACCTGGTTATGTGCCCTGGCTGGGGAATGGAACCTGCGACCTTTGGGTTTGCAGGCCGGCGCCTTATCCACTGTGCTACCAGCCAGGGCCTGAAGTTACTCTGGAAGAGACAGGCCCCTGACCCGAGGCAGGGCTGAGACCAGAAAGGGTTCCCCCACCCCCCACCCCCCACCCCCCACCCCACTGCTGAGGGGCCTGGGTTCTGGAAGGGCAGCTTCTCTGTCTTCCCCTTCCAAACAGGAAGTGCCACTACCTAGCCTAGAGTGGCTGAAGGATGAAAGGAGGTCATTTGTGTAAAATCACTAAGAGAAAAAAATCCTGTTGAGGTTGTTTTTGATATAATAGGATTGGGTGTTAAAATCATACAGTGGCAGACACATCATCTTGCTTGGCCTCAGGGAACCATGGGGTTCTCACTTGGGATGCAGGTGACCGAGCATTCTGGGGACTAGGGTGGCTCATCTGGCTTGTCACAAACCATGGCAAACGTGAGATAAATAACACAGAAGCCTGCCTCCCCTTGGCCTGCTACGACGCCATCCGTCTCTCCTTCCATGGGCCACTCCAAAAGGTGCCTTTGTGTCATTCAGTTCTGTAGTCCTACAGCTCATCTGGAAGGTTCCTTTGTCTAAGGTGGCAAAGGGCCCAGGTGAGCCTAAGAAGGCCTAGGGACAGACCTTCGGTCCCCTCCGTGAAATGACAGCTTCTCCACCAGGGGCGACATGCACACCTGCATCACCTGGGGGCCTTTCCAGGGAAACTTCTTCCAGATATTTCAACCCTTTTCCAGTGAGCTGGGGCCTGAGCACATGCACAAACTTATCTTTTCTTTTTATAAAGGCAATGGATACATGGTAAAAAGAAAAATGAAGTAGAAAAGAACATAGAATAAAAATGATGTCTCCTGCCCCTACCCAGCTCTCGATAGCTTAAACCGTTACTCGTGAGGTCTAGCACCCTGCCCCGCTTTTCCTCATGGAATGAGGATACCCAGGGATGAGTATCTTGGTAAAGCATCTGAAACAGTCCTGGGGCCGAAAGCCCCCTGAAGCTCTGACACTGTACATTCTGTGAGTGTCATTAAAAGTCTGAGGGTGTGGGGACTGTCCAGTTTCATAGAGCCCGACGGTAAATGAGAGGAGCCCTGCAGCAGGGCAGCCCCCCATCTGGAGGTTGAGCCCCTGAGTCTTAGGAAGACTGATGCCCTGGCGTGGGGTGGGGTGGGGTGGGGTGGGGTGGGGTGGGGCAGCCCTTTCTGGCAAGGGAGAAGGGGCCATGCTTGTTCTTAACATTTGCCCCTTTGTCCAGCTCATTTTAGTATCATTTGAAAGGAATGATGGAGACATTTATGCATCAACTTCCACTGAAAGCGCCTTCTGGGACCCCAGAGCCAGCACGTTCCTGCCACATCAGCCCCGTTTCGGGTCTGCCGCAAAGTCCTCTCACTCAGCAACCAGGAACCACCAGGCTGCTTGGCTGGGCCCTGCCGTTCCACAGGGCAAGGGTGCGAGGTTCCCAGGGGCAGTTTAGGTGTCAGAAACGCGCTGCAGACCACCTGAGCTCTGTTAATGGCAGTATTTTACGTGACTTACCTGGCGTGGCTTATAATTTAGCCTAGATGGACCAGATTAATGCCTAACTCCTCCACCCTTGCCCAGAGCTTTGGGTTTATAGGAAGTGCTCAAATGACTGCTGAAAAAATAAATCATTAACACCTGTCTAATTACCCCCCTTTTTGTCCAGAGGGTAGTTATTAAAGTTCCAACTGGTTCAGGTGACTGTGCTTACGAAGACTCCTAGGGTAAGGAAGTCCACTTCCTGAGGACCTCAGCCAGCCTGCTTGCATATTTCAAAAGCCCCCTTCTTTGGCTCCAGGAATTAGAGTGGCCAGAAAAAAAAAATACAGGATGCCCAGTTAACGTTGAGTTTCAGATAAATGACAAATAATTTATTTATATATTTTTAGTGTATGTCCCAAAGATTGCATGGGGAAGTACTCATTGTATTAGTTTCTTGTGGCTTCTGTAACAAATTACCAAAAACTGAGTGACTTAAAACAACAGATACTATTTATTCTCATAGTTCTGGAGGCCAGAAGTCCAAAATCAGCATTACTGAGCTGAAGCCTGGGGGTTGGCAGGGCCGCACTCCCTCTGGAAGCGCTAGGAGAAAATCCACACTGCTGGTCTCTCCCGGCTCTGGTGGCTGTCAGCACCCACTTGTCACTAATCTCTGCTTCTGTAGTCACCTCTGCTCCTGTGTTTTTAATCTCTTTCTGCCTTGCTTTTATAAGGACCCATGTGATTGCCTTTGGGATCCACCCAGATAATGCAGGTCAATCTCATCTCGAGATCCTTCATTTAATCGTATTGGCAAAGATCCTTGTTCCAAATAAGGTCACACTGACAGGTTTTGGGGGTTAGGACCTGTTATCTTTGGGGGACATTAGGTAGCCTATGATACACTAAAAAAGTATTTGGTGCTCATCTGGGATCCAAGTTTATTTTAACTAGGCATTGCTTGTTTTCATTTGCTAAATCTGTCAGCCTGCCCTGAGCTGAACTGGCCGGGACTTCAGTGATTTGCCTTCAACCATTCACCACACTTCTGGGTACGAGTGTGGGGACCAGACCTCAGTCCCGCCCTTGCTCATCAAAGTCTTTTATCTTTAAAGGAGGGCTCCTGGTTTATGGTGTCATTCTGGTTTCCAGAATCTAAAGCCTTGCATTAATTGGAAGATTTAGCTTTTAAAAAGATTACGGCAAGCAGTGCATGCATTTCCATTTTCAGCATTCCAAATGCAGACCTGTACCTGTCCACCCTCCAAGAAAGTAGAAGGATGAACGAAATACCCAATGTACCTGTTTCCCATTCTGTTCCCAGTTCTCTTTAAGAAAGTCCTTAATTTTTAATCAGTATTGAATCCACTCATCCATCAATTCATTCACTAAGCAATCACTAAGTGTCTATTTTGTGCCATGCGCTATGTCAGGCACTAAGGATGTATGAATGAATAAAACATCACCCAACAGATGAATGGGTTGGGGGTCCTGGTTGTCTGGGAAGTCCCAAAACAGGGGAATCAGACAAGGCTGTGAAAATTAAACACCAAATTATGGTGCTAGTAATGTGGAAGCAGAAAATTTTAATCAGTGTGCTTTAAAACTAGTAATATAGAGAGAAGCCCAATTAATTTACTAATTATCTTTAAATCTGAGCAACCATGTTTAAGTCTTTAATTAAGGAAAAATAGCCTGTACTACAAGATGTGTTACTTAGCCGGGTCTGCCTTAACACAGTAAGTTTTCCTCTCTCCGTGTCTCCCAGGTCCCTGGAAACAGGGCGATGGTGAGGCAAGTCCTCTGACCCCAGAGTCACAGTCTGGAGCCTCCCCTTTGCTTGGATGTGGCCGGGCAGGGTCACGGGTCCAGCCAGGGTACAGCTGCTTGGACTCCAGGCCTTCTCCCTTCTTCCCTTCACCTGTGCTCCCTCCTGCTCCCCATTAGTCAGGCACAGGGAACACTTTGGCACAAATTATGCCCCCCCCCGCCCCCCAGCACA
Organism: Noctilio leporinus; assembly: GCA_004026585.1. Taxonomy (NCBI): domain Eukaryota; kingdom Metazoa; phylum Chordata; class Mammalia; order Chiroptera; family Noctilionidae; genus Noctilio; species Noctilio leporinus. Next base: position 63,431 of record PVIW01001012.1, on the reverse strand, counting down.
TCTTATGCCAAACAGAATTTTTTAAGAGTAAAAAGCAATCTGTTCACTTATGTATCCTAACGTACAAGTTCTCAAGCTGAAATTACAGGTCTCTGCTCTATCAAAGAAACAAAAACAAAATAAACCAATTTTTTCTTCATCCCTGGGGGTGGGGAGCAGCAGTGCCTCTCCACCCCCCTGTAAGGCATTGGCAGTTTAACAAGTCACAGGGCCCCTCAGGCTAGAGCCGTGTGTGGAAAAGCCAGCGTGAGGCTTGCTCTGGAGGGCAGCTGCCCAGGCTTGAGAAGCAGGAGTCCTGGGTCCAAATCCTCCATCAGCCTCAAAGCAGCCGTGTGATTTCAAGTGCCACTTAACTTGCCTGACCCCTGTTTCATCTCCCTGAAACTCAGTTCCTAATCCATAAAAGAGAAAAGAATTCTGAACTCACAGGCTCACACTGAGAATTAAATGATAATATATATACTATAAAAAGCATTAAACGAGACAGCGTAGACAGTAAAGTATTATCTCCATAGCAATTTGGGGAAAGGGGAGCCCTCCCAGCACCTGAACCCGCATCACGGAGGCCACCCAGACAGGAGGCCCTGCCCCTGCTGTGTGTTCCAAGTGTCCCCACACCCCTCCTCTCTCCCAAACACCTAGAGGGTGACGTCCAAATAAGTATTTAAATGGCTCATATGTTTAGTGGACTATTCCTTAGCTGGCCCCAAAGAGAACAATATTAGTATATCCAGGAAGCCAGGTCATCCCCAAGTGTTCTTTGCCAACTTTGGGCACACCGGGGACAGGATTTCTTCCTTTAGAAGGTGGCAGTCCCCACAGCCTCTGTCAGGAAGTCCCAGTGACACAGGGTCCGGTGTCCATGATGCGGCTGTCGCTTTTGACGACCAGGTGCCTGCAACCAGGGGCACAGAGGTGGCCCGCATGTCCATGGCTGTCCAGCTGGTTTGGCTGAGAGCCGCCTGGCCCACCATCCCTGTCCTCCTCACTTTGCGTCCAGGGCTGTGGGCACAGGGGGACGCTCGCCACAGCTCCCGCCCTGATCCAGGGGGCTTCTCAGGCCTGTGCTCAGTGCCGAGACTAACCATGTTCCTCCAGACTCGGTACTTTTAAGAATTTTCTCGAAGAACTACTTACTATTCATGCTGACTACAACCTATAGACTGAAACGATCCCTGTCCACCCCCCACAAAATAAACACAAAACAGAAACTTGAGTTGGATCTCACATATGGTATCTTGCCTTTATAGCTGGAAGAAAATGTTTAATGTTGGAAAGAAGGCGGGAGGCAAAAACAGAACTGAGAAATGACTCTTGATTTAGTCAGGTGGAAAAGTAGCTGTAGGGAATGTACTTTGCTACCATAAAAGAGCCAAGAGAAGTTGCAAGTTCTAAGTAATAGGGTGCACAAGCCCCCACTCCCTTTTTCTGGCCCACAGTGGGGGCAGCACTGATGTAGGCATGGGGATAACAGGGTGGATCATTGAGTCAGGGGGTGGGGCAGTAACCCAGGAGCCCCCAGACCCCTCCCTCTGTGGCCCTTTTCCCTGACAGCGGAGAGTTTGCTCCGTGCGCCTTGCCCAAGGAAACCATCCTCTCTGAATGAAGTTCCCCCTGTAGACCCTGTCTGAGAGCCCGAATGTCATCTTCCCTGAGTGCACGTCCTGCGCGCCTCTCGGCCACAAGTTCCAACCTTCCTCAGTCACACCTACCCCTTCATGGAAGTGCAGTGGGTAACATTTTTCATGCTTAGAGTGAGCTGGAAGAAAATGAGCTTTTCGATTTGATAAATGTGAACCTGCCCACGACACTAAATTTGGTTCTGCCGTCACCGGCGACATGAGGCAGTGGCCCAGTTTAGAGGCTAGCTTTCGGTTTAAAATACTTTCTCCAGGCTCAGGTTACATTTGACCCATTCTCGGGGGCTGGAGGGCACAGCTTCCCTGGGCAGCAGCACTAGGACAGGCCTGGCTGCTGGTGCTGGGGTGAAGGGTGGGGCCAGAGGAGGCTCTGAGGTCCTGGACTGACGTGCCAGCTTGCTCCCTCCCTGGCTGTGACATCTCTGGGCCTCTGTTTGTTCCTCTGCCCAAGGAGGTGAGAATCCCTGCCTTAGGGTCTGGGGAGTGAGGGATACATGAGGCCATGCTTTTAGTGAAGTACATGCAACCCGCTACTACCAAACAGCCGTCAGAGCCTTTACCATTATTACCGTTAGCTCATGCAGCAAACCAATTTGGACCAACAGGGAGTATAGGTTGGTCTGAAGTAGGGCAAGGCAACAATGATCGACTGTTCGAAAGGAGATGTGATTTTTGTTATTTTCAAGGATCTAGAGCAATAGAACCAGGTCCTCAGAGGTGGAAAACTTGCCTTATTTAAACAGGTGAAACGCACCTAACATCGGCCTATCCGTAACTTCATGACTCACGAGTAATCATTGTGAGCTGTGGACGTGCCCAGCTCTGTGGCAGGCGAGATGCCCAGGGAGCAGGAAAGCCCTGTATAAAACCAAGCCCGGCCCTCAGAGGACCTGCAGCCCCTGAGGAGTTGAGACCTGCCCCTGAGGCAACGGGGGAAATAATCTTAACCACTGCGGTGCCTGGTGGGGCATGAAAGTTGCAGAGGCCTGCAGGTGTTGTTGACTGTAGCAGCTGGAGAAGGCTCCAGGCAGGACAGAGCCTGGGGAAGGTCAGGGTGACTTAAGGAGGGTAAGGGGAAGAGAGAGCATCATGTCCATGAAGGGGCCGAGAGGCAGGTTGGCTGGCTGGGGGACTGGACCAGTAGAACTGGACAGGGAGTCCCAGCCCAGGCACGGGGACCTGGGCAGGCAGCGCAAGGTGGGTCTTGCTTAGCAAGGGACACAGTGCCCAGTCGGGGGCTCATGCTTGATGGGGTAGGGCACAGGACAGGGCTGCCCTGGAAAGAATAGTTTGGCAGTGGTCTGTAAAATGGACTGGGCGTGAATCTCGGAATTGAAATGAGGAACAATTCATTATTGTTCCCAGAGTGATTGAGGGTGACATAATGAGGCCTATGGTCCTTTAGAACTGGTAAGAATAGGACTGGAAAGGGAAGGACAGTTTCTAGGAGGAAGAAACTGATGGTTAAGTCTGTTCTAAGATGTAGATGGAGGAGGAGAATTTAAGACTCCCAAGATTTGCCACACGGGGATGAGAAGATGGCAGGTTCCAATGACCAAAGTGGAGGGGAACAGGGTGGAATGAGGACAGCTTTGGGGTGAGCACGATCATCAGGGTCGATGATGTGGGGCCACTAACATCGGGACCAGTGCTGACGGCAGCCATGCAGTGGAGCAGCAGTTGTCACGGTGGGGTGACCACACACCCTGAAACACTTGCGCCCATCCATGTGCCCTGCATTCCCAGGGCAGAGGCCAACGGGCCTCTGTTCACAGTCCAAGTCCAAGTGGTTCCGTTAATGAGCCTTCACTGTGTCTCTCACCACCAAACAGCCGTCAGAGCATTTACCATCAAAGTCAGCTCCGGCCTTTAATTTAATCACGTTTGCCTTAATCGATCCCTGGCTCGAACTGAACACTGAGTGGCAGGAAGAGGCTGCCCCCTGGGTGTAATTAGAATATGAGATTCTGCACCAAGTCCCTGTCTGACTAGGAGGAAGCTGACCCCCCACTGCCATCCCGCCGCCACCACCACCACCACCACCACCAAGGAAGCAGAAAGCTCCCAGGAAACTCTATGGAGGGTTCGGAGTACAAGCTAAGGAAGCCCCTCTCTGAAGAAGTCAGCATTGGCAGGGGCTGGATGTCACTTGAGGTGATACTGAAGGCACCTCTTCCCACTGTCCTGGCTTTGGGCATCCTTTCCAAAATGATGGGACGGGCAAGGCCTGTATGGGCTGGACCAGGCTGCCTGCCCGGGCTGGGCCAGGCTGCCTGCCCACCCATCCCCAGCTAAAGGGCGCTCACCCGGGGACCCAGTCAGCACCCGGTGGTGGCAGGTGCACTATCTCAGACATCAGACTCTGCTCAGCCCATGAGGGACTTCAGGTCAGGCACCTGACGGTGGCCCCAGGAGGCGTGCCCCTCCATGGGGCACTTGTCTTCTGAGAAACTCAGAGGTGATCTCATGGGTTGCTTTATGTCAGTTCTGTGACTATCCTGGGAGACCACACTACCTGCATTCTAAGGGGGGAAACTGCATTGATCCTCATTTTACAAGTGGAAAAATAGAGGCACAGGAAATCTTATGCCATCAATAGGAGTATTTGTTTTGGCTGAGGTGTACTTGACATACAACGTTATATCTGGAAATCTTAACCTCTGCCACAAGTCTCTTAGTTGGTAAGAGGAAGGTAAGGTTACAATTGAACTCAGGCACGGCAAGCCCACAAAATGAGGGGATAGCTGACTTCTGGAGCCCAGTCTTGCTGGCAAATAAATAAGATCTTTCCGTAAAGATTTTTTTTTTTTTTTAACTTTGGCCCTTTGCCCAGCTTGTCAATTTATCACATGAATCCTTCCAGTTAAAAATTTTTTTCCCTATGACATCAAACACTGGTTTATAATTATTTATAGCACTTTGGTGACATTGCAAGGGATTTATTTCAATTTATTCCATCTTTAATAACACTGCAGGGAACAGAGGGCAGAGCTACTCCTTGTGTCGCTTCAGGACCAGGGGAGAAAGAACTGAACCAGGGGGCAGGAGGCACTTATCCCCACAGGATTAACCCCAGGGAAAAGAGGAAATAGGTTTAAAGAAAGCTCAGGTGAGTGTGCATCATCAGCAGACCATTTCAAGCAGATTTAGCGATGTTCTGTGAAATCCTTCGTTCCTAAGGCTCATGGTGACAGCAGAGGCAGGAACTGTGTAGTGGTAGGTTGGGGCCAGTGTAAAATTTCCCCGGTTTTCAGGAAGAGACAAGAGAGAAAGCAGAGGGCAGAGGGCTGGTGACTCTCCCCAAAAGCTATTCCTGGGGATTCTTGATGATGGGCAGCTTAAAAGGACAGGTCATTATGAATTGGCACAGTTGTTACTGTACCCCAATGTGGCAGGTTCCATACACCTATTTTATTTGTATGTACAACCCTTGCTTGGTTTATTAACAAATTCTGATGTATTACCAATGCTGAAGTTAAAAGTTGTTCAGGTTTTCAGCCAACCCAATTTAAAAAATTCAGATATACACCAAATATAAGGTAGTCTTTGCATTTAATTTTATTTATGTAAATATATATGATATATAATTGTCATGTTTATGTGCATGTATATTTTAAACCAAAGAGATTCTTTGAACCTTCCCTTGGGTATTTAAGCATTTGGCTTTATATTATTCATGATCCAAGAAGCCTTTTGAGGAGGAGGACATGGGCGGGGGTGGGGTAAAACAATGGTTTGGTGTCACTGTCCTGTTAAGAACAATTAAAAATAAGTACCTCCGAAATGACCTACAAATAATGGCAGAACTGGATTTGATCCAGGACAGTTCTGTTGACACATAATTTAGAACACTGGTTCTAATTCAGGAGGAAGAGCTGGACTTTATCCTGGGGGGAGAGGCACAATTCCATGAGCCTATGAATTGCTCCCTCCTTCCCAGCATTTCTTGTTGGCTGCAGGTCACAGGACAAGTGAATATGGACCCAGGGGTCCTCTAATAGCCTTGACGCCAGGGGAGCAGGACACAAGGATGAAAGTACATCCCTGACTTTCTGTAGTACAACCTTGGGATTAGGCCCCAAGACAACATCACCCAGCCTTCCAGGGAAACCAGAAAACTGAGCCATAGGCCAGGAGGAAAAATAGCGGCTGGGACCAGGGATAATTATATGTCCTTCTCCTTTTTGATGGCTAGTTTAGCAGTGAAGCAGACAGGACCAAAGGGAGGGCCATGAGTGAGACATCATCATCGGTGGCTTCAGATTTCATTCTAACTAGCTGATTTAAAATGGTGTTAGACCTCGTTCTAAAACTCCACCACTTAGGGGAGGTTAATATACTAAGGGAATGAAATTAATTTGGAGTCTTTTGGTGGAAATGCTGCACAATGCCTCTTAAGTTGGGATTCGACATGAATGAATTCGAAGTGCCATGCTAGTCCGGAAAGACAGGAAAAGAGCGCCTTGAGGGTCTCCACCCTAGGCTGTCTCCTCCCTGGTGTCCTATCAGAAGCAGAAACGCAGGACTGGAAGTAGCCAGGGCTGGGTCCACAGGGCCTGGCGCCTGCAGCCTGGGTCATCTCCTGCCACAGCCAACCTTCTAGGTCCATCATACGTGTTACCATAATCATATAACTGAAGATGATGAAACACAAGTAGTAAATGAAAGATCAACTCTTAAAGGAAATTTTTACTGTCAAATGGGATGTTAAAGACCATAAAAACAAACAACAAAACAGTAGGGCTCTAAGGGATTCTGCATTCAGAATACTCCTCAGTGTACGTCCTTCTTCAGAGAAACTGAAATTGGCAGTCCCAGGCAATGCACTAGGAATGTGGTTTGGGCAAAAAAGGGAACTTCAGCCAGCTGACCTGCACATCAAGAGAAGGCTGGGTCCTATCCCAAAAGATTGGGGGATAAGTGTGCTTTTTATCCGGTTTAAGTTAAAGTAAAATGTTTGACATATATATATATATATATATATATATATATATATATATATACACACACACACACACATATGTATCATTTATATGATTTTCTGACTTAATACCTTTTTAGAAACCGATGTAGTTTGACTCTCAGTCTTAATTCAGGGGTAAGAAGGTTTCTGAGGCTGAATTGATTAATCAGATATGACTCTGCTTATCGGACACTTGAAATTCTCTGTAGAGTTTGGTTTATCTCCTCTCAGTCATCCACCAGGAAGCCTGCTCTCCAGTTCCCTGACTTTAGCACTCAGCTTAATCATTGCATTTGTAAAAATCTCCCTCCCACTGCCTCCTGTTACTTCCATGATTTCTCCCCTCCTGGAGGTGCTCACCAGGTAGTCAATGAGTAAACCAGTAAGATCTCTGACCTGACACGCTGAGCCAGGTCTCCATCCCCAGAGGGTAGGAGGGAGGGCAGTTCAGCTCCCGCTGGTGCGGAGAGGACAGTCTATTCCTGGCGTGGAGCAGATTTCAGGAAGGAAGAGGACAGAAGCAGGGACAACAGATGATAAGTCACTCCGGCCGCCTGTGGCAAGAGTTCTGTGTGTACATTTAAACATGGGTGTGTGCGATTTTCAGGGGGGCCCACTTCCACCCAAACAACAAACAATGCCTGGTTCCAAGGGAGCTGGGCACCTGCCCGCATCTCCCATCTTGATCCCTGTTTAGTGTAAGAATTTATCTGATACAGTTGATCCCACCACCAGGGTCCACAGATGCCTTTGCACACTTACTCAATCACAAGTGTTGATCCAGGGGTTGCTGATAAGGCCATTTACTGGGCAGTTACTACAAGCCAGGTCCTGGCTAAGCACTGCATTACCCCCTTTAAATCCCATAGCAACTGTAGGAGAGGTACTATCATACCCCAAGTTACAGACAACGAAAAACTCCGAAAGGCTAAACGACATGGCTTAGTCTCCACAGTGAGCAGAGAGCCAGGATTTGTACCCAGACGTCTGATCTGAATCCACGCCCTTAACCACTAGGCCAGACCCAATGCCTCTCTGCATATGCAGGACATGGCCTGCGCTGCACCGCTGCACCGGGTATCCACAAAACAAGCACCAGCTGCCCTCAAAGCACTCACAAACCTCCCTGCTTAGCTGAGGCACAAAATCCCTGTCCTGGGGTTAATTCCACAGTGACCCTGATTGGGGCATGCACAGAGCCTCCTGAAATACCAACAGGGCAAAGAAAATTAAGATAATCCACCTGGAAGTCATTCAAGTGGGCATTTTGTGGAAGCCGACTCTAGCTGCAAACCTACAGAAAGGTTCCTAATCAAAGAATCTGAAAAGCTCAAAAGCCACCCTGAGCTGGCCTCGCACACGCGGACGGGGGCCATCTGTGCAGGAAGGGAAACTGGCAGAGGCTGCAAGGGAACGGCGGGCACCTGCAGACAGGAGAATAGTTCTTGGACAGCAGCCCCTCTGGCGAGGTGATGGGGCAGGACTGGCGGGTGTGGTACATGTCCTATTACCTACACTGGTGGTGGCGGAAGGCACCTGAGCTTGCAGGTATCAGTATCAACGCTTCAAACTCCCTGAGGTAGGGAGCCTAAGCCGAGAATCTGATGTCCCCTAGAACTTCAGCGATTTGACCCTGACAGTAGCTGAGTCTATGTCTTGATCCCCTAACCTTGATCTTCAGGCTTCTCCGAGCCCATCCAACCCAGAGGCTCCTTTGTATAACAGCAATCCTGAAATCCTGGATTTTAGGGGGAAGAGGTTTAAGGTCCTGGGATAGTTTCTCTGTTTTATAAACAGAGGCACAGAGGTTAAAAGTCAAGACCAGATCAGAGCTTTAATTGTTGCTCCAATGACAGATTCTTGCAAAAAAAAGTTTATCTGTGAGTCAGTGGTTTTGGAATGAGAATATTCCGCTGGGTCAATGGCATAGGCTGTGCTTGGGTTTGAAGGCTTAGCCCACAAAGGCCTAGTAAGCTGAGGGGTCGGAGCTGGTGTCAGACACCCAGAGCCAACACTCAGCGGCTGTGTGACCTGTAGTGAGTTACTCAACTCTCTGTACTTCAATTTTTCCATGGTTAGCACCGAGATAAGTACCTGCTACTTAGAAGGGGGTTGTTGTGAGGATTAAATACAGTAATTTCTGGGGGAACACTTAGAACACTGCCTCCCAGAAGGTACTCAAAGAATGTAAGCAGCCATTAAGATAACAGTGCCTGGGTAGCAACGCTTCTACAGCAGGGCTCTGGACTCTGGTACGAGTGACGTTTGGGGCTGGATCTTTTTTTTAAAAAAAGATTTTATTTATTATTTTTAGAGAGAGGGGAAAGGAGAGAGGCGGACAGGGAGGAAGAGAGACATCAATGTAATGTATGGTTGCCTTTCACCTGCCTCCAGCTAAGGACCTGGCTGGAGACCTGGCTTGCAACCTGGTTATGTGCCCTGGCTGGGAATCGAACCAGCGACCTTTGGGTTTGCAGGCTGACACCTTATCCACTGTGCCATCAGCCAGGGCTCTGGATCATTTTTTGATATGAGGGAGAGTTCTGCACCTGTGGTTTGATCAGTGCACCCCTGGCCTCTGTCCATTAGGTCCCAGTAGCACCTTTTCCCAGTGGTGAAAATAAAAAAATGTGTGTGGACATGTCACTGTTTTACAGGAAAAGAGCTGAGAGTACCAGCTAGAACACTGGGTTCCTCTCCTTGCTGCAGCCCGGTGGATCAGGTTGGGGTCTTCTCCCCTTGCCCTCCCTAAGCTAGCCCCAAGTCACTAGTGGAAGCACTTAGGGTGGGGAGTTAGGAGTCATGAATTGGGTAGGTGTTTCTGGGAGCAGTTGGGGGTCTCTGAGGTAGAAACATGAAAGAAGCCAGGTGGGAGGAAGTGGAAGGAACAGGGGCAAATGGGGTTTTCCACCTCTGTCCCGTTGACTGCCCAGCATGAGGAGCACCTGAAGCTTCAAAGGTGACAGGCAGGGTCTTCCCTCACCTGAAGTATGGTTTCTCCCCTTTCCTGTCTTCTTCACCTTTCTGTCAAGAGGGTGACCAGAGGGGACCAGGCTGTGGGGCCATAAGCAGTGAGTGTTGCAGCCAGAAGGTCAAAGGTTTGGGGAAGCAGGGAAGTTGGAGGTACAGGAAGGGGCACAGGTAGCTTTCTGGGTGTCACTTGGATACAGGGTTGGGGGGACAAACTCGATTGGATTTGTCCCCAAACCTTCCTGATGCCATGATTTTGAATAAAGGCCCTCTCCCCATTCTGCTTTTTTCTTATTTATGTATTGACCTGTATTTTCCCATTTTATCCATGTTTGTTCAATGAGTATGGGCCAAAAATATCTACTATATGTGGAGCATTTTATTGAGCCCCTAAGGGTGTTTTTGTTTTCGAGACTTCTTTTTCAAAGTGGGCATAAGGAAGGTACAAATTAAATAGAATGCACAATCTAACTGAAAAACTATCATGTGTTCAATTAGAAAACTAACACATGTTCATACACACAATTATGGAGCCACTTAAACCATAGACAAATGCTGGGGGGAAATGGAATAAAACAGTTTCTTAAAAGTTTGAACAAATGGGCATGAAGTGATATTAAAAGGGCAGAAGAAAATTTCAGCCTCAACAAAGAACACCACAATCCTATTCTGTCTGCAGGCTGGCACTGACCTCAAAGGGCACAAGGGTCAAAGAGCATGTTAGGTAAAAAGGGCTATTTTCCAAATGTTATAAATCCGACCCTTCCTCAAGGAAATAGATTCTAATTTTTCTTCTTGCATTTTGAGGTAATAGTCCATTTCTTTTGTTCCTATCAGAGGAGGGGGTGCCTGATACTAGGAACCACTTAAAAGCCACACCCTTCATGAGAGGCGTGTGCAGAGGAGGTCCATGTGGGGTTAGGGTTACCCAGTCATAGATTGTCACTCATTCAAAAGGACAGCAAAGCCAACAAACTCCTCTCCCTAATTGTCCAAAGGCAAACCTGAAGAGTCAAGCCAGGTTACTGCGGTGAACACAGCAAGTTACCTAAGCAAATGTCCGGGGAGGAATTGACTAGCTTCAAGAGTCAATCCAGCTGGGGGTGGGTGTATGCCTGCACTTAACCTATTTTTCTTCAGAGGAAGGGTTTGGAACTGGGGAAGTGGATAAACAGTTCTTACCGTGGCAAGTACAAACAGCATCATAAAACGTGAACTACCTTGATTAATTATGGTAGGATTAATACCTACCATAATTTCTCATTTGTTGTAGGTCAAGTCAGTTGGAGAGACAGGGGTCAGATAAAGCTCAAAGCCATCCTGCTGCGCCTGGTGCCTGGAGAGGCACGTCAGGCAGTGGGCAGTTGTGCCAGGTGCCATCATCCATCACAACCTGGATCAACCGGGCTTGGAGTTGCAGGTTCCTGGGCCAGAGGCCAGGTGGGGGTCTAGTGGGACGTAAAGTAGCCGCCGCCCGCTGGGGATTCCGAGACAGGGCCTTTCCCCAGGGCGGCGGGTGGCTCGGCGCTCCTGCGTCTGCGTGGGCGCAAACGCTGCATCCGCCAGCTCCTGGAGCGCAGAGCCAGGGACGGAGTTTCCTCATCTGAGTTCGAAGGACCGGCGCCCGGTCCCTGGGATTCCTCGATAAACACCTCCCAGGCCTTGCAAACCCAAGCGCCCCCCAAACCCCAACAAATGTCAAAATCGAGCGAAACTGGGGATGGTGTGGATTGCGCTTTGTTCTGGGTATTGGGCTAAAAAAGCTCAAGCAGCTGCCGGGAGGTGAGTTCTCTACTGGGTCTGCCGCAGGTAGCAGGCCGCCCTGTGATTGTGTCTGGAACCAGAATCCCAGGCCCAGCTCGGGGCTGGGGGTGGGGCGCGGAGAGAAGGGAGAAGAATCGATCCCTGAGTCTCCTGCCCGCTGCAGGTCCCGCTCTGCCGGAAGTGGGGGCGGGTGTGCGTGTGTAGGTGGTGGGGTCCTCCGCGGTGGCTCGCCTGGCCTAGATCGGACTCTTAGACCCTGAGCCGAGCCATCCCCGGGAGAGTCAATCTGCGCGGCTCGCATGGATGATTTGGCTCCTAAGATGCTCTCCCTTCCCAGAACTGCGCTCCGCACCAATCTTCAGCAATAGAATTAACCAGAAAGCCGCGCAGACCCAGCTCATCACAGGAGGGCCAGCCTAGGTGGTGTTCGTCAGGGGTCCATAGCCACCCTTCTCGTTCCCAGTTTCAAGGGTGGCAGTGAACTCGGGCTCCTAAGTGGAAATGCCGCACGTTTCTAAAATAGTACTTGGCCACAAATACCTAAGGGACGCCTATCTGGGTGGCTGTGGCCGCCGGAAGCCAATTAGGAAGAGCCACGGGCTCAGGGTTGGGGCCTCCCTCCAGAGCCCCCCAGGGGGCGGGGCTCCGCGTACCCCAAGGTTTTAAATCACCGCTTGTGAGGGGCAGGGCAACGCCCAAAGGCCATTCTCAAGATGCGTGTGGTTTCCAAGGCAACCACCCCTTGGCGCCCTCCCTCCTAGTCTGCTGGGGGCTTGGGGGAATGGGTGTGGCTGGGAGCATCAGAAGAAAATTCATGCCCCTTCCTCCCATTTCCCGCCTAGCAAAGCAACAGGGCACGGATCGGAGAGGGGCCCCACCAGCGAGCCCCCTCCACCTCCCAGGGGTCTCTGGTATTTCTCCGTGGGCAGCCTGGTGGGGCGTGGTCACCACGACGCTCTGGTGTGCAGTGAGGCGTAGTCACTGGGCAGACCCCATCACAGCTCTCTGAGGTCTGGAATCCCACCCCTTTAGTCCGAGGACGCTTCCTGGCGCGCAGCCCGGCTCCCCGGCTCCCCGAAGGGGCCGCTCAGTGTCACACCAGTTCCCCGCGTGACCCCGGGGCCGTGATTCGAGTTCATCAACCTCAGAAAGCACCGGGATCTAACAAAGGGTTCGAAAATGAGGGGCAAAATGTGGGGGGATGGGTGGGGACCCTGGTTAAACAACCTTACAGAATAAAAGACAAAATCCCTGTCGAAACGCAGATCATGTTAGTCCCACAAACAAAGCAGTGAGCCCCCAGAAAGATCCTGGGTGAATACTCCCAGTACTCAACCCTGCAGCAGCAAAAAGCCAAGATTTCAGCGCCTATTGCTCCCCTACCCGCTTGATGAGACCGCCCTGTGCTCCGAAGCCCAGCCACCTGGCTTGGCATGGCACCGTAAAGACGTGACACGCCGCAAAAAGATGGCACCTCGCGTTCGGAGGGGAAAAAATGCGGGGGTGGGAGTGGGAGGAGGCACAGCCTACCCTCCCCCTCCTCGCCCACCCGGGTCCACACCCACTGCCGCAGTGAGGGGCGAGCCCTGCGCGCCAGCAACGCGCCTCCGGCAGGGAGCGCACACGCCGGGACGCCCGGCGCAGGTCGGGGAGAACCGCGCCAGCCCCGAAGTGCACCTGCAGCCCCGCTCGGGTCTGCGGCTGTGAGCACCAGCGAGTCGGGTTGGCAGCCGCTGAGACCTCCCACATCGCAAGGGCAGGGACTCTGCCTTTCGGAGCCTCCACATTGGCCTCCAAGCACGGCCTCTCTCGGGCACGGCGCTGCTCGCTCTGGGTGCCAGGCGCGCGCAGGGGGAAGGGCAACTGAAGTGACAGCGCCTGGACCCCTCCCCATCTTCCCGATTCTACTCCCAGCCCCCAAATGTCCCCTGCGGGTTTCTGAAGGAGGAAACCAGGGAGGAGGGATGGACCACCGCCTTAAATCACGGGCAGCGAAAGCGCATTGGAGTCGCCACCGAGGAGGTGACGGGAGGGGCAGGCAGGGAGAGATCTCTTCCAGAACCCGACCCATACCATCTTTGGAGCTGATGGCCAACCGAGGCAGAGAAAACGGGTTATAGCCTGGGTTTCAGGATTCATCACTGGACACCCCACTTCACACACACACACACACACACACACACACACACGCACGTCCATTGCGGCAAAAGGCGGCGACCGAGAGTGCATAGCAGCCCCCTCCCCTAGGTCACTGCCATCCATGCCCCACCCTGCGGGTACAACCTCTGCCCAGGTCCTCGCAAAGAGGGTCGTGTGGAACCCCCAGCACACGCCTGCGTACACACTTACACGCGTGTGTGCATCCCTTGCATGGGTCCCTTTCCAAGCCGCCCAGCACCCACCACGTAACGCAGAGGGCAGAGGGTGCAAGGAGTGCCCTCTCGCCGTGGCCCCCCACCAATGCCCTCCTCACGCAACCCGTGTCTGATGCGAGGGGCCGGGGGACGGCGGTACGCGGGCGCCTAGGCGGGCGAGGACGCACATTTCAGAGCCTCGCACTTACCTGATCGTCGACAGAGGGCGAGGACAGTGGAGGAAAGCAGAGGAGACAGTGTTTGTGGCGGCGGCGGCGGCTGAAGGTGGGCGGTGGCGGCGGTGCTGCTGCGGTGCCGGAGCTGGTGCCGGAGCCGGTAGGTGGCGGAGACTGCGAGCGCGCGCACCAGCGAGGGCGCGCGCTCCCGAGGCCGGCGGGCGGCGCCAGCGCGAGCAGCCGGAGCGCGAGCCTCGACCGCGCGGGGCCGACAGCCTAGGCCTCCGCGGGCGCCTTTTCCTGTCGCCGCCAGTGGGCGCTCGAGCGCCCCGCCGTTTGGCCGCCTCCCGCCTCCCCGCTCCCTCCTCCTCCCGCCCCCGCCCGCGGTCTTTTCCCACCCCCAGCTCGGGCCGCGGCTCCGACCGCCCCGCGCACGCGCGTTCCGTGGCGCACGCGCACCTGGGTCGCCTCCCGCGGCTGGAGCCTTTGTCTTTCCGAGGGGTCGCCTCCCTCGGGAGCGAGGCTTGGTTGCCACCTGGGATCAGGAAGATGCTGGGTGCCCTGCCCCCAGATCTGCTGCTGCTCCCTTCCTTCTCGTCCTCCCGGGGTGATGTCCTGTCTCGGAAATGTCTTGGGCGAGTTTCCACGTGGCTGCTCTTCCGTCTGTCCACCCTAGACCTCAAAGCCATGCCCAGGTTGGGCCTGCTGTCGCTGGCGGGCACTTGGACCCTTTTCCGGGACTTCCAAATTGGTCCCCTTGGTGAAGATCAGTTTCCTCGGGCCTGCTCCGTTTCAACCTGCTTTCTTTCCACCTTTTTTTTCTGTGATGGGCTAAAGCCAATGCTATTCTTAGCATATCCTCTTAAAACAGGCTAATTCGGTTGTCATGTAGTAGTATAGCTTTTTTTTTTTTTTTAACAAGGAACTTTCGACTCTTAAGTGACCAGAGAATAAAACCTTAAATTCGACAAAGGTTCAAATGGCGCTAATCACAGTGTAAAGCATCTTCACCCACACAGTGACGTTTATCTAGTTTGTTGACACACTTTATACTGAAAGTAGAGCTTGAGACTTGAATATAGATCTAAGTGCCTGCTGGAGGTTCTCACCTGGATGACACACCTCAGCCAGAAACTGTCCAGAAGCTTTCATTCTCCCAGCCACCCAGTTTCCAGCTTGGGCCTGCTAAGAAAGAGACCACAAGTCCAAAATGGAGTCACCTGTGCTAAGCTGCTTCGCCGAAACTACACGTTAATACCTAACCTACTTGTAGTTTCAGCCTCTCCCAAGAGTGGAATTTGAAACCACCAACCGGTCTGGAATTTCCTGATCAACACTAATAAGGTAATCTGCCCTAATAGGACCCTTGCCACCGCTGCCCACCCCCCACCCCCCCCCAAAAAAAAAAGGTGCCCCATCTCTGAAAGAACCCTTTCTCTTTTTTTGGTAGTAACTTTCTTCTTCTGCCCAGTTTTGGTCTATAAAAACCTTCCATTTTTGTACAACTTCTCAGTGCTCCTCTCTACTTGCTAGATGGGATATCACCTGCTTCATGAATCACTCAGTAAAGCCAATTAGGTCTTTGAATTTTACTCCATGGAATTTTGCTCTTTAACAGGCCTTAGCTTGGTCTCCCCAATCTCTAATTTAAGCCCTGCTGGGGAGGCTTAATAAGTGTGGGGTTTTGGGGACAACCATCTTGTCCTAGGAAGATGGCAACTTGCCTTGAAGCTTTAATTTGCCTAGGGCTTATTTTCATTTATTAAAAAAAAAAAAAATCAATAGTGTAGGCTATAGATTGATACAAAGAGCAGGTTATTAAAATGATTTATTCGCGTGGGTTTAATTACTGTGTTATTATTGGAAGTTCTGGGTGGATGATGGGAGTTGGGGCAAATTTCTTAAACCATAGGGTCTCAGTCTCTGGATTTGACTTTTTTGTTGTTGTTCTAACTGCCACCATCCTTGGTTAAGTTAAATACCCTTACCTTGGTCCTGGACATGTAGTGACCTTCCTGGTCCCCCTGTTCACTGTTTCTCCATATAGCAGCCCACCCTGAACCCCCTCATTGGATCAGTCTTCAGAAGCAACCATTTAATCATGATATTCTCTTGTTCTAAAATAGCTGAAGGCTCCCACCTGACCCCTAAGTGAAGTTAAACTCCTTAGCGTTAAACTCCTCAGCATTCCCTGCCGCACCCTAGCCCCTCATGGGGGGCCCTGTCCTCTCTAGTTTTCTCTCTCACCTACTCTATGCCTAACTTAGCTTGTTTGACTGGAATTCCTCTGCTTACACAGTCCTTGCTTTTTCTCCATACCCCGATACCCGACCTAACCTTCAAAGTCTAGCTCCCATTTTATCAAAACCTCATCATCCCAACTGCAAAGGATATTTGCAAACTCCAGAAGAAGCTTAGCAGTTACTCATCTTCTCTCTGAAAGTGGAGAGGGGACTTAATACCAGTGTTTTATTTGTTTTACATTTCATGGCTGTCCTCAGTTGTTTCCTTCCCCCCTCTCCTGTGGGGATTACATGTCCTCTCCCGCTATGGTGTGATCAGGCCTGCCCTCCCTCTCCACTCCTCCACTGATGCCTGGCCTGGGCACCGGACGGTCTTTGGCAACTGGAACTAATGGGTGTGATGTAGACAAGTTTGAGCAGAAGCTTCAAGAGGCAGTGCCAGCTCCTACCACTTGTACTTGTCTGCTTCACTGCCAGCAAGGCTGCTCCTCTCAGGCTGTTCCTTCAGCAGAGGCCTCGGAATGAAAAATGCAAGAAGTATATACAACATGGATAACATGAACAATAAGTAGACATTTACTAAGTGAGTCGCTGAAATTTTGAGGGTTGTTTACTATCACAGCAAAGCTGACTGATAAAAGGGATCAAGCCCTGATTGGTGGCACAGTGGATAAAGCGCCAGCCTGTGAACCCAAAGGTCTCTGGTTCGATTACCAGCCAGGGCACATAGCCAGGTTGCAAGCCAGGTCTCCAGCCAGGTCCATAGCTGGAGGCAGGTGAAAGGCAACCAATCATTGATATTTCCCTCCCTCTCTGCCCTTCTCTCTAAAACTCATGGGGTGTTAACAGGGCTGTGTTCCTTCTGAAGACTCCAAGGGCGAAGCTGCCTCCTGGCCGTTCCCAGCTTCTGGGTATGGCCTGCTTTCCTGGGTTTGTGGCCCCTTCCCAGCAGTCACATTACTCCAACCTCTGCTTCTGTTGCCACACCTTCTTCTCTGACTCTGACACTCCAGCCCCCCTGTTCCATTTATAAACCTGTGATTACATTGAGCCCACCCAGGTAATCCAGGATAATCTCCCCATTTCAGATTCTTAATTTCATCACAGTTTCCAAGTCCATTTTGCCACATAAGGTAACATAGTCATAAGTTCTAGACATTAGGACATGGTCATCTTTGGTGGGGGTGGTATTCTGCTTACCACAGAAGGACAATGGTGACCAGGGCACAGTCCCCCAGGGAAGAGGGCCTAGGGTAACCCCACATCTAATGGCTGACCCTGGTGGGCAGATAAACGTTCAACATGGGGCAACTCTATGGTCCATTTTAGCTCCAGAGATCCCCATGTGGTCAGCAGAAGCTGTTGTTGGCCCTGCCTCACAGCGTGACTTCTCTTACACAGTCCTGTCTTCCTCTGCTTTCTTTCTCTCCCTTCCATAGCCATCTGTCCCACCTAAATACCTCCCATGCTACACTCTGCCTCAGAGTCAGCTTCCTGGAACCCAGTCCATATCTTCATGAATACATTAAATAATAAAATCTAGCAGTAGGCTTAATAACTTTCCCAATTTCAAATAGGGGTAAATATAAATAATATTCTCAGATACCTATAACCCATGTACTATGACATGAAAATATCTATAACGACAAAGTCACAAGTACTGTTAATACCACGTTAACCAAAATGCTATATTCTACTAAAGGTTGTAAAAGTAAAGATGAACTTTTTTCTCTCTAAGTTTGTGGACCTTCGGGTTAAGAGCCCTTATCTTCTTTTTCTAGATAGCAGAGGTTTAATGAGTACATTAAATTGAATGAAGTAAAGGCTACAGTAAGATGAAATAAGCACTTTCTTAATGCTGGATCAATTAGTCTTAGATTCAGTTGTGTGACAGAAAGGCAAAGCAGCTGTGCTTTAAAGAAGACAAAATTTTATATCTCTAGGAATAGGAATCAAGAGCCATTTTAGGAACTCCCAGACCTTCTTGGGGCCCATAGACATCCATCTGATTTCTCTATCATCCTCAGCTTGCTGCCTCATAGCCCAAAGTGGCTGCTTTAGCTCCTGGTAACACATCCCCAGAAAGGAGGACAAGATAATAAAGTCCTTTAAGGACAATTCCTGGAAATTAGGCTTGACATTGTTGCTAACACCCTATTGGCCAGAATTTACACATGGCCACACCTAGTTGCTAGTGAGACTGGGAAATGTAGTCTTGATTACAGAGGACCATGTGACCCACTAAATACCAGCTACAGGGGGAGAAGGAGATGCTATGTAGTAGCCACAATAATGCTAAGAAGCCACCTCCCTTGGAAATCTCTCCCAGCTATAAGCAAACAGCCCATTCTTTATCTGAAATATTTTCCTGCAAGCACTTTTTATAACAAGGCATTTTCTAGTGAGACAGGTGACACCCCGAAGTCCAACATTTCTTTATTTTCAGTTACAGTCAGAGGTCCAAATTCACAGCATATTGAGACAGCTTCTAAGTGTATTTATTCTGCCTAATTGTTCTGCCAGGTTGGGTGCTTTGATGCGTCACTTACAGTCCTCTCTCAAAGCCAACCTAGAGAAATATCAATATAACACAGGGACAGTTAAATTAGGAAGTGTGTGCTAACATTACAGAAAATTGCTTCATTATACAAAAGAAACTATTAGCATATTCCCCTAAATGTCAGTTGCTCTGTTGCAGTGGAAACCTGAGTTGGTTTACATGCAAGTTTATGAACAACTTCATCAAGTAAAGCGAGGCAGATCCATGCCTTAATTTCCCCAGACTTGATTCTCATAATCATTGCTCATAATCAAAGCTCAAGTTTTTCTTTCTGTCTTTATATTTCCTGAATGCCTCCCACCCACCTCCACTTTTCTCTATTGCCCTGGCCCCTTGTCTAGGTTCCCTGGATTCTAGCAAGAAGCAGGATGCACTGCAGGTGAAGGTTTCAGTTACACATGACTCAGCATCGGAGCTCCGTCATCCCAAAAGGAAGGATGATCCTGGGGCCCAGAAATAGGAGCAGGGCATAATGGGCCCATGAGGTCATCCTCTCCTTATATTTGTCTTTGCCCAAATACTGTGGATGTCCCTGCAGGGACGTGTCAGGTAACTTGGGGAGTGCTCAGGGGAGACCCTCACACACAAAACTTGAACAAGTTTCGCCTAACCCACGCCATCAGTTGCAAAGCCCGCTTAGTGGGAGAGGTAGTCAGAATTCTAAAAGTGGGACAGGATGCACAACATGAAGACTATGGCTAACACGGTATGGTGTATTTGGCAGTTGCTGAGAGAGTACATCCTAAGACGTTATCATCACAGGAAAAACATAGTAACTCTGTGAAGGGATGGGTGTTAACTAGAGGGCTTGTGGTAATCATTTCAAAGTCTACGTACGTCAAATCCTTGACTTGATTTTTTGCAAGCTGCTCTTTGTTCAGAGTAAATGTCATTATCGTTTTTCTACATAATACGAAGTTCTAATGGCTGTCATCAGTGTTCTGATTTTTTTTTTTAATTAGAAGGAGGTTTTATCCTTTCAACAAACATTTAAGTGCCGCCTCTATGCAGGGGATACAATGATGCCCAAGACCTCAAGTTGTTGACAGGGTAGTCATTGACTTATTAGTTGGTGTTGACCTTACCGATTTGGGGTTGGCCAATCTGAAGAGACTACATATTGTGTGATTCTAACTCCATGGCATTCTGGGAAAGGTGATTTGTAGATATCACCAGAGTGCAGAATGGGGGAAAAAACCTTGATTGGTCCAAGGGTGTACCTTCCCAGCTAACGTCAAACAAGGCAACCCTCTGCCTTCTCATTTCAGCCCTCATATTGTAAACACGTGTCCTTTCCATGGTCTGTTGGGTGCCACACATTGCATTTTGGGTATCTTGTTGGTGATTTTCTTGTTTTAAATGGCTGCATGACATTCCTAAGCATAAGAAGGCTGTGATGTGCCTCGCAGAGAAAATGTGTGTTATAAAAACATCATTCAGGCCCAAGCTACAGGACTGTTGGCTGCGTGTTCACCCTTAATGAATCAATGATATATATTAAATAAGGTGTTTTAAGACAGAAACACACATGAAACAAGGTTATATATTATCTGGTTGATGAAAACATGACCAGAGGCTTGCACGAATGTAAGCCTGTATTCTTCCTAAGAGCAGTGGTTCACTATTCTCTTATTCAGTGCTTGTAGGGATTTTATAGAACAGAACTAATGTGACAGGAACGTGAGTAATGGAGACCATAGTTTGGTAGTGAGGGACAGAGACTTAGGACAGAGGGCCTTGGCACTGTGGGCATGGCCCTGGTTGGCCAGCTTGGTCTTATTCCTCACCCTCTCCTCTTTGAACACTATTATGCAATCACGTTATGTTCTTTATAAGTCAGTGAACCTCCTGACTCTCTCTGTCTTGTATGCCTTTCATAAGCCTGGGCCATTCTCTTTCTCTGCCTGAATAACTCCTCTTGGGTCCTTCAAAACTCAGTTCTGATAAAAACCTCCCCTGAGGTCTCCCTTTCAGGCTCAGGCGTTGTCCCGGGTGTCCCACCTGCCACAGTGGAATGTGATCACTTGTGTACATGCCAAGTTTGATGGTCTGGATGGCCTAGACTTTTATTTGCCTTTGTACCCTCAGCACAAAAAGTACTTGACACATGGTAGGTGCTTCATGAACAGCTGATGAGTGGCTGGCAGACTGGGAGGATTAAAGAGAACCTGGTGAATATTTCTGAGAAACAGGTGCTAACTGTGGAATATAGCATAGTCTGGGAGTTCAGTTTTAAAAAAGAAGAAACAACCAAGTACAAACCTAAGACAGATATGGCAAAAACCAGTTTTAGGGGACCTAGAATGGAAAAGATCATTCAGGCTGTCTCCACCAGCTTTCAAAAAGTCCTGAATCATTGTTTAGACTGAATGGCCTTATATTAAATACCACCCACTCTGGTTTAAATTCACTGTCAAGCTTTATTGGATTCTGAGGAGAACCAGGAGGAAGTGTGGATGGGAGCCACAGGGGCCACCTCTCCCTTTCCTCCCCTTGCTCCCTGTCTTTAGATTACAGCTGAACAAGAGTCAAGAGGCCAACAACGGACCAGCAAACCTAATAACCCTGAGATCATGATTTTTTAAGCTTACAGACATATTCAAGCTGAATTGAATTTTTCTTGCCATTAGCAATGATACAGCAGAACACACACCACACACATACACGCACACTCTTCCTCCCCATTCTTGGATACATTGCTCTGTTCTCTGGGTTCATTGCTTACAATTTATCCTCTTAATCTTAAGCCCTTTTCCAGCCCCTTGGGCACCTCTTCTTATTGCTTAGGTACCAGATGACCCTTTAGTGGGCAGGCACAGGGGCAGCCCAGGAATTGCCTTTTGGTGCATTCAGGAAGGATCCCAACTGGCCATGCTTTTCTCATCTTCTTTCTCTGAGCCCTCGCTGGCTGGCTCTGTGGTCCCTTCATGTGGGACCTGGACTTTCTGGTGCCCTGCGGTGGTATGAGGTCATGTGACCAGTTCAGACTAATGACATAAAAAGGAAGTGATGGGTGTCACTTCTGAGCCAGGGCATTTAAAAAAGTATGTATTTTATTGATTATGCTATTACAATTGTCCCAATTTTCTCCCTTTGCTGCCCTATGCCCAGTATCCCCACTTCCCTCCAGCAAGCTCCCTACCCCTAGTTCAGGCCCATGGGTCATGCATATAAGCTCTTTAGCTTTATCCTCTCCTATACTATTCTTAACATCTCCCTGTATTTGGTACCTCCAATTATGCTTCTTAATCCCTTTCCCATTCCCAGCTGATAACCCTCCAGCTGAACCCCATACCTATGATTCTGTTCCTGCTCTGGTTGTTTGCTTAGTTTTTTTTTTTTTTTTTTTTTAACATTTTAAAAAAGATTTTATTTACGATTTCCAGAGAGAGAAGAGAGAGAGGCAGAGAGGGAGAGAAACATCAATGTATGGTTGCCTTTCACCTGCCTCCAGCCACGGACCTGGCTGGAGACCTGGCTTGCAACCTGGCTATGTGCCCTGGCTGGGAATCAAACCAGCAGCCTTTGGGTTGGCAGACTGGCGCCTTTTCCACTGTGCCACCAGCCAGGGCAGTTTATTTTTTTTTAATTCAGATTTTGGTATTTGTGAATGTGTCGTCCTTTTACTGTTCATAGTTTTTATCTTCTTTTTCTTAAATAAGCCCCTTTAACATTCATGTAATAATGGCTTGGTGATGATGAACTCCTTTAGCTTTACCTTGTCTGGGAAGCACTTGATCTGCCCTTCCATTCTAAATGATAGCTTTGCTTAGAGTCATCTTGGCTGTAGGTCTTTGCTTTTCATCACTTTGAATACTGCTTGCCGGTCCCTTCTTGCTTTCAGAGTTTCTTTTGGGAAATCAGCTAATAGTCTTATGGGAACCCCTCTGTAAGTTACTCTCTGCTTTTCTCTTGCTGCTTCTAAGATTCTCTCTTTATCTTTTAACCTTTGGCATTTTAATTATGCTGTGTCTTGATGTGGTCCTCTTCGGGTACAATTTGTTTGGAACTCGGTGCTTCCTGGACTTGTATATCTGTTTCCTTCACCGAATTAGGGAAGTGTCCTTTCATTATTTTTTCAAATATGTTTTCAATTCCTTGCTCTTCCTATCCTTCTGGAATCTCTTTATGATTTGGATGTTGGTACATTTGGAGATGTTCTAGAGGCTTCTTATACTATCCATATATATATATATTTCTTTTTATCCATGTATTTTTAATTCTTATTTCTTCTTGCTGTCCTGGTTGAATGTTTATTTCTTTTTAAAAATATTTTATTTTTTTATTATTTTAAAAAGATTTTATTTATTATTTTTAGAGAGAGGGGAAGAGAGAGAGGCAGAAAGGGATAGAAACATCAGTGTGTGGTTGCCTTTCACCTGTCTCCAGCTACGGACCTGGCTGGAGACGTGGCTTGCAACCTGGTTATGTGCCCTGGCTGGGAATCGAACCAGAGACCTTTAGGTTTGAAGGCTGGTGCCTTATGCGCTGTGGCAAAAGCCAGGGCTAAATACTTATTTCTTATGTTCCAAATTGTTCATTTGAATCAAGACTTCCTCCCCTTCACTGTTGGTTCCCTGTAGATTTTTCTTTATCTCCCTTAGCGTAACTTTCATTTCTTCCTTTATGTTGTTGCCATACTCAGTGAGTTCTTTGAGCATCATGATCACCAGTGTTTTGAACTCTGTAATTGGTAGGTTGACTATCAGTTTTGTTCTTTTTCTGAGGTTTTGTTCTGTCCTTTCATTTTGGGCCATATTTTTTTGTCTCCTCATTTGGCGGCCTTCCTGTGTTTGTTTCTGTGTATTAGGTAGAGCTGCTTTGACTCCTTGTCTTAGTAGCGTGGTCTATTGCAGAAAAGACATCTGTTTAGATGAATGCAGCTTCTTTACATCCTTGGTTGTTGTTAGGTTTTCTGACATTTCTGGGTGTTAGTTGTAATTCTCTCTATAGTTGCATGAGGAGGAGAAATGTGTCTACCTACGTCTCTATCGTGACCGGAAGTCTGGGCTAGAACACTTGATTGCTTGTGGGAACCTCTCCAGAGTCCTCTGCATCTGTTGAGATGAGTATGGGAGGCTGTCAGGATACAATCTCCTTCAGCCTGAGTGATTACAGTAGCTGCAAGCTCCCTCCTGAGCCTCATAAGATATGTAACATGAGTGGGAAACCAACTTTTGTCAGGCCATTGAGGTTTGGGTATTATTTGTTATTGCACTATAATCTAGCCTATCCTGACTGTTAAAAGGTGTGTACATCCATCCAATTCAAACCATTCAAAAGCAGAGATAATAAGGGGTTAAAAAAAAAAAAAGGAAAGCTCATGAAGTTAATTATCAAACATTTTATTGAGTTAAAAATACCAGCAAGCTAAAAAAAAAAAAAAAAAAAAGCCAACCAAACCCAACTTGTTTGTGTTATGCTTCAGTTGTTTACAGACCCGGGCGGGTGAAACAGAGCGTGAGCACAGTGTGTGCCCTTTTTCTGTGCTGACTGATGTGGGGACTTGGCTCTCACAAAGTCACAGAGGGGCTTTTGTGTCCAACAATAGCATCATGGGACCCATGTGCTTTGCTGGGTCATCCACAGTGACTGCTTTCTCTTGCAAGTTAGGGCTATTTGGGTTTAGGATATGAAATGAAAATTATGATCAGACTAAGAAAAGGAACGTTATACTAAACATGATAAATATAAGGGTGTATGTATCTTTAAGGAAGGCCAATGTGGAGCCCTGGCTGGTAGCACAGTGGCTAAGGCGCTGGCCTGCGAACCCAAAGGTCGCAGGTTCGATTCCCCAGCCAGGGCACATAACCAGGTTGCAAACCAGGTCTCCAGTCAGGTCTGTGGCTGGAGGCAGGTGAAATGCAACCATACATTGATGTCTCTCTCCTTCTCTGCCTCTCTCCCTTACCCTCTTTCTAAATAAATAAATTAATTAAATAAATAAAAATAAAATAAAATTAAAAAAAAAAAAAAAAAAAAAAAAAAAAAAAAAAAAAAAAAAAAAAAAAAAAAAAAAAAAAAAAAAAAAAAAAAAAAAAAAAAAAAAAAAAAAAGGAAGGCCAATGTGAAGATCCAAACTAGATAAACCAGAAAAAGTGACCAATGACTGAAGCAAACTCTTGTCCTAATTCCCTTAATGCCCTAAAGTGTTTGTTTCCAGGTCCCTAAATGCCTGAGTAGCAGAGGTGAAGGGCGGGAAATGCAAAGCTAAGTAAGATTCATTATCCTTTGACGATAGTGGAAAGAGAAAGTATTGTGTAGATAAATGAGAAAAATGAAATTTAATATTCATGTAGTTAAAAATCTATGGCTTAAAATTTAAACCTAAGAAAAAAAGAAGAAGAAGAAAAGAAGAACTGAGGCATACCTACATTTTTTCCTTAAATAGTTTG
Source organism: Noctilio leporinus (assembly GCA_004026585.1). NCBI lineage: Eukaryota > Metazoa > Chordata > Mammalia > Chiroptera > Noctilionidae > Noctilio > Noctilio leporinus. Next base: position 38,366 of record PVIW01001012.1, on the reverse strand, counting down.
CAAAAACAGATGGAAACGCCCCAGTATTGATTAATTCTTAGAATTCCTTATTGCCAATGCTACTAAGTAGCTGGTCTAATTGGGCAAAATGCTCAGCTTCTCTGTGCCTGTTGCCTCATTTGTAAAATGACAGGGTAAGAACAGAAGACATCTTAGGGGTCTCTAAGCTCTTAAAACAACAACAACAACAACAACAAAACCCATCTGACCCTTTGCAAAGCAGCATCCTGGAGAGAAATGTGGGCCCATCCTTTTTATACAAACTTTGTCTTTTCTGAGACAACTGCCCTTCCAAATTCAACATTTTAAAATCTCAGATAACTTTCTTCCTGATAGGCTGGTGGCTGAAATAAAAGGCAGATTTGGGAGCATCCAGAGGTTTGGGAGCCTTAGAAGCAAACACCTTGACAGAGTCAGAAGCTGGTGCCTGGCAGGCATGCGCTGCGGCCAGCAGCCGCAGGTGGAGGAGGGAAAGCAAGAATTGCTGGTATGGCCAGCCTGGTCCCCTAAGGTCCCCTTGACTGCCAAGGACCCAGTCTGTGTACACAGGAAGGCCAGGCCATCAGCTGAACCTGGAGCCACTGGACTCCTTGGTCTGCCTAGGACTCTTTCCCCTTTTCTAGGAGAAATACCCCTTTAATCTGTTTGAACCATGTGGTTCTGATGGGGTCACCTATTATGCCGTTCACGCATTTGGTTGTATAAATGGACACATGACCCAAGGTGCGCTGACCCCTAAGTCTTCCTCGTTGGAGCTAGAGGAACAGGCTTCCTTCCTCTCTGGTGGTCAGGGCTCCAGCCGCCGAGGAAGTCTCAGTGCGAAACAGCCACCAAGGGGAGACACTTGCTGGGGCCTGAATCCCTGTAGCCTGGGCTGAACCACCAACTCCCCTCTTCACCCAAGTGAGTTGCAGTTAACCATTTGCAACTCATGAGGCTAGACTCGTGGGAAAGAAGGAAGAGGTGGAAGTCCTGGAAGTTTTCCTGTGTGTTCAACCTGGGGAATCCGGTCTTTTAGAGGTGAGTGGAGCCAAGGAGATGGGAGACATGGCCAGCCCAAAGGTCACTCGGGAGGGCAGGCAGGACCAGCAACAAAATGCCCGAGGGCCAGGATGCAGGGAAGGATGGCAAATCTCAATAAGTGAGGAAGGAAACATAACTGAGGGGGAAATGGCCAAAATCTTAGGAAGGTGAGGGAAAAGAAGATGGGTGAAGAACAGTGGTGGAGTGAAAGAGCTAGAGAGGCAAAAAGAGGAAGGGAGGGAAGGAGTGATGTACCTCTGTGTCGAGAGACATTTCTGAGAATAAATCTCAGTGCAAAGACCCAAGAAGAGGTCAAAACAGGACACTCTCTGCCTTAGGTCAATTCAGGCGGAGCCTTAGGTGTCCAGGAGATGGAAAATCACTGTCTACAGAGTGTAAAGGCTCTTCAACAGGAAACTCACTTGAAATAGATTAATTCTGACACTTCTACCCTCTCTTTACCTTGAGGTGACCCCCAATTGCTTGAAGGCAGGGTGACCTTACGTTCTGTGTTCTTCCAAGACTGGATCAGATGGACTGTTGTCTTTGCTGATGTGGCGAAGGCGACCCCTCTCCCTTCCCCACACCTCACTCCACCCCCCAGCATTTAAAACTGGCCCGAGGCTTCTCACCCTCCTAAAGCTGAAACCCTGGCTCCTTGCCCTGGTCTCCTAGGCCCTGTCTGCCCTGGCTCTCTCCCCAGACCATTCTTACATTGGGTGGTCAGAGAGCCCCGCCCGCCTAACGAGGTAACCATTAAGCTGAGCTATAAAAGAGAAGAAGGAGCCAGCTAGTTGAAGATGCGGGGAACAGCACAAAAGCCCTAAGTTAGGAATGAACCGCAGAGCGTGAGGACTAGAAAGAAGTGGGCAGGGGCAGAACGGAGAGGGGCAGCTCACAATGCAGCCTCCACCTCAGGTTGAAGTTTGGAGCTGGAAGCAACTCCCAAGGGGCCTTCACCTAACTCCTTTATTTAAATGAATTAACCAATCAGTTAATTAAAAATTAAGTAATTGACACACAATATTGTTTTACTACTACTTTATTTTAAAAGTCAAGGAAGCTGTAGCTGAGAGAATGTTAGCACCTGCTTCAAAATTACTTTAAAAAACTGCACAAGTAATACATGAAAACCTTAACAATAAAGGTTCAAAGGACGAAGAAGTGAAAGTCCTGCTCTGGCTGGTGTGGCTCTGTGGATAGAATACCAGCCCATGAACCGAAAGGTCACGGGTTTGATTCCCAGTCAGAGCACATGCCTGGGTTGTGAGCCATGTCCCCATTTGGGGGCATGAGAAAGGCAATCGATGTGTCTCTCCCTCTCTTTCTCCCTCCCTTTCCCTCTTTCTAAAAGCAAATAAAATCTTTTTTAAAAATAAAAATGAAAGCCCTCTTTGGCACTACCTCACCCACCCTGCCTGCCCCAATCCCTGCCCCACTGCTGCCCCTGGAGGGAACTTTGGCCAGCAGAGCGGGTATCTTTCCTGACTTTGGGTCAGCATACACATCTACACACATACATTTAGAAATGTATGGCTTTATTTGTGCTTCTTCTTTACATGCATGAGATCATACTTTTGCATGGAAACCTCCTTTTTCTTTGTGTAGCTCTATTGCATTCTTTTTACCTGTCACATAGCATTTCACAGTGAGATGCATTCTACCGTTGAGCCTTCACCATGTTGGAGCATTTCTTCTGGGCGTTGAGGTTGGTTGCTGCTGGTTATTATAGGAGGGTGACAGTGAGCACCCCTGGATATGAGTGCAAGGCTTTTGGTAGGGTACATACTACGCTGTGGAATCCAGGGCAAGGGCACATGTAGGGAAATTGTCATCAGTGCTGCCAAAGTGCTCTCCAGAAAAGTGGCTTCAGGTCCCCTCCCACCTCCAGTGCCTGGGTCTCATTCACCTTTATAACTCCTGCCATTCTGTTGGCAGGTGATATCTCTTCATGGTGTTCTGTTATGATTGTCGTCCTAATTGTTTCTGAAGTTAGGCTCACAGAAGAGGTGTGAAAAGACAACCTTCCCATAGACCCTTCCCCCAGCTCCCCCCAACAGGAGTGTCATACCAAAGAGGACAGTGGGATCAAAACGGAGATGTGTGTATCGGCACAATGTTGTTAATTGCAGCTTGATTCAGGTATTGCCAATGGACCCACTCACGCTCTGGTGGTTTTATGTTTTGTTTCCCTAATCACTAGAGAGATTGAACATCTTTTCATATGTTTTTCTTTTTAGCCATCTGTGTGTGTGTGTGTTTCCTGTAAAATGCCTGTTCAGATTCTTTGCCCACTTCCCCTGTCTTGGATTGTTTGTCTTTCTGATGGTTTGTCGAAGTTCATTATTTTAAAATTCTTCAATCTCACACAGCTAATGAGTGGCCGAGCTGGGAAGAGAACGCAAGTCTGACCTAAATGCCTTGTCCTCAGTTCTCCAGCCTCTCAGTGGCCTCTTTTCTCCTCAGCCCATGCTTACTGGTCCCCAGCCAGCAGAGACCACGTTCTTATAGGCACCTGTCAGGGAAGCACAGCGGGGCCAGGGCCACTCCTTCTCATTTCCCTCATTGTCGCTGGGCTAACGACATCAGAGGCCATCCAGAATGGGCCTTTCTGGACACCGGCTTGCTTTCTGGAAAGCCTCATCTCCCTTGGCCCTGGGACAAGGCTGCACAGAAAACTGCTGAGGCCCAAGAATGCACCATTTGGCCGATGGTCCCCCCTTTAATTGCTATCCTGGCAATCCTGCACTAGCAGGAAGGAAGCTGCGGAAGGGAGGGGACGTGCATCTTGGGAGCTGTTGAAGGCTGTGTGATTCCCAGAATTCCATCCAGGATGCTCGGACCCCCTCCCAACACACACGCTCATCCTCCAGGGTGAGCGTGGCCATGGGGGATGGGAGGATGAGGGCAGAAGCAAAGGCTGGTTCCTCTTTGCCAGCCCCACGGGTGATGAGTGGAGAGCAAAACCCTGGCTCTTCATGGAAAGAAGCTAGGCGTTTTCTCCATGGAAAACAGGGCAGAGGATGGGGTTCTCTTTGAGTGCCTGTGTGCAGTGTCCAGTTCCTCCCACGATCCTCCAGGACCCTCAGAATTTGCATTTTTGACAAATTCCCAGGTGAGGCTGCTGCCGGTGGATCAGGGAACACTCTGAGACCCACTGCTCTAAAGAAGTGCTTCTTCAACATCAATAAGCACATGAATCACCTAGAAATTCAGATTCTGACAACCATCTGCAGTATCTGGCCCTGCTCTCCCTGCTCTGCCTCTCCAGCCACAGTTGGTTGAACCAGGGGTAGATGCCTGACTCAGGGGCCCATGGGCTCAGCAACAGCCCATGACAGGACTCTGAACAAATAAAGTAAATCTAAGCCAAGTAGACATCTCTGTTGAGATTGAGTGGCATCTGCATAAGCGGTTCCTAGTCTAGCACAATGGATTGAGTGGTGTCTGCATGGAGACCATTGCTCACTGGTGGGGGTCCTGGGCGGAGAGGCCGTGATGTGGAGCTGGGCCTGGAGCAAAAATGATCGTGCAGAGAGGCAGCCGGCTTGGGTGTGGGGGGAAGCGAATGCAGAGATTGTGTAGGCTGGAGAGGCGGAGAGGGCAGCTTTGCTTGCTGACAACTTTCTAATTCCCAGTTCCCATGAGCCCCAACTGGGCTGTGTGCCCTTCTGTTCCGAGAAATCCCATCTCCTTCCAATAAGCTCCTCTTTTTTTCACTTGGACCACTTTGAGCAGGTGCTTGTTCTTTAAAGCCCAAAAGGCCTTATTAATACCTCTGTGCGCTCCTCCAGCCTCTCCCTACTGCGAGACCCTGGGAGTCAGCAGCTTCATCCTGTTCAGTGTTCATCTCCAGGACCTTGGACAGGGCCAGGCAACCGGGCTTTAGAGCGGGACTGAATCTCACTCAGTGCGATGTGCTTAGGAATTACTGGAAGGTGGAGGAAGCACCTTTTGAGTGAGTGGAACGGGGCATGAGCCTATGAGTAAGGGGACACACAGAGCTGGTCAGAGGCAGAAATGGCTGGTAGGGAAGGCTGATCGTGAACGCTCTTAAACATCAGATGAGCAGCTGAGGTTGGTTTGCCAGGCACTAGGGAGGCAGCGAGGTCTTTCAGCTGGAGGAACATGACCAAGAACAGTTGCGTTCTTTTCTTTAGCAAGGGATCTGTTGGACCAGGTATGAGATGACATCTTGAGATAAGTCTGTAAAGATGGGAAGGATAAAATGGATCACAGAGATTTTCCGGGCGTAGAATTGATGGGAAATGGTGGCTGTTCGGACATTGTGCTAAGCTCTAGAGTAGAGAAGATTCCACTAATAAGTCTATATATGGAAAGAAAATGTCATCCTTACTATTAATCAGAAACATGCAGATTGATAGAGATGCTGCTTTTCATTCTATCAAATTAGCAAAGATGCTGAGGGTGTGGTAAAATGGTCTGCATTTTACAGCATACACAGAGAATAAATGGACACCAACATGATTTGGAAAGTCATTTAGCAAAATAAATCACCACCTTTAAAGATGTTCATATCTTGTTTTTAAGAAATTAAATTACTAGATCTATCTTACAGAAATCTTTTAAAACATGTAATTTACAGCCAAAGATATTTTCCCAGTGCTGTAGGGAACAGACCAAGCATATGCTAAGACAATATTAAATCTATGAAGTGATATCTGCTATGGAATAATACCAGTTCTCCCCAGCAGAAGGAAACATGAGCAGACTAAGAGTTTTGCTACTTTGCTATGTTTGTCTCATGTGCTCTGACAGATGTTTCATTCCTTTTTGCCCCCTTTTAAAAAGATTTTAGTTATTTTCAGAGAGAGGAGAAGGGTGGGAAAAAGAGGGAGAGAAACATGGATTGGTTGCTTTTCGCATGCCCCTGTGTCCTGCAACCCAGGCATGTGCCCTGACTGGGAATCGAACCAGCAGCCTTTGGTTTGCAGGCTAGTGCTCAATCCACTGAGCCACACCAGCCAGGGCTAACTCTCAATTCACAGTGCTGGGCACCCAGGCCATCTATACCAGGGATGTCTGTTGATCTATGTTTTAGTTTCCTGTTTTCGCTGCTATATAACAAATGACCACAAACTTGGTGGCTTAAAGCAATAGACCTTTATTCTCTCACAGTCCCTAGGCTAGAAATCTGAAGTGAAACCAGGGATCAGCGGGCCAATGCTCTTTCTGGAAACTCCAGAGGAGAATCCACTCTTTCCCTCTTCCAGCATCTGGTGGCTGCTAGCAATCCTTGGCTTGTGGCCACATCACTCCAATCTCTGCTTCTGTCATCACTTTGCCTTCCCCACTTCTCTCTGTGTGTAATCCTCTCTACCTTCCTCTTACAAGGACCCTTATGATCACATTTAGAGCTACTTGAATAATGCAGGATAATGTTGGGGATCTCAAGATCTTTCACTTAATCACAGCAGCAAAGTCCCTACTTCCATATAAGGTAATATTCACAGGTTCCAGGGACTAGGGTATGGGCATGTTTTAGAGGGACCTTATTCAATTTACCAAAACTAGCTTTAGGGATTGAGCAAAGTGGGTTGAGACCAGATCCTCCATTGTAGCTGCAGCTAACAGAGGTGGCCTGGAAGGGACCCATGGCTGTAATGGGCAAGGATTCTCAGGAGGGCTGCCTCTCTTTCTGAGTTCACCTCATTGTCTGGGTCAGAAGCTACAGGCAGTGGTGAGGTTCTGCCCAAGATGGGCTAAGGAAAGGCTCAGGATTTCACCCAGAGAAGTTCTTTTCTCTCTGGACCTGGCAGCTTTCTACTTTAAGATCACATATCTGGGGGACCACTGGGACCTTGGGAAACAATCCCATTAAAGGCAAGTGTTTGCATTCAAGAAAGGGTCTTTTGGTTATGGAGGATTATTGACTTATTTTCCAGGTTCTTGGTTGCCTTGGCCTTGTTCCTGGCTTGTTGTGTGACCTCAGGCAGGCTGCCGCCCCTCTCTACCCTCAGTTCTGCAGAATTCTGGGAGATCTCTCTCCTCAGTTCTGAGAGTTCTAAAAGGTCTCTGGAGGCTTAGCCCTCATCCACTGCCCACCCCTCTCTCAACCTTCTCTGCCACCCAAGTCCTTAAGAAGCTGGGGGAAATTAATTAAAGACATTTCTAGGATTTTAGCAGCCAAGGTTCTCCCAATAGTGTCTGTTTCCCTTTGCAGCCATCCATCTGGGGTTCCATCATCCCAGGTGGGCTCAAGAGTGAGCTGTGAAACCTGGTTTCTCAGGCTTACATGCCTGGAAGGGTAGGTCACAGGAAGAGTTGCTCCTAAAAATAAGTGAAGCATCTGGAAAGCAAACCAGTGATGGGCAGAGATCTGTTCACAGAGAGAATGCATGATGGCTGCTATGTAGGGAGGGGCATCTGTTGGACCTACAAGTTCAAGGACTGTGTGTGTGTGGGGTGGGAGGACAGTAGGGGAGACCCCCTCCTAGAAATAAGCCACGTGGTGGGGATATTCGAGTGCTTATGCATGGTGACCTGATGCCATGGGGCCAAAGCATGGACCACCCTCAAACATTAAGGACATTCAGTGAGGCCATGTTGTGGCTTTGTGGCTCCTTCATTTTATAAAATTTCAAGTTCTCATAGGCCCATCTCCTCACAACCAGCTTCTAAAGGGTTGACCCTGGGGCCTTTATGGACTTCAGAACTCTGCTGGTGGGTAGGTAGGTCAGTATATATCTTTTGGATATCATCCTGATTGTAATTATTTCAAGGTTCTGGATGGAATGCTCCCAAGTGTGAGCGCGCCTGCTCTTACCTTAATGACCAGCAGGTGGCAGCACAGGAGCGCTCAAACAGCGGTTTCAGGAAGAAACAGGCCCAAAATCTTCCAGCTTGAGTCCAACTGCAGAGGGACCCACCCCTCTTCCTGACTCTGCCACGGTGCTGATCCGGGTTAGCCGCTAGGCGCCCCCCGCCCCACCCCCATCCCCACCCCAGTGGGCATGGGAGGGGAGGACCCAGGGGAAGGGAGGAAGCCACCTTTGGGAGCTCAGCCCCGAGGAACTGAAAGCTGTTGTGAGAAAGGTAACATTTGGGGGATGCCAAGATCCGGGCGTCCTATCATGAGATTGCACATATACCTAACCTATTGTTAGCTGTTTACACACATACTTCGCCTCATTGAATCCTTGCCACAATCCCACAGGGAAGCCGTAGCAGCTCCTTTTACAGATGGCGGCCTCACTGGTCCAGTGTCAAGTGAATAGCCACACAGAGCGTTGAATCCTGGTCTCAGGGGCTCGGAGTCCGGCTGCCAAGGAGATGCCTGGTGCTGAACCACAAACTTTCCTTATCAAACAGCATGCACGACTGCTCAGTGAGAATGGAGGGCTGTACCCACTGCGGGACACCGGCAAGGGGGTGGGTTGATGCAGAGTTTTCCTGGGGAGGCACGGTTTGCAGACCAGGATGCGTGGACGGGAGGGGGCTGATGTTGGGAGCTGACCCAGCTGCTGGGCTGGGAGGCAGGAGAGCTGTTCTAGTCCTGCTGTCTCGTTGCTGTGTGACAGTGGGCAGGTCCTGACCCTCTCTGGGCTTTTCTTTCCTCATTGGTGGATCAGAGCAACTCATGGTCCCTGCTGGTTCTCACTGGGAGTAGAGACCACCCGTGAGAGGAGACGTTGGGGGTCCTGTTACTACTGCCTTGCTTCATTAGCAGGCCCTCCATGATCCCCATCTCCCTGAGGAGCAACTTGGGCTGGAAAGCTGAGGCGGCCCCTGGAGGAGGCTGTTGGGCAGCCATCCTCCTCAAAGGGGGGTCTGAGCGTCTGAGTGGTATGTCTCAGCGTCTGCCTCACCAGAAAAGGGTGACTGCCCCCTGGGGTACAGAATCCAGGCACCAGCACCCCCACTCCCACAGGCCCAAGACAGGCCTGGATGGGAAGGGCAAAGTCTAAAGGGAACAGCAGCAGCAAAGGTGCATGTGTGTGCATGTGTGTGTAGGGTGTGCACAGGTATGTGCACTTGATCAGTACGTATATGGTCAGGTATGAGTTACATACATGCAGGTGTGCAGGGTATGAAGGTGTGTATGTGCTTGTATGCCTGAGGGTACAGTATAGATGAGGGCATGTGTCTACATGCATGTAGATGGGTGTACATACACGTGCACTGTCCTGTGTTCCTCTGACATTCAGATAGGGGCTGCCAGTTCTGGGCACCTCTGACAGGTGGCAGCTTGGTCCAACCACCTGGCTTTGGCCCAGTCCCTGGGAAGGGGACTGGCAAAGTGAGGCTGAGCCTAAAGCTAGGGGAGCGTGGCTCTGAGGGCCGGAGCAGGTGCAGGGGACCCTGGGTGGTCACAGGGAAGCAGCATGAGTTCTGAGTCCAAGCTCAGCTCCTAACCTGGGTGGTTTAATACTGAGCACCTCCCCCCCGGGGTAGGTCGTATTGTCACCCCCATTTTATAGATGAAATGTTCTGAGGGCTCGCCTCTGTTGAGTAGAGCAGTGAGAGCCGAGTCCAACTCTGTGGTGTTCGGACATGGACACCTCCCCCTCCCTGCCCCTCCCCTCCTCTCCTCTGCAGAATCCTCTCCTTGGCCACAGGCATTGTGGCTGCTGCAGGGAGCACCAACCAGTCCAGCATCCTTAGAGCCACCCCAGTTGAACGTTTCTGGGGAAAAGCAGCTCCCTGTCCCCCAGTCTGGTGGGCTGAGAGGGTGCGGAGGGCCTGTGCTCTGTCCAGCCCTGCCCGGGGCCTTGTGGAGGGGTGCGGCCCACTCTTGGCAGGCCCTGGGACGCGCATCCATGGGGGGCTGCTGGGCTGGGGCTGGGGCTGAGCCAGGGACTGCGGAGGCCCCTCTGTGCAGGCCAGATGGCCCCTGGCTCCAGCAGGGCAGGCTGTCAGCACCTCCAGTCGGGGACCTGGCCCTGGCTCCTCCCGCTGCCCTTGTCCAGCCCAGGCCTCGGGTACTGTTCACTGAGGGAACTGGCAGGTGGCGTTTCCTTTCAGATGCTCATTCCCTGAACCCCTTTGAGCCCCCTGACTCCCACCCCCACCCCTACGAGTCGCACCTTCACACTAACCAAGGCCCTACAGGTACCTAGGAAGGTGGCCTGGGAACCTGACCTCATGATGTCCCCTCTTTCTCTATGGTTCAAGATGGATTAATTCCCCATTCGTCCATTCATGTATTCGTTTCTCCAATAAATATAAATCAAGAGGCAGGTGAAAGGCAACCATACACTGATGTCTCTCTCCCTCTCTGCCTCTCTCCTTTCCCCTCTCTCTAAAAATAATAAAGAAATAAATACATCTTTAAAATAAATAAATAATCAAGCATCTATTACACGCTGGGCCTTATTCTAGGCCCTGAAACTACTCAGCTGATCAAGCAGCTGATCCTCAACTGGGGGAAACAAGAAAACTAGCAAATAGCACATGCAGTAATGTGATTGAGGCTGGGGGCTTGCTTAGAAAGTTTAGAGAGGATCATCAAGGAAGGCTTCCTGAAAGAGGAGGTGTTTGAGCTGGGACTGGAAGAGAGGGGTGGCCTGGCCGGATTATGGGTGGAGGAGTGCAAAGCTCCAGGGAGAGGAGCCCCGTGGGGGAAGACGGGTGTGGTGGGGTCTGCTGTCCACCCCCTTGTGAGGGGAGGAGCAGGAATGCCCGGCTGGCATGGAGGGAAAAGGAGAGGAAGTCGGGGCCAAAACTTGAAGGCCTTGTAGGAATTGGATTTGATTTTGAAAGGCTTTCATGAAGGGAAATAATATAAATAGAACTAACATTCATAGAGCTCATCCCACATGCAGGAATGGTGCCAATTACCTTTTGTAAACAAACTTTCTCAAACCTCAATAGAACCTGATGATGGGTCATTATCCCATTTCAGATAAGGAAACTGAGGCACCGAGAGGTTAAGTCATTAGCTCAATGGCACAGGACAGTTCAGTAGTAGAGTAAAGATGTCAAGTGGGCAGCTGGCTCTAGAACCCTAACTACTATACCACACACTACCCCTCAGGGTATGATTCCCTTCCCTCCAACATAGCCTCCTTCAGGAAGCCTTCCATCAACCCAGAGTTTGCTCTGCTGAAACAATATATAAGCACACCACATGGTCTAAAACTCTTTGGGTTTCTCAAGAGATTATCTTGTCTATGGCCTTGTCTTCAGGTGGACATGGTATCGTAAATCCCATTATGATGAGACTATTGAGATCTAGAAGGGTTGAGTCTTGCCTATTATCCAGAGTCAATGAAGAAAGCATGGGAAATAGAGCCACAGTCTCCTAAATTCTCCCACTCCAGCTCCAACCCCTCTACTCTCCTTTATAAGACAATGCTCAGGTTGTTTCCCGTCTGTTTTCCACTCCCACCCATCCCGCAGCTAGCCGGCAGCCCCCCTCGGTGTCCACCGTGGGGTCGTGCACCCAGCAGGTGCACATTCTGCGTCTGTGCAGAATCACCTGGGTGTGGTGCTCCTGCCCAGGGTGCTCGGAGCAGAGAAGTTAAGCAGAAAGGATAGATGTGAGCTGTCACTGGAAGGATGCCGAGGAGCCCCAGTAAGCCAGGAAGATGGGCTGGGGAATTTGCCTGAAATGGGAAGGTCATCCCAGCCAGAGGGAACAGCATGTGCAAAAAGAGAGGGAGAGGACCCGGCGTGACCAGGAACAGGGGTAGTTCAGTTGGACCTGAGCATGAGGAGGGGGTGGGGCAACGAAGCTGTGTGGGACTGCAGAGACAGGATGGGGCCTTGCTCCCCAGCTCAGGAGTCAGTGTTGGGGAGGCAGGGAGAGAAGTCCCTGCTTTGGAAGCCCTGGAAGAAAATCATGACATTTCTGAGGAACTTCGTGCAGGTTGCGTGGTCCTCTCTGAGCCTCAATTTCCCCCTTGCACCATTTGGCGTGGCGCCTACCCTAAGGACCCTCTAGGTCTTGCTTGGGTTTATTCCATGACTGCTGCTTTCTTATCCTCCAAACAAAGAGGCTCTTGCTGGGTGGGTCTGGAATACCTTTAATGCCCTGGTTTCTTTTGGTTTCTTTTTGCCATGTGTACCCTTGCTTTGCAACATCCTTTCTGGGGCACATGTCTCAGGGCCTGGTTCACAAGGGAGCCTGGGTCAACATGCTGTTCTTTGCCTTCATGCCCTTCCTTTTGTGTAGCCCCGTCCAGGGCAGGTCAGTGTCGTGGACCTGGGCATAGCCAGACTCTGAGGGGACATCGGCTCCCTCCAAGGCCCCGGGGGAGTTCCAGGGTGACTCATCGGGGTCCAGGGTGACATCACTCCAGCTCTCGGAGCTGCTACTGTAACCAACCAGGCTGGTGGCTTCATCCTCAACTATGGTGACGATCTTGGCAGTGTCCTCCCTGAAGTTGCTGTCTAAGTACCCTGCCAACTGGTCGGTGGCCCCCTTGGACTCGTTGGCTGCAGAGATGTCAGCTGTGCCCCTCCGCTTCTGCCTGCAGCCAACTGAATGGGCACCGTGGAGCCCTGCCACAGGCCAGGCGGGTGTCTTGGCTCTGCCCTGGCCAGTCCAGAAGAGGGTGAGCTCTTGGCGGCAGGCAGCCACGGCCAGGCTGGTCAGCAGGGTGCTGGACACCAGGTAGAGCAGGGCAGGTTGGCCCATCTCCATGAGGACCATGGCGGCAAAAGTGACCAGCAGACCCACAGCATAGGCCGCGGTGCAGGCCATGAAGTAGACCTGGCGTGAGCGCACCCGCACATCAAAGCGATGACAGTAGGCAACCAAGAAGCCTGGGACCACGATGTCACCGAAGCCGAGGATGGTGAAGGGCTGGTCACACAGGGTCAAGGCTGAGAAGCTCCACCGGGGCACTTTGAGCACCATGGGGAGCCTCTCATGGCTCACGGAATCCGCTGGGCCCGAGGCCACCTCCACCATGATGCTCTCGCCAGTCCTGGTGAGCAGGGGCGTGATGAAGACGAAGAACACATCAAAGGCCAGCAGGGCCAGCAGGAAGGAGGTGCAGTTCTTGAGTCTGGGCAGCCGCACACGCTGCAGGACGAAGAGGCAGTAGGCGATGCCCAGCGCGTCCTGCAGGAGCCACGCCCAGCGGTCCTCGTTGCGGCAGGCAGCCCAGAGGACGGTCACCAGCGCGCACAGGCCGGCCAGCAGCAGCGGCGGCAGCGGCGGCCAGGCCCGGCGGCGGGGCCGGGACCACTGCGGGGACAGGCAGTGCACCAGGGGCGCCAGGCAGCTGTAGAGGCCGGTGCCTGCCCCCAGGCCGAAGATGGCGATCATGACGTAGACGAAGCAGTCGTAGAAGAAGTAGAGCAGCATCAGGATGCAGCAGGACATGGTGACCACAGCTCCTGTCATGGCCGGTGTGAAGTCCACGGCTGTGTCCTCGTCGTCTTCCTCCCGCCTGTCCTGGGCTGCCCCTGCCTCCCGCCGATGGCGACCCCCAGGCCCCCCTCCTCCTCGCGCCCGGCGCCGCCGCAGCCGGTCCGCCTCGGTCAGGCCGGCCCAGTAGCCCCCTGCGGCCACGGTGCCTATGGCCAGGATGAAGATGACCACCATGTTGTAGTCGAGGACGGGCTCTGGGGGCGCGTAGATGGCCACCTGGACCGTGTCGCCGCCGCCGGTGTGACTGAGGATGTCGAGCATGTCGCTGTAGCGGAGCATGGCCACGGGGACGGTGAGGGCCGGCAGGGGCTTGCGGGGGTCCTGGGACACCAGGGTGGTGTCCGAGCACTGCTGGCCACTGGCGCGGCTCACGATGAGCAGGCCGTGGGCGCCGCGGGCCTGAGCCAGCCAGCCCTTGGTGTAGAAGCTGCAGTTGCCCCGCATGACCATGGCGATGGTCCGGTGGAGAGGCTGCTGGCTGGGGGAGCTGGGCTGGGCCTGGTGAAAGGCGTCCTTGCCAGGGCACCAGGGTTCCGAGGTGCCATCATACAGGGGCAGGAGTGGGGCGTGGTGTAGGTCCCGCGGGAGGGTGACGTAATCCGAGCTGAACAGCACACAGTAGTCCTTGCTCCAGTTCCGTGACACCACGTGGACCACGCCGTACTCCCCCTGGGCCACTGCACTGGTGAGAAGGAGGAGGAGGGAACCCAGGCACGCCATCCTCCTCAGTCACCCCAACGTGGCAGCTGCTTGTGGCCCCAGGTGCCTCTCCCAGGGACTGGGCGTGGCCCTCTGTCACAGAGCAGCGTGGCCTCCCATCCCAGAAACCAGAGCCACACCTACCTAGTCATAAAGCTATGCCCTGGGGTTCAGGGCACTGCTGCAGAATACAGGGTCCCTTTCAGGATCCTGTCCTGCAACACACACCCCTATAGAGGGGTTATCTGCGCCCCTGCTCTATGCCCGACCCCAGGTAGGGCAGAGCCAGGTGATTTCAAGTAAGATGTGGGAGGATGGGGTTGAGGATCCCAGATAGGATTTGGGACCAACTCAGCCCCTTGCCCACTGGGTGACCCAGGCAGCCGCCTCCCGTCTCTGTACCTGTTTCTTTAGCTGCAGAGAAATGAAGACATTGAATCAAAGCATTTCTGAGGCTGCTGGGAGCCCTGACCTCCATGATCACTTTTACTGAGCTCCTGCTAAGTGCCAGGTCCTGTCTTGTTCCGTCCTCATTGTTTCCCTGCAAAGAGGTATTAGACCCACCCAGTATGAGGCTTTGAGCCTCAAATCTGTGCCCCTTTCTCCTGGAAGATGACTGGAATTTCATTGCCAGCCTCCCTTGGAGTAAGGAATGGCTACATGGTCATTTCTTGCCAATGGGATTGAGCCCAAATCATGCCAGCCCTTCAGAGGCCTGCACCGAAACTATGCGTTCCTGGTCCATCTCTCCCCCTCTCACAAGTCGGTGATGGATGGGGGTCACTGACCACGGAGGGGATGTTGTCCTAAGGGATGGGGAGGGAGGAACTGGGACATGGATGGTGATGCATTGTCTTCCTTAAGCTGCTGGCTTTTGTGGGCCTGTTGACCTCACCTGAACACCCCCATGTCATGGTTGGGTAAACCTGAGTTTCAGGGAAGCCCACCACTTGGTCCCCAGCCCCAGTCCCCAGATCCAGCTCTCACCCCTTAGGCCTTGCTGTGTCCAGGGAACTGCCAGGGGCCTCCCTGGCTCCCTGGACACCCAGGGGTCCCTGGCCCTGCAGCTCCTCTCTGCTTGTTCTTGGCCTTCAGGCCTTAACTCCAATGACCAGGAGAAAATAGCCCCCCTTCATAGCATGTAATGATCACAACTCAGAATTTACCTTTTTAACAAAGAGATTGTACTTTTTTTTTTTATTTCTAGAGAAGAAGGAGAGGGAGAAAGAGAGGGAAAGAAACAATATGAAAGAGAAATATCACTTGCCCCTTCCCGGGGGCTGAGCCTACGGCCCAGGCCTGTGCCCTGACCAGGAACCAAAACCACGACCTTTCACTTTGCAGGGTGACACCCAACCCACTGAACCACGCTGGTCAGGGCCAGATTTACTTCCTCCAAAGCGAATATCACAGTTCTAAGTTTCTGCTTGTTTCTGCGTTTCCTTGTTTATCTTCTGTCTCTCGTTGGTTGAGTTCCAAGAGTACAAGGACCTTACCTATTCCCCACTGCTGCTCAGGAAATATGTGTGACATGTATAACATGTTTTACAGTGGAAGTGACAGAGGCACAGGGTGGTGAAGAAACTGTTCCAAGGTGACACATCAGTGGTAGAGACAAGATTCGAACCCAGGCTAGCGGGCAGGGGAGCTTCTGGCTAAGAACGGTGTGAGCCAAGTGTCCCTTCCCTGACCGCCCGGGCCAGGCCTTCCTGTGCAACAGAAGCCCAGCAGAGGGGCAGCTGGCACCGCCTCCACTTGGCCCAGCACCAGCCCGGGTTCACTCACAGTGCTTCAGTTTCTCCCCTAATGCATTTCTGACAGTTAACTTGTCGCTGTAGTTATTGCTGTGTAATCGAATTAAATGTTATACGAATGGATGAAATAGAAGTACACAGACACCGGGCAGTACTGTTCTTTATGAAAAGTCAGTTGAGCCCTGGCTGGTGAGGCTCAGTGGATGGGCACTGGCCTGCGAACCCAAAGGTCGCTGGTTCGATTCCCAGTCAGGGCACAAAACCAGGTTGCAAGCCAGGTCTCCAGCCACTGGGATGGCTATTATCAAAAATGTGGATCAGGACACGTTTTGACGAAAATGTAGAGAAACGGGTACCCTCATATGTTGCTGTGGTAAGTGTAATATGGCGCAGCCGCAGCGGAAACCAGTTCCTCGAGGAGCTCAACCTGGAGTCACAGTTTGACCCGGCGGTGGCATCTGCCCAAGACCAGTGAAAATAGGTGTTCAAACAAAGACGTGTACATGAAAGTTCTGAGCAGCACTATTGGCAATAACTGGGAATTGGTGGGAAGGACTCAATGGCCTTCACCTGATGGATGGGTCAAAAAGTGTAGTGTATCCAGGGAAGGGACCATCTGTCATTCAGCTGTAGAAAGGAGTGATGCTCCGATCCAGGCTCCCCTGATGGGGCTGAACCTTGATGACATTACGCTAAATGAAAGAAGGCAGTCACAAAAGGAGAAACATTGCACGATCCTACTTTTACGACATGTTGAAAGTAGGCAAACCTGCAGGGGCAGAAAGCAGGTGTGTGGTGGCCCGAGTCTGGGGAAAGGTGAAATGGGGAGAGAGGGTTTAAGGTATGGGGTTTCCATGAGCGTGATGAACAAGTTCTGGACGTAGAGAGTGGTGATGGTTGTGCAACATTGTGAATGCGTTAATGACAGCGAACTCTGCTCTTGAACGTGGTTGAGATGGTAAGCTCTACGTCAGTATATTTTACCACAATTTTAAAAAGGAGCAACTCCAGTCCCCTCCAGAGGCGCTGTGCACAGGGCAGGCTAGTTCTTCTGGTGGTCTCTGGAGTTCTCTCTGAACGATGATCTCACCGAGAGCTTTGAAAAACATGCATGCTCTAGGCCTCTCTTGACCCCGAGCCTGCCCAGCAGGATCTGCAGGGCTTGGGGGACACAGAGGGAAGGGGAATAGGAGGTGGGGTTGGGGATGGAGCAGGGTCTGGAAGCCTGGGGGGCTGGCAGCCTGTGGGCAGGTCTGGGAGCTGGGCTGGGTTCAGAGAGAGGTTACCCTGAGGCTGGTACCTTGCAGACACCAACTCCAACATGTACCTTTGTCTCTGTATGCTGTTTGTCCACAAATTGGGCAAACTGAAGAATTTCCCTAGGGAGGGCACGGGAGGGGCACCTTACAAAGGGGTGCACAGGGGAGGTTAGTGAGGCCAGCCTGGGTACTGGGTACCCTTGGGCAGTTCTCAACCTCCCTGGGCTTCATTTTCACCATCTGTTAAATGGGCATAACAGCACTGCCTTGTCCGGTGGTAGGAGGAGTACATGAGGTCAACATGGGAAGGGCTCAGCAGTGCCTGGCGCCCCGTAGCACCCAGTCAATGGTAGTGTCGGTGGTGAAATGCAGGAAGCAGCCCCCTCTGCTTGGACCAAGGGTGGGAGCTGACTGTGAAGTCAGGTGGCCGGATGGGACAGTCCTGAGGCCAGTGGCACTTGTGGGCTGAGCAGAGCCTGGGCAGGTGCGGAGAGACCCCCGGAGGCTCCTGGTGGCCTGGTCTGCGCCATCTGCAGTTCAGCATCCTTTTAAGTAACTTAGGGGTGGAGGATGTTGGGAAGATGGGGAAGGGGTGCTGGGAGACAGGCTGGACATACCCAGCTCCCACCCAGCTGGGCTCAGTGGCTAGAAACTGGCTGGGCCATCTTTGGGGCGGGGGGCCCATCTTTTCCTGGGACACATGCTCAATGAGACCACTGGAAACGCTGAGGTCTCCTCCCTCAGAGCTGCTTTATCAGCCCTGGTATCCCTGAAACCAAGCCAGGGGGTGTCAGTCACTGAGAGGGTAGAAAGAGCCCTGGGCATGGAGCAGGGGACTGTTGGTCTCCGGGGAGCGGCCGGGCCTTGTTCCCGAAGCTTAAAATGGGCTGCTTCCTACCTCCGCCAGCTGGTTGAGGGTTGGATGGCAGATGTTATAAAGGGTTCTGTGGATTGCAGAGATCTACTCGTGCCCACAATGAAGGATTATTGTCTGGGTTCCAAAATCTGCCCCCTGCCTTCCTAATAAGTGTATTCCCCAGATCTGACTTCCTCCCCAGTCCTGGTCCGAGGGGTCTGGCCGGCAGCAGCAGGTCAGAGGAGGCCGGAGGGGAAACCGAGGACCCTGGGGTAGGGTCTACTGTCACACTCAGGGAGGTGGGGGAGCCCCATGTGGAAAATCAAAACACCGCACGGTGGGTTTTCCTCCACCGCTGCTTTGCACCAATGAAGGAGGGTCCCCAGGAGAAATGGGCTCAGGTACGGCAGTTTCAGGCGACTGTGGTCTTTGGCCCGAGAGGGGCCTGCCTGTACCACAGTGACCCCAACCGTGACGCTGCCCAGCCCCTCCCTGAAGCATAGTGAGCTGTGTGTCTGTTGGCCCCTAGAATCACGCTCACCCCCAAGGGCCCTCTCTTCCTGCCCCCCGGCCCAGCCAAACCTCAGGACAGGGAGACGGGGGGCCTGCCCTCAGCCTGGCCCCGGAGCCCAGAACGTACGCCGCCTGGGAGCCATGGCACCTCTCTTTCTCCAAGGAGCTCAGGCTTTCGGCAAGTCGCCCCAGCCTGGCCCTGGTGTCCTGGCACTGCACGCCCCTGCGTGCACATGTGGTCACAGACCCAGTGCCCCCTGCACATGCTGCTGCGGCTGGGTGCACTCCCTTGTCCTCCTTGTGGCCCAAGTGACTGGGAAGTGCAGGGGGATTAATGTCCCCTGCTTCTAGCCTTCACCCCATGACTGAAGGAGTTGGTGGATCAATGCTCCTCGATCCTTGAGTGGGGTGATGGAGGCATGTCCCCCACAGGCTCCCCAAGAGTCCACAGCAGGGTCAAGCTCTAGCTGCCCAGAGGGGTGACAGCCTCGCCCTCCCTGCCACCTTCCTTCCCTGGCCTCCCCCCGCCTCCCCCTGCTCTGTTTCCGTCTGAGCTCCTCCCCTCGGGCCTGGACACTTGGGTCCTGCTGCCACCTTCGCTCAAGCTGCGCCCCTGCCCGCACCATCGCCTGCCGGCATCGCTCACCCATGGCCCGGCTCTCCCCACACCTCACCCCCTCACACACTGTCCTCATCACCGGGGCCCAGCTGGACCCGGCCCGTCTCCTCAGCCCGTGGCCAGCTCTCAGGGCGCACCCAGCGCCCGCCCGGACGGGCATGTGAGTGCTGTCAGCCACGCCAACACCCCCCTGCCCCGCCACACACACCCAGTGACCCTGGGCACTGGAAGTGGCCTCTGATTCTCCACAGGCTCTTTGCACCCAGCCTCAGCACAGCCCAGAACTTCACAAATGCTGGTTGAAAAGATAAATATTATTATTTACATCAACACCCCATCTCCCAGCCCCGTACCCCCAAAGCTCTGCTCTGGCTGTCCAGTACCTCGGGATGTGGGAGGGTCCAGGGAGGGCTAGGCCAGTCTATACTTGGGACGTAAGTGATCCACTGGCTGGCTGACCCAAGGGCCACCTGTCCTGCTCCAGGGCATCGGGACCAGCGAGGGGCTGAGGGTCCTGCCCCTTGTCCTATCTTGCTTAATGAACAGTGCTGCCCCAGAGGCCACCCAGGGGCAACTAGCTCTCTGTGACCAGCAGAGAGGTTGCCCAGAGGCCAGGCCACTTAAGCCAGCAGGCTGATGGTCCCCGTATTCTCTCCCCCCTCAAAGAGAGCCTTTGGCTGGGGCATACTCTGGCTCTCACGGTCCACTCCCTCCCACCCCTGACTTCTCACAAAGGGGGAGACACCTGGGGCAGGTTAGGGAGGGGGAGCCCTGTGTCCAGTGGGGTAGTAAAGGTCCAAGGGTGCAATGCAGCGAGGCAGGGCATTTCTGGTGGCAGTGCCATGGGGCCAGGTGACGTTCTGGTGGCTGGGGAGGATTTCTGGTAATGCAGCCTGGTGTCCGATGATGCCACCAGCCTCTAGTGTCTCCAGGACTCTGAGAGTGCGGCCTCTAGTCCCCAGTGTGGCTGGAAGGCGTTGCCGAGGCCCGCAGCATCATCGCGGTGTTGGGAGGCTGTGGCAAGGGTCCATGGCGCCCTGGGGCAGCGGACCGCCCCCACGGTTACGGAGGAAGCCCCAGACGTCCAGGGCGCTGGCCTTGTGCTCTGGGAGAAGACACGTGTGGAGGGACCCGTGTACTGCTCTGGATTTCCCAGCTCCCCATTCTCCCGCGGTTGGACAGGAGGACTGGGGTGAGAGGGAGCCAAGGGCCCCAGGCTGGCCCAGTCCTGTAGTTTATTTTCCATTTGTCCCGTGGCCCAGCGTGTGACTGCTCACAGGCCAGTGCTCCTGCTCAGCGGGGCGTCAGGACGGAGCCTCCTAGGTCTCGGGCCAGCGCCCCTGAAGGTACCGTGGGTGGCAAGGAGCTGGTTCCCCTTCCCACCGACAGACACTGGCAGAGGCCGAGCCTGGCCACCTTCTTCCCCACCGGAGCTTGGGGGCTGCTCCATGGCCCTCCAGCTCAGACCCCGGTGGACTGCTTGATGCTGTGGAAGCTGACCCGGGTCGGGGAGGTGGGGATGGACATGGCGCGGGCCACACGGGCACGGATGGAGTGCTTGTCCTGCCATCGGTGCCACCTCTTCCGGATGGCGGAGCGGACCTGGGGTGTAGAGCAGACCATAAGGTTTGAGCCAGGTCACAGGACACCCCTCCTTCCCCCAGGGCTGCCAGCAGCAGTTGGACAGGCAAACAGCTGTGCAGGTGGGCAGGGCACCGGCGTGGCACCCAGGTGAGCAGGGCACAGGAGGGCAGCGCACAGGCGTGAGGTATACAGGGCACCGTGCCACATAGAAACGTTGTTGCAACATTGCTGATTTGCATGCTTGTTGGGACAGTTTCCCCAAGTGTCCTGAGAAAGGGGTACTTTTTTCTAATCCACACAAACCGTGCCTTTGTCACGAAGAAACCCTCAGCCCACGGGCATCCCCTGCCCCAGGGCTCAGCTTCCTGGTTTCCAGCAACCCATTTCACAGACTCGTTGATGACACGGAAGCCCCAGCTCTGCCCCACCCCTTTGCCATGTCAACTGCCTCCTAGAACAGGGGAGTAAGCTGGCCACCGCTGGGGCAGCCTGGGCAGGTGGCACGGACCCTCTAGGGGCTCCCAGCACATCCCCATAGGGACCTGAGGGCAGGGAGGAGGCCGGCATGTGGAGGGAGGAGGGAGACTACAGACCATCTCTGGTCCCGAAAGGCCTCCTGCCACCCTGAGCCCCAGCCTGGGGTCCTTACCTCGCTGTTGAGGAAACAGTAGAACACAGACACGAAGAAACCCTGGGGTGGAGGGAGGAGGCAGATCAGGGGACTGGGCTGCGTGTACTCGCTTCATTCGTGGGCAGCCCCCTTCCCTCCCCAGCCTCCTGCCCCCCCAAGCCCCAGCCTGGGAGAATGCCCACCCTGGGGGCGTGGGGCGAGGGGTAGGCATGGGTACCTGGAAGGACTCCAGGAAGGAGTTGAAGTAGATAAAGACCACCCGGGAGACCTCGTCCTCCCCAGGGTTCACGAAGAACAGCATGTACGTGATGCCCAGGAGGGGAAGCAGCACCAGAGTGGCCTTCACAGCCTTCCTGGGGTGGGGGGTGGGGAGGCCCAGAGTCACAGCCTACCCCAGAGGGGACTGGGGGAGGGGAGGCAGGTCCCGGAGGGTCTGAGACAGGGGAGGGGGGTTTCAGGAGGATCTACCAGGCCTGTGGGGAGACCCTGGGTCAGAGGCTGGGAACTTTGGATCTTCCGGTGGGAGTGGGAGTGGGAGTGGGAGTGGGAGTGGGGGTGGGGGTGGGGGTCCGGGGGGCGGGGTTGGGGGGCGGATAGGCAGGACCAGCTACCTGTACTGAATGGTCTCAGACGTGGTGGATGCCCTAAGTTTGGTCATAAGGATGCGGACGATGTTGAAAAGGAAGATAAAATTGATCTGCAACAGAGCACAGAGTGGGACATTATGGATGTGTGTATGCAAGATGTCTGGGTGAGTGACAGGGCAGGGACTTGGCCATCTCAGGTCTGGTCCTGGTCCCCCCTGCTGTTCTCCCCCCACCTTCATTGGCACCCAAACATTCTAGGCAGAGGGACTGTTTGGGTCCATGGTAGGCACCGGTTGCCCCTTCCCACTGGGCCCCTCTCTCCTGCCCCTACCCAGGTTCTTACCAGTAGGACCAAGATCATGGGGCCCTGATAGATGTAGTCGGTATAAACCCCAGGCCTTTTGCCGAACCAGCACCTAGAAGGCCACAGACAGGAGATGAGAACAGAGGGTCACCTGGGTCCAGTCCAGTGGTGTGTGGGGAGGGGTGGCACTTGGCCAAGGCAGAAACCAAGACCGGGGTTAGAAACCAGGCTCTAGGTGGCCCAATTCCAGCCTCAGCAAAAGGTCCCACCACAGTGCCTCAGTTATCCCATCTGCAGGATGGGCAGCATCCTGTTGTGAGAGGTAAAGCTGGGAACAGGCAGTGTGGCCGGGACAGGATGGGAAAGACCGCTGAGTGGAAGAGGCATGGCCCCAACACACCATTGCCCTCTCGGGTCCGCACTGTGGCTCCGGCACGTGCCACTGGTGGGGCCTTGCCCTGCCCCTGTTGCCTAGTGGGCCAGCAATCTCTGAATCTGCTCAAAGGCCGCGGGAACAACCTTGAGGCAGAAATTCCATAGGTTCCACCAGTTGCAGGGAGCAGACTTGCTCTGCATTCTCCTGAGCTCCCTCCAGAAAGCTCTGGGGAGGTCTGGGGAGTGGGCTTTTTCAAGACAGGCCATCGATTCAAGTGTTCAAATATCACTGTGAGGCCAAACGTGAACTGTCTGGGGTCAAGTCTCGTTCTAGCCTTGAGCCCCAGTATCTTCCGCTGCAGTGCCAGGATTTTGCCACAAGGTGGTGCTCCAGAGCCACTCAGACCAACTCCAGCTCCCACCGCGTCCTTCCCCCAAGATACACACCCTGCCGCTGGGGGAAAACTGTTCTTCCTCTTCCCCACCACGTCTCACACCCACACCGCGCACCCACAGGCACGGTCACTATTGCCCAGGGTTCACCCTGTTGCACCCTCCTCCCAGACTGGGCCCCTACCCCACCGGCTGTGAAAACAGGAGTCAGGAAGGATCACCCTGATAAACGGAAACAGAATTTTCTAGGCCCCTTGTCCATCCCACTGAGGCTGTGGTAGCTGCCCTACTCACTATGATGGTGGGGTGGTGGGGAATTGTCACTGATGGAGGCCGCCTGGAACCCCAGTCCGACAGTGGGTTCCTGGAACCACTGCGGTGAAGATCCTGGCATGTCCCTGGCTTTGTTCCCTTTTTCTCCTTCCCTCTCAGCAGTGCCCTATCTTAGCTGCAAGGCAGAATCAACCTGGGGCAGCCAGAAACCATCCTGGTGCCCAGGCCACACTCTGGGCCAGTTACATCCAAGCCTGGATCAAGTCTGGGCACTGGTACTTTTCAAAGCTTCCTGGGTGATTCCAACGTGAGCCAAGGCCAGAACCACTGGTGCAGAAGTCTAGTTTTCAGGGGTGGCTGGGGGCACCTGCATCCACTCCCCAAGGCACCTGAGGACGCCAGAGCTGGAAGGCGTCTCTGAGATGGTCTGGATCCATTTCTATGAAGTCCATGGAATCTTTTGTTAAAACAAGTCTTAAAAATTAACAGTAAACATTTGTACAGTGCATACTGTGTGCCAGGCACCATTTTAATGCTTAAGATGTATTACGTCATATCATCCCCAACACAACCCTGTTATCCTATTATTAGGATGCCCACTTTACAGATGAGGAAACTGAGGCACGCTGCGGTAAGGCGCCCAAGGTCATACAGCTACTCAGTGATGGAGCCACGATTCAGACCTTGGACAGTCTGGCTCCACAGACAGTTGGTAACCCTTTGTGATTCTGCCTGTTGTCAGAGCTCAAGACAGATAAAATGGTCCAGATCCGCCTGTCCAGTCCTGCCTCAGGCACTGCCAAGGAGCCTCAAAGTGAGTCCAGCCCACAGCACCTCCTCATTAAAGAAGCAACTTGTGGCCCTGCAGGGAAGGGGACATGGCTGGAAGCATGGACCTGGGGCTGCAGGGGCCCTGAGGGCAGGGAGTGGAAGGTGACTTACTTCTCGTTGTCATAGTAAAGCTTCCCAATGGCCCAGGCCACGATGATGGGGAGAGGCACACCTGGGGAAGAGAGCCAGCCGTGGGGTCTGGGGTGCAGGGCTGCAGGACGCAGTACAGGTCCTAGAGGTGGGTCGGGGTCCCTGGGTAGACCTGGGACCCACGCACCCAACATGCCTCCTTCAAGGTGCGCCCACCGCCCTGGAGCCTCCCTAGGCTCGCCACCCTCACCTGGCCCTGCAGCCCCCCAGCTTGCCCCTGGGTGAGAGGCCACCTGGGTGGGCGGGTGGGCAGGCAGGGGCTGGCCGGCTCACCCCAGCCAATGCAGACAAACATCCACTTGCGCAGTCGGTCGGTGGAGTACGTGAGCACGATGGCTGTGTGCAGGTAGCAGCCCTCCCCGAACATCCAGAAGAAGTTGGTCACGTGGAAGTAGTTGTAGGCGGCTGTCACCAACCTGCACCAGCCCTGCCGCCCCACCCCCACCAGAGAGGACACTGAGCCTGGGGACAGGTGGGGCTGCAGCAGCACCCACCCGGGGTCTGGGGCCAGCCCTCGGCAGGATGGGGCCCTCCCTAGGATCCATTCCTGTTTGGGGGCCCCACCTCTGCCAGGGTGGCCCCACCCAGACCCTTCTTCTGACTCTGGGTCTGCCCGTCCGGGACGCACCACGTTACTCTGGTGGACTTCGGGGCTCATGGTGAGCTGGACCACGAACCACGTGGCGTTGCGCAGGATGAAGGCGGAGATGAGGTTCCAGTGGATGATGTTTCTCAGGCACCGTATGCTCCTGGGGGTCGCAGGGGAGGACAGAGTGGATGGGGGACAGGCCGCCAGCACCGCTCCAGCCAGACGTGTGGATGAGGATACTGAGCCTCAGAGCTGGGCTGACTGGCTAAGTCACTCAGGGCCCTTCCTGCCAGTGACCCACCCCGATCTCGGCTCTGGGAGCAGAACCTGCCATGGCCAAGGCTCCAGGGCCAGGGCTGCCCCTCCCCCGTGGCACGTTACCTTCAAGGTGATGCCAGGCCTGGGGGTCAGCAAACACAAGGCCTCCAGGGAGATGCCTCCCCCTAGCTTTCAGCCCTGATGCTTGAGCCACCCCCCATCTCCCCCTCCCCACCCCCAGCAGTTACTAGGCAGGGGGACTGAAATGACTGCTGGAAGTTCCAAGAGACCTGGGACTCTCTCTGTCATCTCCTCCACCTGAGACGAGGAGGCTGGACTCCCCTTCCTAATAAACCCCCTACATCTGACTTCTGCACCCTGCTCAAGGCCCAAGGACAATGCCAGGGACTTCTCACCTGAGCCGCAGAAAGAGGACAAAGGCCACCAGGAGGGCCACCAGGGAGACACAATGGCCCAGGTAGTTGATGATGACAGCGACATGGTAGTGCACCTTGCTCTTTTTCTGAGGCGGGAGAGAGGGGCAGAGGTGAGGTTCCCAAAGGCCCCACCCCTTCACCCTTCACCCCCTGGAGGTGTGAGGACAGCCCCCGTGGGTGGCAGGGACAGAGTGGGTCATACTAACAAAGGGTACCCCTCCCTGAGTCCCCATGTGTCACGCCTTGCCCTGGAGCAGCACTGTGTAATTTGAGATTGTGTCTCACTGCCTGTCCCTGAATCCCATGCTGTCCCCTGCTGTCCCCTGCTCCTTGCTGTTGGACCAACGTCAGTTAACTTGATTCTCCACAGCACACCCCATTCCCCGTTCCACACACAGCCGCACATGCATGGCTCACAGGTCTGCTCTCACATGCGCATGTCCATTCAGTCCAAACACTCTGGCCCTGGTGGGTGCAGACACCACCCTCCAGGACTCCCTTCCTCCCCCATTGCTGGGTGGAGCCCCCATCTTCTCCATCACCCCTGAGCCCCTCCTGCTGTAGCTGAAGTCTGCTGCTCTGTCAGTGAGCAGGAACGGCTGCCTGGACATGAGAAATCGTAGCAACCCGCCCAGGTGCTAGCCCTCACTTTCTAGGTCCTACCCCGGGCTCCGGGGTCTGTCTCAGGGCTATAACAAAGCCTCCAGGGTTATTACCGAATCCATTCCGTATATTGACGGCCCAGCGAGTCCAGCCCTATCCATCTTCCAGATGAGAAAACAGACCCAAGCCCACTCACCCCAGGGACGTGCGCTGCGGCAGGTCACCTAGGAGGCACAGGAGCTAATCCCCGACTCCTGCTCTCCCCAGCCCCACCCTCCCCCTCCTAAAGGCGCGTTCTCACCCGGGACCTCGGAGGCTCTGCTGGGGGGCTGCCATGGCTGGCAGGGGCTTTCAGGAGCATGGCAGGAAATAGTTAGCAACTCGGGCTCCTGGCGGTTGAGACCCAACGAGGTGCAAATGGAGTGGAGAGAGTTAGGAGGCCACGGACGGGGAGGGTGTCTGAGCACCTGGCACCAGGCACCAAATCCGAGGACTCGTGCACGCATCCATCCAGCGGGACCGGAGATGCGCTTAACTACCTTTCATTAAATCGTCCGCAAACCCACACTGCGAAGCCCCGGGGAGCCCTGAATGGTGGAGAGTCACTTCATTCCAGGCCCAGGAGGGCAAGATGAGTGCAGGGTGCAGGGACCCCCTTTACTTCCCGCTGCCGTCAGCTGTGGCTGCCGGACCCCCACAGCAGGCCGGACCAGGGTGGTTTGGTTTGGGGTGAGATGAGTCATTTATTAAGCACTTACTCCATGCTGGGCACAGAGCCAGGGCTTCACACATGTCCCTGCTTTTCTTTAGCACAACTGCCCTCCTGTCCCTGTTATTCCAGTTGATCAGGCTGCATGATCGGCTCAAGCCAGTAGTCGGAATCCAGTAGTGCTTGGTTGTAAGAACCCTCCTTCCCCTGTCCCCACGATGCCCTTTCTGGGGCAAAGCAGGGATGGGGAGCAGGCACCCTCTCTGTCCTGGGCTTCTGTAGGGGGGATGGGGGCTCCTGACAGGTTTTCTCCACCGAGGCAGATAGGGGAGGATTGGGACAAACCATTCTCGGGCTGCCTCAGCATGGCTCCTCGGGTCAAGGGCCAGGCTGGGTCCCAGCCCTGCCACCCAGCTGCCACATCAGCCTGATGAGATCTGAGAAGCCAGTTTGAGGGGGGTGGGGTGTCACAGTGCAGGCAGAGCTGGAGAAGACTGCTGGACAGATGGCTGTGTTACCTCAAAAGGGGACCAGCTTCCCCAGGGGCGACAGCCAGCCACACTCACAAGATGGCCAGAGACCCCCCAAGAGCTGGTCAATGACGCCCAGAGAGAACAGCCGGCAACATCCTAAGAGATACCCAGTGACTCTCCAGGAGACCTTAATGACCCCCAAGAGATAGTCAGTGACCTCCAGAGAGAAGGCCACCATTAACGACAGAAGCCGCTGAGGTGCCCGAAAAACAAATGGACACAGTCACTGCCCGGGGGCCTGGCCAGCACACTGTCCCTGTTGGGTATGGACACCTCAGGCAGCCTGGGAAAGGCAGCGCAGCGTGGCGCTGGGCGGAGGCCCCTCCACAGTACCAAGTGGCGGCTTGTCCCCCGGTGGTGATGGCTGTGGGCAGGTGTCCTCCCCAGCCTGGCCTCTGGGCGCCCTCGCAAGTCCCAGGTCTCAGGCTGTCCGTCTGCCAATCCATTATCTGCCATCCCTCCGGGCGCTGGTGCTTAATTAGGACTTAGCCAGGGCCCAGAGCTGAGAAACCAACCCCGGATGTTTGGTTGGTCCAGAGGAAAGAGGGAGTCCTGGGAGTGGGGAAGGGCTGGCGGAGGGGCTGGCGTTGTCATTAATTAAATTAATTGATTGTCCAGAGTGCTAGGCAACAGGGCCGGCAGAGGCCGCTGGGGAAAAGGGTGGGTGACAGAGCCCTGCAGAGCAGGCGGGGCGAGGGCATATGTGAGTGGCGTCCATTGAGCCCGTAGCCGGAGGAAAGAGTGCTGAACCTGTGGTCTCCTCCCCACCGACCCCTCAGCCCCTGGGTGCAGCTGTAACCTCCCGTGACTTCAGGTGAGGTGACAGGTAGGGGTGGCACCCTCCGCAGGCCAAGCCGCAGGTAGGTACTGCTCTCCCAGGACGCAGAGACGGCATATACATT
This sequence comes from Noctilio leporinus, assembly GCA_004026585.1. Taxonomy (NCBI): domain Eukaryota; kingdom Metazoa; phylum Chordata; class Mammalia; order Chiroptera; family Noctilionidae; genus Noctilio; species Noctilio leporinus. Next base: position 10,141 of record PVIW01001012.1, on the reverse strand, counting down.
TCAGCCCCTTTCCAGACAGACCAGGAAGCTGGGACCTGCCCAGGGTCACACAGCACGTGCGTTGGAACCAGAATCCAATCCCCAAACCATCTGCTTCCAAAGCCTGTGCAGTTCCCATGAGGATGCCAAATTGGGGACTGATGGGAAGCTGGTACCCCCTAATCCCCCCTCTGGCCCAAACCGCCTGCTGGAGAGAGGGAGGGGCCCCTGCCCCAAAGGGCCGGGAGAAGGGAAGGCGGAGGGCAGCCAGCTTCTGCCCTTGAGTCTCTGAATGGTTTGCAGGGGAAGAAGGGCTGCTCAGTGTCTCCTGTCACCTGGTTTTCGGGGGAAGAAGGGCTGCTCAGTGTCTCCTGTCACCGACTAGAAGGAAGGGGCTTAAGTCAGCGCAGGAGGGGCCTGGGAGGACCGTGACCTTGCAGTGACATTCAGGAGGCTCCGGTGCAGGGAGGGAGGCCGGGCACAGCTGGCATCTCCAGCTTGGCTGGTGTCCTCACAGGGGACTGACACCTGCCCCGGGGTGGTGGGGCATCGGGGTGGCAGCCTGACCGCCAGTGGGAGACCCATCCAGTTGGAGATACGTTGTCTGCCTTGGGCTACGCGGACCCAGCAGGACGGTCAGAGCACAAGGTGGGGGTGATGGAGGTGCGGGGACTGAAGATTTGTCACCTTCGCCATGCAGCCCCTGGACCATCCCTGTACCACCCCTGTCTGGGCACCACCTGTGGTCCTACGCATCGCTGAGAGCACGGAGCTGCCTTCCCGAGCATGAGCCCCATGTCCCACCCTCCCACCCTCTGCTGTGCCGGGTCAGGAGTCCCCACTCCATTGATTGCTCTATGTATTCACCCACCCCCATGCAAGACAGTCTCTTCTGCCTCAACTGTGATTCCTGACCTGGAACCCCAGCTCCCTCCCCCACCAGGGGGCACCCTCTTCCCCAACCTCAGGCCTTTTCAGGTGGGTGTGGTTAGCAACCTTTGCTCAGGTGCAGGGGGGGTGAGGGGTACAGGACCGCACCCACCACCCCAGCCTAGGGTGGACTCTGTGGTCTGACCCATGGGATCTGAGACGGCAGAAGCCTCTTGCCCTGCATCCCAAGTCTCACCCTGCAGGGCAGCACCACAAAGAAACGTACCATCCTTTTAGGCTAAGCTTTTGCCCTGTCTTTGTAGGTTCTGAAAGGGAACAGCACAACACAATCTCTCAGTGAGGTGAGGCCAGGCGGCCTGGGGGAGGGGCTCCCCGAGCTCTCAGGGCTGAGGCGGGTGCCTGGCGGAAAAAGCTACCCTCAGCGTCGCCTCACACCCAGGCTGGGGGCAGGCAGAGGACAGCCTGGGCTCCAAAGCCCCGGGTTCCAGGCCCCGACTCCTTCTGGCCTGGAACCTGCATGAGCCCCTGCTCATTCGGGGCCTCAGGCTCCCCATTTGTAAGCCGAATGGACTGCATTAGGTCAGCGTCTCATCCTTTCCCCATCCGAAGGCCTCCCTGGACTGGGGCGGGGGCAAGTCCCAGGTCTTCCTTGAAGAATTCCATTTCTTGGGTGTTGGGTGTGGCCCTGGGATCTGCGTTTGAGCAGGCGCTATGAGTGATTCCGATTCCCAGGCAGACCGGGACGGGGAGGAGGGTCTCCGGAGTCCTGTCCAGCTTAGACCCTTTAGGTGCAGGCCTGCCCAGGACCACCTGGACCAGCCCCTCTCAGTTCTACACCCCAGAGGTCTGACATCCCTCAGAGAGCCTGGGGTACCCTCCCTTCTGCCCTCGGCTTCCAGCTCCAGGACCCCCACTTTCCCCAGCACCCACTAAACGGGGGGTGGAGATGTGGGGAGGGGGTAAGGGGGCAGGGCAGCAACACCAGGAAAATATATACCTGTGCACCTGCCAAATGCCAACCTTCAAAGATTATTCATTGCAGCACTGTTGGTAATAACCAAGACGGAGAATGAAACTCGGGTAAGTAAATTACAGTCCATCTGCACAACATGATGTTATGCAAATGTGAAAAAGAATGAAGCTGCTCTTTATGTACTGATATGGAACAATCGCCAAGACGGATAATTATATGGAGAAAGCAAGGTGTCCAGCAGGGTGTAGCATATGCAACGTCTTGGTAACCGCAGCAAAGAGTATCTGCCCCTGATTGCTCGATTGTGCAGAGAATGTCTCTGGCAGCAGCCGTAAGAAACTGGCGGGCTGGGTGCTCCCCCCCCAGGGAGGGAACCCAGTGGCTGGGTTGAGCGGGAGGCGTCCTCTGCATTCCCATCTGTACCTGGGTATGATGTGTACGCAACGCCATCTCAAAAATGTTTACCTATTTAAAAGGCTCTCTAAAAGGGTTTCCTCCAACTGCTTGGCCCTCACCCTACCTGATAGTCTCCTGTCTGCCCCTGGATATGTCGCTCAGGTGGGTGAGGTGGAAAATGGATAAACCTGCTCCAGGGAGCTCCAGTGGAAGACAGGAAGGGAGGGAGAGGGGAGGAAGGGAGGGAGGCAGGGAGGAACGAGGACCCAGCTCCTCAGCCGGCTCACCGCCCACGTGGCGCACCCTCCCCCATGGTGATGGGAGCTCCAGCTGCCACGGCCTTGACATCGCCTCTGGCTCCCTGACCCTGACCGGCCACCGCTCCGACTCCAGCTGGGGACCCTGACCCACCCCTGACACAGGTAGCCTCATGGCAGCCTCACCTCCTCACTGAGGATCTCCTGGCACTCGGAATAGTTCACTCGGGCTGCCCAGCTGCCATTGGCCAGGCACTCCCGGTAGCCGTTGTCTGGAAAAAGGAGAGAGAAGCAGTGACCCGTGGTTGCTCTCCCAAGCAGCGACCTAGGCATCTGTCTGTCCACCTATCCACCGGTCTGGGCCAGCACAGGGGCCTGACTGCGGGGTGCAGCTGGGGAGAGTGGCTTCCCTGCTGCCCCGTCTTCCTGCCCCTTTCTGTCCACCGGTCCCAGCAGGGGTTCAGTGTGGGATCCAACACACCAGGCCATGGGACCATGACTCTGCCCACTCATGCTGGCATGATCATGCCCCCCAGAGTGGCCCTCGGTCCCTCTTGACTGGATCACCGGGCTGTTTCCTTACAAGCCCTAATGTGCTGTGTGACCTTCTGAGAACTCCCCCATTTTAGGGTCTCAGATGACAGGAAAAAAAACCCAAAAAACGATGAGACCCAATGAGTCAGTTCTCACTCCCCCGTCTGGGTTTAATACGGTGTAAGGGTATGTGGCGACAGATCATGTGGCACAATGAAATGACAGGGTTTCATATGGTGACTATGTGAGGTTTCCCGTGGGTGGAGGGCTCACGTGGCAGCAGTCCACATGGGTTGAGGCTCACAAGGCGCATGTTACAGGGGAAGGTCCCCAGGGTGGCATTTCCCCACAGCAGCTCACATCTTGGGGCAGAAAATGGCAGGTGGCAGGAGTGTGCTAAGGTACATCACAGAGGTGGGTCTTTTGGAACAAGTACCTCATTCTTGGGAGCTGCTACAGCTCGATCACAGCCTGGCACATGGCCCAAGGGAGTGCAGCCCAGAACCTGTCACCTTCTAAGGTGGTCTGGGGCCTGGTTTCAGGGCTCTGGGGTGACTAGAGCTGGGGGGGGGGTCACCAGGGCTCTGAACCCCAGTAGGAAGTTTGGACCATGGAAGGTCCACACCTTGAGTCTTTTCTCCCTTGCTGGTAAAGGTTGTCCTGCCCCACCCCGTACGCCCTCCAGCACTGGTGGCTCTCACGATATTTCCTTGAGTTAATTCTGGCCCTGACTCCAGACAGAATAACCTGGAAGGTAATTTGAGTTCCAAACCCTTTCCACTGGAGCCTCTGTCCTGCTGCAAGCCTTTCCGTGGTTCCCACTGACCTTCATATCACAGGGGTAGGAGAAGCGCTGGGTGGCGTGTAGGAGACCGAGGTCAGCCCAGGGCTGGCTCAGGGCTGCTTGCAGTGAGAGTGACTGGGGCCCGCTGGCCTCCTGTGTGCCAGGAGGGCTGGACCAGGGGCCGTCCAGCCTGGTAGCTACCTCACCATGGCAGCATCCAGATACGAGGGGGATGATGGTGTCGGTGGTGGGGGAAGCTGCTTCTATGTCTGTCCCTGAGGGAGACATGGCCTGGCCTCCGGGGCTGTGAGGATGAGAGGCCTCCTCTCACCCCGCTCCCCAGGCTCTCTGCTGACAGCCTACCTGCAGCCACCGTAGCACACTGGGGAAAATGAGGCTCAGTGGGTTTAAAAGCTCTGCTCGGCTTCCCTGTCCCTACACCTGACTCTGGGCAGAGTTGAGCCCTTGGGCAGCTGGCTTAGATGCTGCTGATTCTCTCCTGATTGCGAAATGAGGGGTAAGCAGCCAGAGGGCTGAGGCTTTATGAGTTTCCAGGGAGGTCTGGGGAGGGCAAGAAGCCAGGCGATCCAGTATCTGCTACCCGTTGGGAGTGCCCAGGACCAGTGGCTACGTGGGAATGTCTGCAAAGGTAGGGCTTTGGAGGTAGTGTTTCTTGTCCTACGAGAGGCAGCACAAAGCGGTGTTAAGAGCATGACTCTCTACCCGGACAGCCTGGGTTCAGTGCTACACCACCCCTTACAAGCTGGGTGACCTTGGGCAAGTCACACACCCTCTCAACTTCTTTATCTGCAGGACGCTCCTATCTAAGGGTTGACTTGAGCATTTTTACTTCGAGTGTGCAGATTGCTTAGAGCTCCACCTGGCTTCTGGTGGTATTATTCCGGACAGGTCCCTAGTCCCTGTCAAAGCGGGTACTGGTGGGGATAAGAAGAGTCACCCCTTTGACCCAAGACACCCCTGGCCACCCCCCATGTGGAGCCAGGAGCTGGGGTCTCTCCCAAGGCAGGTCGTCCAGGGGAAGCAGGCTCTTCTGGGGAGGCAGGAGGCGACCTTGAAAGATAACAGGCCTAACAAGCAGGGAGGATTCTACCTCCTTGTCTTTGATTGCTGAGCTGAGCAGTCCTCCTGAAGGATCATGGGAAAGTGGATATTTTGGGAAGTGCTTCCCATCCCTTGGAAGATCAGATGCAGCCGGAAGGAGGGCATTAAGGAGAAGGCCTGGAAATCCTGGCAGTAACTCATCAGTAAATGCATTAATTGGTGCTTCATAATTAGGTGCAAGTCTGGGGTTCTCATCCTCTGCTCGTTGCAGGGTGCCCCTCCTTGTCCTGGTGCTGGAGTACCTGGAGGGGGGCTCTCCAGCCCCACCCCCACCTCTAGGGCCCATCACCCCCAGCTCCTCTCTTGGGGTCACAGATGGGAGGGAGAGGAAGCTGGTGAGCAGACCTTTACCCACACTGCGGGTGGAGCCATGGAGCCCGGAGAGCGCCCGCGCTGAGGCTGGAACCCAGGGCCAACAGAGTAGCACACCCCGCGCACTAAGTGCTGAAAACATTTCCTTTGGGGCGAGATACCAGAGTGGAGGAAGCTCTTGGGGCGCGGCCAGAGCTGGTTATAATTAGGTGGGGCTGTAGCCACTGGGAGCCTGGCAGCCCCTCTGGGGAGTGTGTACTTGACCACGGAGGCCGTGGGGACCCCCGAGAGGGATGGCTCCAAGCAAGGGTTTAACAGGGCCAGACGCAAAACAAAGGTCAGGTGTGTTGGATAGCGACAGTGACATGGGATGGAGGGCAGAGAGGGCTGGGCATGGGAGGGGAGGACTTGGAACCTCAGAGGCAGTGGAGTCTCCTGCCGGCCCCCCCTCCACATATGCACCAGCCCCAGGGCTGCTTCCTTCCTGTCTCTGTGCACCCCAAGCCTCCCTCTTACCTTCTTCTGCCCTTCTTCCCACCTGCATGTCCTCCCCACACACCTTCCAGTCTTTCTACTACTCTGCAAGTCCCAGAAACATGAAACTGCTTCTTTTGGCTCTTCCAGCCTCCTGTCTGGTCCCAATACCTCCCCAGGGCCCTCCAGCTCTTTCTTGGCTATAGTCCCCCCACCCCCATCGCAACTTTTACCCCCTTAGACCAACTGATAAAGGAGAAAGGGGCAGAGAAAGGAACTTGGGAGCTTCGAGCTACACGAAGACTTGGAAGCTGTGTAATCAGCATGCTCCATCCTCAGGTTGGGGGTGGAGGCCGTAAGAGAGGAAAATGTGCTAACAGGCCACAGAGCGAGTCTCAGAGCGGTGTCTGTGGTCACCCTCAGTACTCTTGTGGGGTCTGAGCTCAGGCCCGCCAGACGCCAAGGCTCCACCCTGGACCCCCACCCTCCTCTTGGACAGGTAGTGGGGCTCTGGCCTGCAGCTGCTGCTGTCTTGATAAGCAGAGGCTGTGAATCATTGACAGGGGAGAGCAAATTAATTCTGAGGGTGACAGGTGACATAGCAAGGAGCTGTAAAGCCGGAGGTGGAGGCTCACAGCCTCATGGGAGCCAGGTGTTTACACGAGGATCAAGTATCCCAGCGTGGGGTTAGTCCTCCCTCACCCCCACCCCTCCTGCGGGCCTGCATGCAAGGCCTAGGCCCCTAGAAGTAGATCAAGAGCTCAGAGCCTCCTACCTCCTGGCTGGGGGGCCCTGGGCAGGCCTGATAACATTTCTGAGCTCAGGGTCCCCATGATTCCTGCTCTATCTCATGGGGTTGTTGGAGTTCAAGTCGACTAACCCAGTTTGGCAACTGCAGAAAAAAGTGTCAGATAGACCTGGGTGCAAGGCTGGCTTTACCTCCTACCACCTGGTGACCTCGGCAAGACCCCTAACCTGCCAAGCCTCAGAAGCCTGAGTTATGTAATGAGCACTATAGAGTTATGTATAGTGTCTCCCAGGAGTATTGTGAGAATCAGCAGTAGGAGTGAGTGGAGTGCCCAGCACAGCAGAACTGGCCTTTGGTGACTGTATCCATGAGAGGTATTGAATTATTATTATCATTATCATTATTATGTAACCCACCTCCAACAAGTCCACCCACCACATGTCCCCTTACTTGTGGTATTGTAGCGGACACCGTAGAAATAGGCGGGGCAGGGTCGAACCACGAGCTGCCCTGCGGGGCTCTGGGGCCAGCAGGTGCCAATGAGGTCCACAGATGCATTGCACTGCAGTCCTGTGGGCAGAGACAGCTGGTGAGGCGGAGCAAGGCCCCCACACTTGTCCTACCCACCTCCCCAAAGGCCGCATACACCAGCTGGGGACAGGACAGGAGTGATGACCCCAGTGCAGAGACAGCTCATCCTATGCAGGAAAAGACACCAGGGGAAGGGATCTGAATTTGATGCTATGGCACTAGGGAGCCAGAGTGGGCTCTAGAGCAGAGGAGGAACAGAGATGGCAGGAGGTGGTGTTAAAAGCTAAGGTCCTGGCTGGCATTTAGAGGAAGGTTGGACATGTTTCAGGTCCCCTGCTCTGTCCCAGCCTGAGGACACTTCTCCCAGCACATCACTTGGTGCAGATTAGAGCTCTCAGACTCCACAGTGTGGAGCAGACCCAGTCAACCCCTGAGCCAGCCCTGCTCACACGTCTTCGGAACCAAAACATATCTGTGAGAGCCTTGCCGGGAGGAGCTGGCTAAGTGAAGGTGGCTCACCTTCTGGCTGGCCTGATGACCACATTTACTGAACGTACACTGTGTGTACCCTGGTCCAGGCTGTGTTCCAGGAGAGGACTGACTGAGAAGGGGGCCACAGGGAGAAAACAGAGGAAGACACCCTCCAGGAGAGTAGAGAAGACACTGAACCAGGAGTCTGGACCCTCGCCATGTTACCAATTTGCTATCACTTGCCCTCTCTGGGCCTTAGTGTCTTTATAATAAAATGAAGTGATTGGATCCAATCAGAAGTTCTTGATCTCTGTTCATGGAAGCTTTGATAGAGACTCTGATATTAAATGGCAAAGGAAACTTGGCTTTCATTAGATTCTCCAAGGGGCCTGTGACGTAAGAAAGGATGTAAACAGCCCTGGCTGGGGTGGCTCAATGCATTGAGTGCCAGCCTGTGACCTGAAAGGTCAGCGTTGCGATTCTTGGTCGGGGCACATGCCTGGGTTGCAGGCTTTTGAGAGGCAATAGATGGGTGTTTCTCTCCCTCTCTTTCTCCCTCCCTTCCCCTCTCTAAAAAGAAATAACTAAAAAAAATTTTTTAAAAAAGGATGTAAACAGTGGAGTTAGAAAGGAACTTTCAAATTCCCCTTCCAAATATTTGCCTTAATTAAAGAGCTGCTTTGGAGGGAGTATGTGGTGTGCTGGGGCAGAGTTGAAGCCACAGTAATACTTCTGGAGAGTGGGGGAGCTTTGGATCTCCAGTGGGTGGGGGCTGGGCTGAGGGCAGTCCTGGCACCCCTCCTGCAACTTCCCCTTCTTCCTCTGCCTTTGATGCCCCTTTCCGGCATAAGGCGGGCACAGTGATCCTATCGAGACCCAGTGCGCCCAGCATGATGGGAGGGACTTATAACCTGGGATGGCTCACACGTGCACAGACCAGCCACGGAGAGAGTCACGGAGCAGTTCGGAGGCAGCCTCTTTAGGTCTGAGTATCAGCAGCTGCCAAGCCCTTGCCGGGGCCCACCTGCCACCTCCACCCCAGCTTAGCCTATCCCCAGTCTCTCAGGAAACAGCACTGGGTGAGGTTGGCGGCCTTTCCCTGCTGGATGCAGAGCCGCGCTGAGCAGCACTTGTACCAAATGCTTGTTTTCCTTTCTAATCAAAGCTATTCCTAGGGTGTTCCTGCAAATCAGGACTCAAGGGGCAGAAGCCTTGAGGTCAAGTTGTTTAATTGAGAGAGAAAGAAATCTGGGCTGGGGCTTAATGGCTATGAGGGGATGGGCCAGGAACGGGGTGGGCCAAGCCCTGGCGCTGTGCCACGCTACAGCATCTGCGAATTGCTTCAGGAAGTAGAGGTGGGGTAAGGGGAGTGAGAAAAGCAGGTTAGGATTTTAATCTCCCATGGGTTATGCCGATAATACTGAGCTCAGAAGAGCGGGTAGCTGGAGGCATAGGGCCATGGGAAGGGAGGGGTAATATGAACTATGTTCTGCTTTTCCAAAGCTTTTCTTCATGTATTTCATTTGGTCCTCATTCACCCTACAATGTCATTAATCCCTTTTCACAGATGAGAAAACTGAGGCCCATGGCTATAAATGATTGCTCAAGGTCACGTGTTAATGAGTGAAAAGGACCAAGACACAGAGCCGTGTGTTTTTTACTCTAACTCCAGTGCTCTTTCCATTACACCACACTGTGTTTCAATAAAGGGCAAGGAACAAAGAGGTAGTGCGGAAGGAAAGAACATTTTTGAGGGCTGACAGTGTGATGGGCACATGCCAGATGGCCTACATATACCACTGATTTAATGAGACCATTGTACCTTCCTCAGTAGGTTGCCCATGTATTCGCTCCCTCATCCACAGCGTCTCCTGGGAGGATGGAAGGGAATGTCATGTGTAGCGGCACCTGGAACTTGCCTAACACACCCTCTCAATCAGGGGAGCGTTGGCCCTCCCTTCCTTGCTTCTCCCTCTTTCCTGCCTTAGGCAGCTCCCCAGAGCCCCTTCCACAAAGAACAGAGGGCAGGGCAGGATTGGGCACCAGCCACAGCCAGGGCCAGGCTAGAGCCAAGGCAGGGCCTGGCCACTGAGCAGATGGGTCTCTTGGCTTCAAGGGCCAGGCACCAGCCGATGCCCTGAGCCCTAGCTCGCCTACAGCTGGTCTGGGTTTGGGGGCAGGACCGGGCAGGGTGGTGGAGATTTGCCCCTCTCTGTATGGATTAGGAGGCCGTAGCACCACCTGCCAACGTTGGGTGCTAATTCTGTTTCACAGACAAGGAAACTGAGGCCAGAGCAGTCAAATTGCCCACCCCAAACCACAGAGAGGCTAAGAGGCAGGTTTCGAACGCTGGCGTCGGGCGCCTGCCCAGGGCTCTCCCACTGCACCGCAGCTGGGGCCCTCACAGCATTTGGCTGCACCCATCTCTGCACCCTGGCTTCCTCCATGTCGCTCTGCTTCTCTCCTTCCTCCTGCCCTATCCGCCAGCCCCTCTCCCCGCCCCTGCAGCTTCGTGGAGGGGGTGCGAGGAAACCCCCTCCCAGAAAAGTCCGGAGGAAGGAAAGTCTGTGGGAGAGATGGGAAGAAAGCGAGGGAGAGAATACAGGATCGGAGACAAGAAGCCGAAAGAAAGGGTCTGAGCCAAGTACCTACTACTTGCGGGGTACCAG